>OZ023267.1:25790738-26111791 GCA_964006375.1 Tillus elongatus
CATTTTGGCCGTACTATCCTTGTCTTTTGGATTACCAAATTCTTGGTTCCGCAAGCATTTTCTTTGTTCTCTGTTTGTTATTTAACTTCCCCACTACGCAAGCAGTGTATCTGTTATATTCGGCCACCATCTTAATATACTTTAATTCTTTGGTATATCTACCTTTACTTAAAGGAAAATTAATTAGCCTGTTTACTAAAAAGAAAACAGACTGGCTATCTTTTGTGCGTACGTATGATTTAACACATTCGGGATATAGCTTAGAGTGGTGGTTTACTTTCCATGGACATGGATTTCCAAGTGTCTTAATTTTTTTATAACTAGTACATCTAGAAAGCGTAATTTATGATTAACTTCTAATTCGTCGGTAAATTTTATAGAATCAAATTTATTGTTTAATGTGGCAATAAAATATTCTATTCTGCAAATGTTTGTGTTAAACACTGCGAAAATATCATCCACGTAACGAAACTACACACCAAGAAAACACTCACATTCACTTTAAAGATCTGTTTCAAATCTACTCACGAAAAGGCCTGCAGTAAATGACGATAACGGGTTCCCAATTTCCGTGCATTGAGTTTGTTCAAAAAACTCATTGTTGAATTGAAAAAGACTTAAGAAGAAAGTTAGAAGTTGCAAATCCTAAAGCCCGCAAAAAGTACGGTCTCTGAAAACTACATAAACCGGGAAAATCACTGAGACACCTATCTTTTCAGCTACAGATTTCCCGACATACAATTTAGCAAAGTGATTGACAAATGAGTTTAAAGGCTCGCCAGTCAAACAAAAAAGTTTTCCAGTAACAAATTTACTTGAATTTATTAATAAGATTAAAGAGATTAAATTGATTAAAGGCGAAGTTTTAATTTCATTCGATGTGTTTCCTAGCGTTCTCATGAAGGAAAGGTTAACGTATTTAGAAGAGCTAATAAATATAAACAAGATAAATGAAAAGGTCTACAAAGAATATTTAACTTTAACAAACCTTTGTATTAAATAAAATATTTTTCAATTCAACAATGAGTTTTTTAACAAACCCAAGGTACGGCAATGGGCAACCTGCTATGGCCATTTATTGCAGACCTTTCCCTGAGTATATTTGAAACAGATTTTCAAAGTGAAAATGAGTATTTTCCTAGAGTGTGATTTCATTACGTGGATGATATTTTCGCAGTGTTCAACACAAACATTTACAGAAAAGGAGATTTTATTGTCAAATTAAACAATAAATTTCATTCTGTAAAATTTACTCACAAATTAGAAATTAATAGTAAATTACCCTTTCTAGATGTACACTAGTACATCTACATCTTGATAACAATATCACACTATCATACAGACTTGGAGATTACTTCTCTCGCTTCACTGTTGGTTTTTGTTTTTGTAGGCGAAGGCCGTAGCCAGCGCGTAAGCTAACTGGAGCCCTTTCGAATTCTGGAAGTTCTAGGATGTTCTTCAACGTTTCTGTGACTATAGTTTTGCTGCTTGACAGCATTCTCAGAATGCTGTACTATAGTTCCGCAGCTTGACAGCATTATCTGAGAATGCTGTCAAGCATCGAAACTATAGTCACAGAAACGTTTAAGAACATCCTAGAACTTCCAGAATTCGTAAGGGCCACTTGCTCCAGTTAGCTTACGCGCTGGCTACGTCCTTCACCTACAAAAACGAAAACCAACAGTGAAGCCAGAGAAGTAGTCTCCAGATCTGTATGTAGTATGGACCAGTTTCACCAAGTAAGGGCAACAACAATTAATGAACTATATCAAAGATAAAGACACTTTAGAATTCGATGTAAATAGAAAGGAAACCACCACTCTAAGCTACATTCCGAATGACCCACATTATAACTACGCACGAAAAATGGCCAGCCTAAATTTTTTAGTAAACAGGTTAATTAAGTTTTCTTAAAGTAAAAACAGATATACCAAAGAATTAAGGTATACTAAGAACTGGCCAAATATACCAGATATACTGCGTGCTTAGTGGATAAATTCATAATCAAACAGAAAACAAAGAAAATGTTAGCGGAATTAACGACTTTTGGAAGAAGAGAGAAAGCAGCGAAAGACTTTGCTTACCATTTGAACTTCGAATCACGAGGGGTCTAGATAACATTTTGAAAAAAGCGAATTTGCAACTAACATTCTAGACATAAAAATACCTAAAAAAGTTGCTAAGTAACCCAAAAGACAAGGATAGTATGGTCGAAATGTCGGGAATTCATGAAATAAGTTGTTAAGCTTGTGATCTTAAGTACGTCGGGCAAACAAAAAGATCTATTGCAATTAGATTCAAAGAACATTTAATACGATTCAGCTACGATACTACAGATAGATATTTCGTCATCCGATATATTTGGAATAATAATCGCAACGTTAGTGAGAAGAATCTAAAATTAATACAAAATGTTAGACAACCAGGACCGCTATACGCCTCTGAAAGTATATATATATATATATATATATATATATATATATATATATATATATATATATATATATATATATATATATATATATATTAATAATCAAAAATGTATGAGTATTGCTCCGCCGCCTATGGGCAGTCTCCTGATAGATTACTTTATAAAATAAGTACTGGCAGAGACATGTCCGATAGATAATAAAAGAATGCAGCTATTTCCGCCAAACAATATATGTTAATTTTGATGTCGTTAAAACTCAATAAATCGTTGGTGACCGACTAACTGTAGAATAATATAAATAAAATTCTGGACGCAGCAAGTGCGTTATGGTAGTGAATTTTCATAAAAATGTTTTTAATAGCAAATATCTGTGTGTTTTTTAAGAAAGCAAGCATCAAATTTGGTTATCAGTATAACCTACATAATAAAAATACTGTGCAATGTTTCATCAAAATAACTTTATTGTTTGAAAATGTACAAAAACTTCCGAAATTAAACTTAAAATGTGCCCGAAAAAACATGTTTCTTGGTCAACCTTATAGGTTAATAGCAAATTGAGCTATTCAAATATGAAGCATTTAATCAAAATTCGCTATCATAACGCACTTTCTGCGTCCAGAATTTATTTTCTTACAAACATGCATTATATTTCGATGAAAAATGCATGCAATAACATAAGGCGTGTTTGATTTAAAAAAGAAGGGAGAATTTGTATCACCAGCGACTTATGGGCCACGCTGTGATTGTAGAAATATTTTTTAGATATAGCTCAAGACACCCTATAATTAATGTATACAATTTTTTCGTATCTTTTATAATAACGGATATATTGAGCTTTATTGATTTTTTACGAAACTTCGACAAAAATTATATACCATTAAACGATACACTCTATAGTAAGGCTACTGCCAAGCATCAGAGGAAGGGTATATATTAAATGAATTTTTAGTAAAATGAAGGACAATGACGGTTGAAACTAAGACTTCAGGGTTTGTAAAACATTCTTCTTGAGACATTTTCTTTCCGTAGCCCGTATTAGATTCAAGTTCTTTGCCTAAATGTTGGCAATTTTGACGTTTTAAATCGCATCTTTGACGTTTTGAGGAAAACCCCAATTAATTTTTATTTAAATGCATATAACTTTTCGTGTTTTGACCTACAGAGCTAAATTTTGGTAGGTAGCTTACATATAATGATATAAACCCGCGTACCAAATTTTGTTGTTAATTCGGGAGATATAAATTTGTTTCGAAAGAAAACACAAAATTTTTCGGGAAAACCTGCGCCGATTTTCCTGGCTAACAAACTTATCCAAGCCATTTGCAAATGGAGGGTGCTCACCAAATTTAATCAAAATCGGCCCATTATTTTTTGAGTTATCGGTGTGATACATATATATATATATATATATATATATATATATATATATATATATATATATATATATATATATATATATATATATATATATATATATATATATATATATATATATATATATATATATATATATATATAACACATATAAAAATTGAAACTGACCCCGGATATGTGTTCTGGGGGGGCTAATTAGCGGTCATTTGAAAATTTCTTTTAAAATCCGTAAGTCGGTATCTCCTCATTAGTGAATTTTTTTTTTAAAGAAAATTAACTAATAGAGTTGTGGATATAAGACATTTAGAATTAGTCATCATCTGATGACGCTAACTTGGTTAGTGAAACGATCTTCAGTTTTTTTTAAATGTGTTGTGGTCATTTGGGTTCTCGAAGTATGCTTATTAGTCCTCATCATAGGTTCCAGTCTTCACTTAGTGTTAAGGATTTTAGTTTGCAAAGCTAACGTGTCAGTGTCAACCCTGTAACCCTTGAATTTAAATATAAAGTCTAGGCTAAATTATTATGTTTTTGAACAGGTAGAAGAAGTCAGAGTGAAACGAATTGCTTTAACCATAAGCTGACTTAATCTCTTATACTACATTGTTGACCTTACAACTTTTTATCTGTAGTATTTTCCGTGAAGGCGTACTAAAACTGGATCAAATATTAATCCTGTTTTATATAAAACATAAGTAAGAGGGAGTACGTCTAAGATACCATCTACCGTGGCACGCCTTGTATATTTCTAAGTTGGGACAAGCACAATCCGTCAATAACTACTACCATTACTTCGTGAATTTGAATCGTGTTAAAAAGAAGACGCTGTGAGTTTATTCTGATGTAAAAGTTTATTGAGCATAAGGAAAAGAAAATGCAGCTTCAGAGACAGAAGGTCAAAATAAATCATAGAGACTGCGGATTATAGCTTTTCAGCATGTACATCTGTAAGTCTTACCCCGACCTGCTTCACGGTATGTAAAATTCACTACACTGCACTCTGCAAACTTAAACTTTACGTGCGGTTAGATTGTTTAGAATTCATGACTTTACTACAGGAAACGACATTCAGAGAAAACAACGAAGTAAAACATATACAATTATGTTAGTTCAGAATTTAGGGCGCTGACGTCGCGTTCAGTTGTTTAAAGCGCTTCCTCTGATAAACCTAATAAATACAAAGTTCTGGACGCAGCAAGTACGTAATGGTAGGATATTTTTATTAAATGTTTCAAGTTTGAATACCTCAATTTAATATAAAGCAAAAAGTTGAATTTTGGTACATAGTAAGGCTTTAATAGAGCAACATACTCACCAAATGTTGTCAAAATAGATTTATTATGTAGCTTTATTATTTTTCGACATACTTTTTTTTTAGAAAAATCAATTTTTTTTAAACTTGTTTGATCGGGCTGGCTAACGAACTCGTCTGCGGTCTTAGCACAATAAAGATATGTGCCAAGTTTCGTTCAAATCAGTTGAGTATTTTTTAAGTTATTGCTCGGATACATACATACCTATATATATATATATATATATATATATATATATATATATATATATATATATATATATATATATATATATATATATATACATATATATATATATATATATATATATATATATATATATATATATATATATATATATATATATATATATATATATATATATTGTAGAACAGATGCCCTTTCCGCCATCTTGGATAATTATAATCCCATTAATTACTCTTTAGTGATGTTGTGAAGGTCATTAACTAGCTTTAAGTTATCGCAATTTTAATGATCTATGACGTCTGTGGCTCATTAACTAGTTTCTAATTGTTGGTAATTGTTGTAATATTACTGACTGTAGATTAAATATCACTTGTAATTTATATTAAAATATGTCTGACGTAGTATGATTGAAAAGCAATGTAAGTTTTCACATTATTTAACATTATGAAAATGCTGGACATGCTTGTAATAATATAGTATAGTTTTTCACCAAAATGTTATATAATGTAGGAAAGAAACTTGAATGTATGAGAATGACAATCTCTTTAAAATTTGTTTGGAAATTTTTTAATTGCTCTTCTATTATCATCATGTTAATCGTCAGGTGACAGCATTGGTACGACAAATGAATGTATCTGAATATGCATATAAACAAGAAATAAATTTGTCAACCGTCTCAGTCTTTTTTCTTGTTGGGTAAGCAAGTAATTTAACGTAATTTAATTAAAATTGTATCATTTTTTTTTAATTGAAGGAAGTTTTGGGGTTTTAATTATTTTAGAATTTTTCGACAATTGTGCAGTGAAGAGTGCCCAGCAATTTTTAACTTTGTGTGGTCAGATTTTTGTATAAACAAGTCAGGTGAGTTAAATAAATATAATATCTAGGTTGTATAAGTTAAATGTTCCGTGTATTTTTATAATATGTGTACAGGGTGTCTCAAGTTTATTATAGGGGTACATACCATTCGTTATCAAAGTACTCATCAAACGTCAGAGGTAGGATGAAGTTATTCATATTTTATTTTTTGTTATTGTTGTATTGTTGTAATATTGTCTTTTTAATTTGTGAATTGTCACATAGGATATATATATATATATATATATATATATATATATATATATATATATATATATATATATATATGTGTGTGTGTGTGTGTGTCTATTTTTAATTGTTGTAGTAGTGTACTGCTCTCTTTATACTGTATTTATTGTATGTTGTGTCATTATATAGCTCTGAAGAAGGCTATACCTATGTAGCGGAAACGTTAGCCGAATGAGGTACGTGTTTTATTGAAGACTCATTTCCTGGAATGAGTTATAAGTTACTCACATATTTTAAGGAAAATATGAAGAAAATCAGCATATATATATATATATATATATATATATATATATATATATATATATATATATATATATATATATATAATTGAAACTGACACTGGATATGAGTTCTAGTGGACCTAGTTCGCGCTCATTTGAAATTCACCAAAAGTATTATTAATGCAAAAACAAATTGCAAGCTGAACAGAAACCTCCATTAAGCTGGTTCTGACATTTATCGAGAAATAATTTTTTTACTTTATTTTACTACTGCCGTAAAAAAATTAAGAAAAAGGTAGATAAAGAGAATCTAACATGAAATTTTTGTTGCAGGTGTACAGATCGCTTATGTTGCAATCATCGGAACCCAAATGTTCATGATAGCTCTAAGCATACTGTTAGTAGTTGGAATTTTTAAGGTAAGCTGTGCTTTTTGATAACCTTAGAGGTAAAATAAGTAAAACCTAAAATATTTACTTAACCCTTTCCCGCTTACTGGTATACTACACATGCCGCAAATTTAACAACTTTTATCGATGCTGCTTTGCGGTATATTTCACGTACCGCCTACTTGATACGTACTTTGACATGCACCAAGTGCTGTGCAGGGAAATATTCTGATCGCTTGCGGAATGTGTTTTCACCTCCGCCTGTGTAATGCGTGATTGACGTTCCAAATTATTTGTTACAAGTTTGAGTGAACTAAAACAAAAACGAATGGCAATAATAATAATAATAATAATAATACCTATGATTATGATAATGTATTAGTAGCCCCAAGCAACAAATTAAGGCATGTTAACCAGCACTCGAGTCTAAATAATCCAACCAAGTTGTAGTTTAGTTATAATTAACCAAAATGTTGGCTTGATTGTCATAATCACAACAAATTTGAGAATGCAGCTCCCAATTAGCCTATTCTTGGCTATTAAAATTACTCCAAAGGCAGTAACTTACAAGTCACTAAATTGGTAAAAATTTGGTTCAATTTTACCTATAAATATACTTAAATATTATTTTGAGATTAAATTCCACATTTGGTAAATTTTAGGGCGAAGTGTGTCCTAAATTTGACTGAAAACTGACTACTAAGTCCATATACCTAAAATACCTATTTTAGGGTAATTTATTACCTAATATTAACTTGCAATACGTCTCTGTGGTATAGTAAATTGGAGGTCTTCTTATGAAGTCCAGATTACATATATATTACTAATCTAACTTCAATACAACACAGGAAATCTTTTGGGCACTAAAATAATCTAAAGTGGTTTCTGCTTGGCCGTATAGTCATAATTACTGTAGAAGTGGTCTTAAAAGTAAAATTTTCTACATCAAAGTTAAAAATACCCATAAAATCTGACTTCAAATAAAAATGTCCTCAAAGTTTTAAAGTGTACAGCAATGAAATAAATTTGTGACTGTTGAAGGTGTTTCAGTCGATTAACCTAATTAATAAAAGTTTTTATCTTCAGTCGTAGTCTCTGTGTAAATTCCAAAAACGTATGACAAAATCATCGGCTACTATTATACGGAAGAAAAGCTGCTGATTTGAAATCTGCACGCTCCTTCAATATAATACATCTCTTGTTATGCTAATGGAGTAAAGCATTGGCAACATGGTCAGCTGTCATGTGTTTATGTTTATTTATTTATTTTCGCTCTATTGATGTCTATAACATATTATGGAATCAAAAATCAAAAACGCTATATGATAATTCCTATATGTCTCTCCGGTACATGAAAATGTATGATTGCTAATAAATTTAAACTAAATTCGTTTACCATGTAGTTGAAATTTCCATAATAGAACAAAATGCCTTCAAAGTTTGGATAGTTTGCCTTGTCATTGGGAATTGTGACTTATAGGTAAAAAAATAGAGCGAAATTAATTTTCAGGTCAATAATGTTACAGCGGTAGCCATATTAAACTATTTCATTTCTGAACGTCACATAATGGCCGCCCCTCATCATGGCTCCGATATTTTCCATTGATTTTTGTTTTGGAGACAATTTTCTGGCAAATGCAGATGTAGTATTGCAGGACCCCTAGCGCAATGGATGAAGTTGTGACCTGTTGAACCTTTCTGTATAGTTTCGAGTTAAATTTATAAGAATTGTTCAAATTTATCCCCTGAGGATGACCTCACAAGAGTGTCGAAAAACGTCGGGAGCAAAAGAAATTTTGAATAAATTGGGTGTCTGGAGGAGAAGCCTTGCATTTCAATTGTTTAATTATATTAAACTATGCTTGCTAGTGTAGTTGAATTTTAAATCAACAAAAACATAAAATAATGCTTATGAGGGTAGGATAGTTTTGTCTTGTTTACATCATCAATCCTCAAAATCAGAATTTCAAGAATTTTGAAGAGTTCTTAATTTTAACTAATTTTACTTTTTACAGAGGCGCTTAAATTATACTAAAGTATCATCATCATGTTAACAGCAAAAAAAAAACATAATCGCAGTGGGTTTTTCCTTTAGAGAGTGCGAATTACCTTTATCATTGATAGAAATATTTAAAGTATCTTCTTTGATCATTCAACATGTCATTTTTTAACAAGCATGTACATACCTAGCTAATATCTGCTGCTTGTTAATATATACATAATCACAGATCCTATAGAATAAAGTCACATGCGCAGTTCGTGGTTAAGAATTTCACGGCACTTGCGCCCAGGGTCGGATTCAGGTAAAACTTTGGGGGTATTTACCAATAGATTACGTCCATTGGCCCAATATAGAATGAAAATGCCCTAAATATAACCAGAACGTGTTGGTCAAAATGCCTTGCTGGACCTATTATCGACTTCCATATTACTTTTTTTTATTCCCCATATTGGTAAAATACACTTAAATTTTACCTGAAAATGACCTCTGGTGATTTGGTCGCCGACCTGTTGTTAGGGCGATTTTATGTCAATTTGATTTCAAATGTTGCTTGGGAGAAGTATAAATATTTACATAAAAACGTTGACCTAAAGAATCAAACCTATAACTTAAAGAGGTTTATCTCTTTAGAAGAACCCAAGCAACAAATTAAGGCATGTTAACCAGCACTCGAGTCCAAATAACCTAACCAAGTTGTAATTTAGTAATAATTAACCAAAATGTTGCCTTGATTGTCATAATGACTACAAATTTGGATATGCGGCTCCGAACTAGCTTATTTTTGACTATTAAAATTAACCCAAAGTCAGTAACTTACAAGTAAATAAATTGGAAAAAAATGGTTCAATTTTACTCATAAAATATACTTGAATATACTTTTGTGTTTCAATTCCAGAGTTGGTAATTTTTAGGTCGAAGTGTGCCCTAAATTGGACTGAAAATCGACTACCAAGTCCAGATACCTGAAATACCTACTTTAAGGTAATTTATTACCTAATATTAACCTGCAATATGTCTCTGTGGTATAGTAAATTGAAGGGCTTCTTATGAAGTCCAGCTTACATATATATTACCAATTTCAGTGCAATACAGCACAGGAAATATTTTGGGCACTGAGCTAACCTAAAATGGCTTTCTGATCGGCTATAGAGTCATAATTACTGCAGAAATGGTCTTCCAAGTCAAATTGCCTACCTTCAAGTTGAAAATACCCATAAAATCTGACTTGAAATAAAAATTGTCCTCAAAGTTCAAAGTGTACAGCCGTTAAATACATTTGTGAATATTAAAAGTGTGCCAGTTGATAAACTTTATCAATAAAAGTTTATTCTTGTTGTTAATGTGCGTGCACCAGTAACAAATATAGTGTTACAATGGCCCCTTTGAAACCAATAAAAGTTTACAGACATACTACAAATTATTATAAAGTAGTAAAGAATGCTTGTATTCAGTTCGCTTCAAATTAATAACTATTATTTCGATAATGTTCTCTGTGTAAATCCTAAAAAAGTATGACAACTTGATCGGCTACTACTACTAGGTGTATGAAAGTAAAACTGAATTTCAATTATATGCTGGTATCAAATCAGCACGTTTCCCTCTTTAATATAATACACCCCTTTTCATGCCAAATGGAGTGAAGCATTGGCAACACAGTCAGCTGTCATGTTTATGTTTATTTACTTATTTTATTTTGTTTCTATTTTCTATTAATGTCTATATATTATGGAATCAAAGACCAAAAGCGCTGTATAATCATTCATATATGTTTCTCGGCTGTGCACGGATATAAGTAATATATATTTTTATAGACGAAAATGTTTCATTTATAATAAATTCAAACAAAATTCGTTTACCATATAGTTGAAATTCCCATAATAGGACGAAATGCCTTCAAAGTTTGGTTAGTTTGCCCTGTCATTAGGGATTGTGACTTATAGGTAAAAAATAGGGCAAAATTAACTTTCAGGTCAATAATGTTAGAAGGGCAGCCATATTAATTTAATTTTGCGGTATCCATCTTGATTGTATTGAAAAATTAAAAATATTTTTTTGTTGAATAAAGTGTAATCAAATTTTAGTTCGAAAAAAACATTAAATAATGCTTGTATACCATGACGACAGGATAGTTTTGTGTTGTTTACATCACCAATCCTCCAAAATCAGAATTTCAAGAATTTTGAATAATTTTTTATTTTCACTAATCTTATCTTTTACACGGGCGCTCGAATTTTATCGCAGTATCATCATCATGTTAACAGAAAAAATATAAGCGCAGTGGTTTTTTTCTTTATACAGTGCGAATCTCCTTTATCATTGTTCCAAATATTTAAAGTAAGTTCTTTGATCATTCAAGATGTCATTTTTTAACAAATATGGACAACATCTCTACTACTCTACTGTTTGCTTATACATACATAACACATAACCACAGATCCTACAGAACCGAATAATGTCACATGCGTAGTTCGTTGTTAAGAACGTCACGGCACTCGGCGCCTAGATGTCAGATTTAAGTAAAGCGTAGCACATATTTACCAATAAATTACGTCCATTGGCCCAATGTTGAATGAAAATGCCCTAAATATAACTAAAACGCCTTGGTCAAAACGCCTTGCTGGACCTATTACCGACTTCCATATTACTTTGACTTTATTCCCCACATTGGTAATATACACTTAAATTTTACTTGAAAATGACCTGTGGTGATTTGGTCGCCGACCTATTAGTAGGGCGATTTTACGTCAATTTGACTTTAAATGTTGTTTGGGAAGATCACACCCTTCCTTTTTGACATACGCTTCGAAAACACTGTGCATAAAAGACTGGCTACATTCTGTGTACAACAGATCAGGTAGTAGTAAATCTATACAATCTAAAACAGATATAAATAGCATCTCCGAGGCTCTATAATTCAATCACATCTAAACGATTTAGCGTATCTACCAATAACAGTGTCTTTGAGTTGGTGCTTGCAAACCAGATAGCTAGTTATAGCAAACTATCAGAGAAAATTATATTAGACACCAATTAGTGGGAAGTAATATGCTTACTAAAGTGGAGACGAATTCTGAGTTGATGAACCATTTAAATATACCAGTCTCCTGTAATTTGATAAAGCTCTTCGGTGTATGGCAAATTACAATATATTGTCGATACTAAGAAGTAGCTTGTCGTGAAACTTAAATACATAGGAGGTTATTCCGCAGTGTAAACTCTGAGCATCTGAAGCCGCATCAACAATCAAATTCAGACACCCTAATTAATTAATTACATCAAGCTGATGAGTAAGCACAGACAGACAAGGAGCAAGCTTGTTACACGTGTTACAGCAGACAGGTTTGCGTTATCATATACCTGTTGACGCAGCTAGCTGTCTTAGTTTAAGTTAAGATATATTCATGTTTATTAATGTATTATGTAAATACGAAGAAGGCTAGGGCCATAAGTCCCAATTTGCAATTTTACCTTAAAATTAATAGAGCAATTAGGTTGGTTCCTTAAACAGTTTAGCTAAGTATTATCGACCAAATTGATAATTCACAAATAAATTCCAATCTAAATGTCACAGTATGAAGATGATGCCCTCTAACCCTTCCAAACATGACTACCTACAAATATGTGTTTAGCGAATTTAAATTAAGAAAATTCACCAACAGAGAGGTATCGATGATAAGATTTTTGAAATTTTTTTCACACGAACGCGAATTAGGGCCGCTGGAACCCAAATCCAAGGTCATTTTAAATGTTATATATATATATATATATATATATATATATATATATATATATATATATATATATACAGTGTCCCAAACTGGATGGGAATGTATTTCTACCTCCGTTATTATTAGAATTCCATGGTCGTTGCAAATATGACTTGTATTTTGCCTTGCCTCTTTTTGTTTTCGAGTTATTTTGAAAAACTTCTAGACTTCTACTTTTAACATAATTTTCCGTAATGATTCACGATAAAAAATAGGAACTCTGAGCACACCAATGAATCGGCCCATTATTACAAATGATATTTTATTTTTTCTCTGATCTGACATGTCTAAGACTTGCACATTATCAGGACACTTATTACAGGGTAACCGTTTATTGCCATTCTCAACTTTGGATTGACATTTGTTTTTGAGCTACATGTATCAACGTTTCTTTTTATTATGGCAGCCATATTGGATTTTTTGCTCGTGTGATAGCCTGTGAAATTGGCTCTCCAATGATGTACAACATGCTTGAGGAATCTGGTAATTGCACTGAAAATTTTGAGAAAAACCATTTTGAGGATAGTAGGCTATGAAATCCAATACCAGCAAAAAATGACAAAAAAAAAATGTTCAAAAAGCAGTAGACCATGAAGTATAACAATAGACTTCTACTTTTAACATAATTTTCCGTAATGATTCACGATAAAAAAATATTGTGATTTAATTTACAATACATAATTAGGTAATAATGCTAGGTAATATTATGTGAAGAAGTTTAATAACGAAACCCGGCAATAACAAATAGAAACTTAAACTCCACAAATAAAACAATTAGAAACGGAACTCAACAAATAATAAAATAGAAACCTAAAAATACACTAAACAGAAAATTGTTCAATATGGCCTTCGTTTTCTTCAATGCACTTTATACACCTTTTCTAAACATGCATGCAAAATTTGGTGAGGGTGTTTTGGTTAATATGATTTATATCTTTCGTGATTCTGTTTCGTAATTGATTGATATTTTGTGGTGGATCGAATTTACACACATCACTCTTCAGAGTACCCCAAAAATAAAATCCATTGGTATTATATCGGGACTTTGAGCACACCAGTGAACCGGCCTATTGTTATAAATGACATGATTATTAAAATTTTGGTACAACAATTCTTTGACCATTCTAGCATTGCGAGCTGGACAACCGTTTTGTTGGTACCAAATCTCGTCTAAATTATATTGTTCTTAAACGTCAAAATGTTTGGGTTGACATATTTGGGTGAGTCGAATAAAAAGGCTTTTTCTTTCCAACAAAAATTTGTTTGGAAAATAGACTTTTTATTCAACTCACCCAAATAGTGTCTAAATTATCAAAAACTCTTCTAATTGATATCATTTCTCAACAGGTTAAAATACCTTTCCCCAGTTTATCTATTTTCAAAAAAGAACGAACCAACAATGAAGTAACCTGATTTTTTTTTAAATCAACTGTCTAATCTACAAATAAAAATAACAGTTTTTTACTTAATAAGCCACACCAAACATTAATACCAAATTTGTCTTGCAATCGTCTTTCTTCCTTGAGATGGGGTTTTGATTTGCCCAATAATGCCTATTATGGCGACTATACACACCACAATTTGTAAATCTGGATTCATCAGCCCATATTATTTTCAAATGAAAATTTTCATCTTGCTGACATTGTCCTTGATACCATATGAAGAATTGAAGTCGCTTAGGGTAATCGTCAACATGTAAGCTTTGTATGGACGGTAAAAACTTTGTTTTAGTACAAGGTGTACCGTATTTTTGGAACGTCAATTTGTTCACCATAAAACCGAACATATTGCGGAGGGTTTTCGTTTGAAACCTGTAAGACGGCATTATTTCTTTCTTCATTTCTAGGCATTGGTAGTTTCTTTGCGTGAAAGCTACCTTCGTTCAATAGATTGGTCAGTATCTTGCGAAATATTTTGGTGTTTGGGTGTCGTCTATCTGGGTAGTTGTTTTCATATGGATTTGCAGTTGCCTCAGTATTTGGGTTAAAACGAATATAACCTTCCAACATGTCAAAATATTCTTCATTACTAAACATATTGTTGAATGATAATTAAAAATAAACAGGAAATAAACTATTTAGTACAAAATTTTAAACAACGTGTTGAATACACCTCAAATTGTTCAGATAATTAAGAATGACAGTATTCTTAATTGTCGCGATAGTGTTATATCCATAACAACCTTTCTTCTGTTGTTTTTCAGTTGACTTACGTTTAAAGATCAAACAATTTTCAAAGGCGTCTTCGTAAAACATTAATCTGCGTTTTATTGAGTTCTGTTAGTAGATTTAGCTTTTTGCTAGGTTTACCTATTTAATTAAATTATCACAATTTTTTAGGATAATTTTGTAATGTAAAATATCATTTGTAATAATAAACTTCAATTATGAAAAATGGTTAGTTTAACGGAAATGCATAAAATAACAGTTATACAAATGATTGGTTACGGAGATAAAACCCGAACACAACATGAAGTAACTCGCCTATTTCATGAGAAATTTCCTGATTTACCGCCTATATCCCAAGGAACAATTAGTAAAATAGAGAAGCAGTTTTGCGAGTTTGGTCATGTAAGGCAGATAAAAAAGCAGCCAATGCACTAAGTGATGAAATCAAATTAGATGTGATGCTTGAATTTGTGGAAAACCCACATACATCGGCTAGACAGGCATCACTGTATTTAATGTTGGCCATGCATTGATAGTTAACATATTAAAAGACAAGAAAATGCATACTTATAAAATGATACCTACTCAGGAGCTCATGGAAGACAATTTTGAAAAGATAACTTATTTTTATGAGCGAATGATGGACATGTTGGATAACAATATTATCCAGTTAGAAGACGTTATGTTTTCTGATGAGTGCACTTTTTCACTTAACGGTCATGCTAATCGGCGAAATTGTCGCTACTGGGCAACGACAAATCCTCACTGGATGAGAGAAGAACACACGCAATACCCTCAGAAGGTTAATGTTTGGGCAGGGATTGTTTGAAACCATATGATTGGTCCCTTTTTCATTTAGGGTAATTTGAATGGCAATAATTATTTGGCACTACGTCAAAATGATGTCATTCTAACTTTGGCAAATTTAGATCCTGATCCAGGAAACCCTCAAGTTCCAGTGAATACGATATGGTTTCAGCAGGATGGAGCACCACCACATTACCAACTCAATGTCCGGCAGTACCTCGATGCAATATTTTCCAATTGGTAGATAGGGAGGGGAGGATCGATAGAATGGCCAGCGCGATCACCTGATCTTACTTTCTTTTTATGGGGATATGTGAAGAGCATTGTGTACAAAGTAAACATTTTTATTTAAATGACTTAAAAGAACGAATAACGCTTTCGATTAGGTCGATCACGCCTGATATGTTAAATAATGTTAGAAGACAGTTTTATTTTATATTAGGGTGTTGCCAAGAAGTTCGCGGTGAACATTTTGAACATTTACTTCATTGACATTCATAGTTCTTTTTAGTATTTTACATTTTGCATTACATTTTAGTTTTTTATTGTATTGTAGCGAATTTCGGTAACCACATGATTTTATTTATTCTATCTTAATTGTTGCAATAAACTTGAAAACGATAACGTTTTTGAATAGAGAATGAACAGACCTTTCAAACGACATATCACAAGCCTAAACTTTCCCTTTAAAAAATTGGGGGTTGTACCTGTCATTCGAAGGGGGTTAAAGGTAGAGATCGCATTTTCACGTGGAAAATTTATAATCTAAATTCGATGTGTTTCGTGATTTTTTATAAGAATGTACAGTAACCGAAATAATGAATTTATTCCATTTGGCTTTTACACACTATATATATATATATATATATATATATATATATATATATATATATATATATATATATATATATATATATATACATATAATCGACATTTTTTTTTGTCAATTTCAATTCAAAACTTAATATTAAAAATTTGAAAATCCATGCTGCGAAGCCGCAGGAAAAGCTAGTTACATTGAAAGCACATAAAGTTCAGAAAAATATGCGGATAAAAAATGTAAAGCATGTGCAGAGTACCCTATATCATCATGTGAGATATTCTTTGCTTTACTACAGTCTCGCCATTCTGACCATATTTTATATCGAATTGGTGTAAAATCTTTATATCCGGCAAGCTTACTGGGTGTAGATATAACAAAGTAGATTGGTTTTATCGTCTCCTTTTATGGGTATATTTCAGGTTATTTATAGCCTGTCAATTCAGAAATGGCAATCTACAACACATTATGCCGTTATTATTATATTGGTGTATAAACGTCCGTCGCAATTTACTTCATCGTGTTCTTTACTAAGGATGACCTAATGTGTACGAGGGATGCACAAAAAATGCCTGCATCAATATTTATCCAAAGTAAACACACATTTTCTCTTGATAAAACATGCCTCAATAGGCTAAACAAAAAGCGTTTTCAAAAAAAAAAAAATAATGTCTGGACGCAGCAAGTGCGTTATGGTAGTGAATTTTGATAGACATGATCTAATTTTGAGATATAGTTTGCTTTTAATATTGTAAACTTACATACCAATTTTTTTTACCAAAACTTTTATCTTTTGAGATAAAACGTTTTCTGAAAGAAAACCCAAAATTTTCCAGGACAGCTTGGTTAGATTTTCCTGGCTAACAAACTTGTTCAAGGTACTTACAAAAGAAAGGTACATGCTAATTTTGATCAAAATCAGTTCATTATTTTTTTCTTTATCGGGGTGCTACATATATATATATATATATATATATATATATATATATATATATATATATATATATATATATATATATGGAAGGATTTTTTTTTAATTCAAAAGTCGGGATCCCCGATCAGTGAATCTATTGAAAAGACTAGTTTTTTCAAAATCTGTCAATTTTTGAAACTAAGTAATTAATAGAAAGTTTGCATGCAGCAAGTGCGTTATGAAAGTGAATTTTCATTAAAAAAAATTAATAGCAAATATGTTTATATGCAGGCAGACATCAATTTGATTACGGGTATAACCTATACAGTAGAAATAATGTACCATCAAAATCAAAATAACTGACTGTTTAAAAATGTACAAAAATTTTCCGAAAATAAACTTGAAATGTTTCCGAGAAAACTGGTTTCCTAGCCAACTTACCTTACGTTAATAGCAAATTGAGTTATTGAAATTTGAAGCATTTAATGAAAATTCGCTACCAAAACGCACTTACTGCATCTCGATTTTTTTTAAACATGCATTATATTTTGATGAAAAATGGAAAAATGCAATATATAAGGAATGTTTGAAAAAAGAATTGTGAGTATCACCAACGACTTATGGGCATGTGATTGTCAAAATAATTTTACAAGATGCAGCTCAAGACACCTTATAATGAACGTATACAATTTTCTCTCGTACATAATTAAACAAATCGTTAGTGCTATTCACGATAAAGATTGTTTTACTCTTACCCTTAGTTAGCTTCTACGAGGTTTAGCATCGCTGCTGTGTTTCACTAGACACCGAGATTTTTTAACAAGGTAATTGCACTGTATCTCACGATAGAATGGAAGTGCGGTGTTGCTCACAACCGTTCATCTTCTTATAGTAGTCCAGCACAACGTGCGTCTTACTGGACATTGTTTCTTTTTTGCGTAAATGTTTCCTTATATAGAGAAAAAGAGATATGGGATGTGAATCGCGAGCCTTTTAAAATCTTCTTAATTTTAATGGTTTACGGCATCATACCTCACCGGCTTAACGCAATTATTCGCAGCCTATTTACAAAAATTATATTTATGTGAATAAATACCATCTTCTTGTACTCTGCCACGTTTTATGCATTCTAATGGTCGAAACTTTCCTGCATCGACTTGCTGAAAGTAAAGACAATATTTTTTTGATATACTATTACATACGTTCTTGTTTGTATTATCAGGTGACTATTTCCCAAATCTAATTTTCTTATTATTTGTCGTGAATTTTTATTACATATTTCGAGCGAAATGTACGATAAAGTCATATCATTTAGGCACTAAAAAAATCGAGTGTTGCCATGTGCTGTGTTAGCGATATTATTTTGATCATATCTCACTAACCATTTGGGCCCTAGGTGAGAAAGGCATATCAAAGGATGAAGAATATATTATACTTTATATACATAATTTACTTTTAATACCTTAATAGGGTACTATAGTAATTTCAAAAACTACCCAATATCCAATACCAAAACGTTGAAGGAGCTTGGTGAAGACTGATTCTGCTATTGTTTGAAAGGATTTCAGTCACTTATTAAACATGTGACTATTTGTTGCTTTGTCCTTATTGGTCAGCGAAATATTTAGAAAAAAGTACCCCCCTCCCCACGTATTGACATCATTTAACTTCAGAGACTTTCCTGGGAACATTGAACAACCGGCAACAGGCAACAACTCCCGGCGGTAGTCGTTGAGGCCACATCTACGCCTGTATGTCAATTAGATCACGTTCTTGGTTGTTTACTTGCAGATTAAAATAGACGTCAACCTTAATTTGCTTAAAGTTATTAGAGTTGAATATAATTTTGCGTACCAATAATTTTCGCAACAAGATACAGATTACTTTACAAAAAATACCGGCAAAAGCACGTCCGATAGATAACAAAGAAATCCAGATATTTCCGCCACACGAAATATGTAAATTTTTGTGTTGTTGAACATCCCAAAATCGTTAGTGACCGACTACCTGCGGAAGAATATAAATAGAGTTGTAGCTTTAAGATTTTTAGAATTATTATTGTCCCATTAAGGTGATTTATGGTAAAGAACACACATATGCTACTGATCTTTTGTACGCTGAGACAAGACTGCTGGATATTAGGCAGCTTTTCTATTTTAACGCTGCTGTATATCAGCATATCCATCTAATTAAATGAGCTGAATCACAACTATAATACGAGACACTGCGCTCGCGCATCTAGAACCGAAAGAGCTAAGAAGACTATTGCGCAGCATTCCTATGCTTACCTTTGCGTAAGAACATATAATTATATACCAGACGAAATTTGCCAGCTGCATAGGCTTCGACATTTTAAAATCGGTTTAAAGAAGTGGATAGCTGGAGTAGATCGTGAAGTAATCCGCAAGGTCATAGAATTTAATACGCTGGTTTAGTGATATTTACTTTATATTTTGTGTTTCTCGTGCCTGGCCTCTGACCCGTGTGTCTGCGCATGTGTAGGTGTGTGTAGGTTTTCCATAGTGTGGCACAAAATATTTCGGCATAAAAATTATGTCTATAGTCGAAAAAGGATAATTATACTTTTTGATGTTTTCCGCGAATCCCTGGATTTCGTCTGCAGTTTTGGGATTTGATCAGATTGCTTTAAAATGCCAGAATGTGTGCACTATTTTTTTTTAGAGAGAATGATGTTACTAGTATTGCATCTTTGACTTAGGTGACTTTTAACGTTATTGAACAACCAGGCTCTTGATTAATTTTGTAAGTTGTTTTGTAAACAAAAAGTATACAGAGCACAGTTCATAATTTTTAACCAGTCGTTGTTTGGTAGAAAATCGCAATGATACACTTTTATGCCTCCATTGGCCTAAATACACGCACGACATCTTTTTAATATGGAAAATTTAATGTCTTGATAATTTTTTGTACGACGATTATCTTTGTTGTATTTTAGTAAGTAGTAGTCTGGTTTGCCAAAGTTGTCATTAAGTGCCACTTGACGTTTGTGTTAACAAGTTATTATTTTGAATAGGTGTAAGTGGTAAACTTTATAAAATTGCAAAATTTTCTACTCTTTTACTTCTTATAATGGAGTACACCTCAGGAGAGTATGCAGATATAATTTTTATCTACGGATATGCTAATGGAAATGCTCTAGCTGCTTGTCGGGAATATCAACGTAGGTTTCTCACTCTCCGTCAACCTACACCAAGGTTTTTTTCTCGATCGTTTTCAAGACTTCGGCAGTGCGGTATTGGACAACGTCCTGACGCTAGAGCTAATGGTAGAAGACAACATCAACTTGAAGACGAAGAGAGAGTGCTGGATGCAGTGATGGATCAACCTTCTACAAGTACTCGGAGGATTGCCACGCAGTTACAATATTCTCAAAGCTTTGGAGAACTTTACATCGAGAAGCCTTACATCCATATCATCGACAGAATGTTCATTGCCTTCTACCTGGAGATAATGTGCATCGACGAGTCTTTTGTGAATGGATGTTGTAAATGAACAATCAAAATATCTTATTCCCTAATCTAATCTTCTGGTCTGACGAATCAACATTTACAAGAAATGGTATTTATAATTCTCATAATGAGCATGTCTGGTCCTTGGAAAATCCACATGCAACAAGGACTCGCAAATTTCAACATAGATTTTCCATTAATTTATGGTGTGGTATTTTTAACGGCTCACTGTTCATAGAAGTCCTGCCACAACGTTTAAATGGATCTTCGTACCTAGAAAACCGTGTAGAAAACATTCTAGATGACATTCCACTAGCAACAAGATGTATAATGTGGTACCAGCATGACGGTGCACCAGCGCATCATAGTCGAAACGTTGTTACATGGTTACATGAACATTATAATGAAAGATGGATTGGCAGAACTGGACCAATACATTGGCCGAACTGGACCAATACATTGGCCTGCAAGATCACCGGACTTAAACCCACTTGACTTCTATCTTTGGGGTGATTTTAAGCGATTGGTCTACAGTGAAGAAATAAATACACCAGAGCAGCTACAACAATTGATAAATAATGCTTTTCGTCATATTCAAGCAACAATGAATCCTCAAGACATTAAATTTTCCATATTAAAAAGATGTCGTGCGTGTATTCAGGCCAATGGAGGCATTTTTGAACATTTATTGGAATAAATAAATTACTATAAGCCTGATAAAAGTGTATCATTGCGATTTTCTACCAAACAACGACTGGTCAAAAATCATGAACTGTGCTCTAAAACACTTACCTGAATTAATTGCTTACTCGTAAAATAAGCGTCGTACAGAAAATTATCAAGAGAGTCATTTTGTTCACGAATGAAAGTAAGATTTCAAAAATGAAAAATAAAAAAAGTTATCATTGGCTTACACGTTTTTCTCTTGAGGGATAGCATGTGGGTACGCGCGCCACTGCTGGATTAGCCGATTCAATTGTTATGGTGGAATACGCGCCTTACATAGCAGCCTACACGTGCAAAGTTTCAGCAAAATATATGTGCTAGTTTTTAAAAAATTGGGAAAGTATATTTTTTGAAATTCAACTTCAACACCCTGTATCTTTTTAATGAAGCATTATAAGAAAAAATTTTATAGGACATACCCTCTCTAAAATTGTTCAAAGAACGTGGGGTTTCATTTTTGGTCACCACTTATGAATCACCCTGTATTGTTCAATAATTTATTATTATTATTCATCCTCTGATGACGCAAACTTGGTTAGCGAAATGTTTTCAGGTTTTTGAAATGTGTTGCGGTGATTTGGGTTCCCCCAAAAAAAAACAAGCTTATTGCTTATCAGTAACCATCACAGGTCCTTCCTATCTTCACTTAGTGAATTATAACCAAATATCAAAGAATTAAGATACATAATACAGCATAAGATTTTTTACTTTAAAAATTTTGTTACGAAAGTCAAATTCAAAAACCTAAAACTATATTTTTTACTGAACATTTCTGGCTTGTCTGCCAGATGTAAAAAAGTAAATAAACAAAGATCGAACCACCTGCCATCTCATATTTTAAAATTTCCAATTTTCTCTTTATTGGAATCCTGAAGGCCATAATAACTTCCTTTTTATGGCTGAATCTCTCCAGTTCGAGTAACAGATGTATACAGGCCGCGAAAGGGGCACACATTTCTTCTACGATTCAATTCATTTGCATTCTAGCCACATTTTAAAAACGACTTTAAACTTGCCTAAGTTGCCAACATTGTGTCTGCAAGTTAGACTAGTTTACAAGGGTTATCAAGTCTGATGTCCGCTTGAAACTTTAGCCATTACATGTTTCCTAAACAGAAAGCAACCAAGCATAGAAGTATATAACATTGATGGACTCCCGTATTGAATTAAAGGATTACGCGATGAGCTTTTGCAAGGAGCTTACGCGCACTTACCATCAAAGCGGATCAATTACTATTAAAAACACACTTTTAGATACTATCGTAAAATCTAAATTTTGTAATGTTATTTTTAGTGTGTTAGCCAAAAATGGACACAACGTTTTTGTTTTATTTCTTCGTTATTTGTAGATACAACGCATGTAAGTTAAAAGTCTGGACGCAGCAAGTGCGTTATTGAAATGGATTTTCATAAAAATATTTTTAATAGCAAATATGTCTCTTTAATGCAAGCAGACATCAATCTGGTCCCCAGTATAACCTATATAGTAGAAACATTGTACCATATTTTATCAAAATTACTTATCGTTTGAAAATGTATTAAAATTTTCCAAAAAGAAACTTAAAATGTTGGTTTCATAGCCAACAAACCTTAGGTTAACAGCAAATTAATTTATTGAAATTGGAAGGAGTTAACGAAAAATCGCTACCAAAACGCACTTACTGCGCCTCGATTTTTTTTTACAAATATGGATGATATTCAAAAAATGCAAAAATGCAATAGTATAAGGGTGTTCAAAAAATACAATGGTAGGGATCACCAACGACTGATGGGCCTCCCTGTGGTTGTCAAAATATTTCTAAGATTTAAGATGCAGCTTAAGACACGCTATAATTAACGTATACAATGTTGTATAATAACAATTTTTTTTTTTTAATTTCAACAACACACCACGAGGGCTTACAGCCTAAATACTATCGTACCGTGGGTGTTGACAAGGAGGAAAGAGGCAGCTTGTTAATTCTGGACTTGAAGGTTTGGAGGTTCGGAGGAGAAGGAAAAGCATGTGCCGGCAAGGAATTCCACAACTTGGAAGTCCTCGGGACAAAAGAGCGGGCATAACAAGATGTTCTATGTCTGGTGACCTGGACAGTAAAAGGGTGCATTCGCTCTGTTCCCCTGGTAGATCTGTTGGGGGCAGCAGGTGGGGAAACTATGGAGGAAAGCTCCTCTGAGCAGTGCCCGTGCAGATATCTATAAAAGAGAGAGAGGTCACCAACGGCTCGTCGGTGGGCAAGGGATGGCAGCCTTTGGGTGAAGGTAGGGTCACCGATGAGACGTATGGCTCTCTTTTGAATTGAGTCCAGGATAGCGAGTGTAGAAGCGGCAGCGGCACCCCAGATGTGGAAACAGTATTCGAGGTTTGGCCTTATTTGTGAAGTATATAAGGTATAGAGATTAGCTGGTGAAAAGTATTGAGCTTTACTGTGTAAAGGCGTCACCCTGTATATATGTAGACAGATAAAAACTGAAATTAAACCCGGATATGGATTCTAGGGTCCTAGCTTGTGCTCGTTTTCAGAAATATTTTTAAACTTCCAAAGTCACGGTTTCCTCAATAACGAATTTTTTCTACGACCGTTAAACCAAAAACTGAACTGAAACTACCGCCAAAGCATTAGAGAAATGGTCTATTTGAAATGAAATTTCTGTAAATATTTTAGTGAAATGAAGGACAAAGACGCTTGAAGCTGAAACTTGATGGTTTGAAGGACACTCTTCTTGCGACACTTGCTTTCCATAATGCGTATTTGTTTCAAGTTCTTTGCCTAAATGTTGCCAGTTTTAACGTTTAAAATCGTGACTTTGACGTTTTGAGGAAAACCCCAAATGTTTGTTTTGAAAACCCATAACTTTTTTTTCTTTAAACCTACAGACCTAAATTTTGGTGCTTGGTTCACTCTCTATAATACAAACACGCGCACCAAATTTTCCCTATTTGTTATTTCCGGAGATATAATTTTGCAGGAAAGAAAATACAAAATTTTCCGGGAAAACCTGAGACTTTCCTGGCTGACAAACCTTTTCAAGCCACTTGCAGAAGGAAGATACTCAGAAAATTTGTTTGAAATCGGCCTATTATTTTTTTAGCTATCTGTGTGACACACACACATCTTTATATATATGTATATATATATATATATATATATATATATATATATATATATATATATATATATATATATATATATATATATATATATATATATATAAACATATAAAAATCGAAACTGACATGGGGTCTAGGGGCGGTTACTTCGAGCTAGTTTGAAGAAATTTTGTTAAAGAATATTCACTAAAAATTAAAACTGACCCTGGATGTGGGTTCTAGGGGCCCAGTTCGCGCTCACTTGAAGAACATTTTTCAAAATTCAAAAGCCGAAATCTCCTGATTAGTGAATTTTTTAAAGAAAATTCCCTAGAAACAACCACCTGTGAAGTCACGGGAAAAGTCTATGACTGTATTAAATGTGGAACGGTTTCATTAACTTAAGGCAAGAACAGATAACCAGATATGCCATTTTGAGTCTTAAAAGTTTACATCTCCTCTTTATTAAATTATTTTGTATAAAAAAACCGGCGAAAAATCATCGGAATAACAACAATCTGATTAGATAACGGTAAAAGGAAATGAATGACTAACTAGGATTAGAACTCGTCTTATTATAAGACTCGATTATCTGATGCAGACTGCTTAGACCACTCGACCAGCGTCGACATGGCAGATTTATGTACTAGCAGGTATATACGGTGGTATGTTATTTTTTTCTAACGTCTTTATTATTTATACCAAACAATTCTTATTGACAATGGACTTTTTGCTCATATTTTAGCGAAATGCAGGCAAATAACGACTTAGACACAGATGTAGGAGTTTGTTAGTCATTTCGTGTCGTATTTTTCACTCACATTAGTACGCCTGCCATAATTATTAATTTTGACGTATTAACATTTTTTAATCAGGGCCTTATCTATAACTTTTTTGTCTTACATATAAAAACATATAAAATTGAAACTGGGCCTGGATATGGGTTCTAGGGGGCCTAGTTCGCGGTCATTTGAAGACATGTTTTAAAAATTGAAAAGTTGGGATCTCCGCATTAGTGAATTTTTTAAAGTGAATCTAGGTCTGATGTCGAGCTCTGTTGATTGGTTTCACAATTCTCTCCGAGTCTCTTCAATCAAGGCCTACATTCTAGATGAGTCTTGCAAAGAAGTGGCGCTGATTGATGTAGACATTCCGAATACCAATAACCTGGAGATAATGTAAAACGAGAAGAGTATTAAGTAGATAGACTTTGAGATGCAAGTAAATAGACAGTGGAGGGCATATAGTCGCCGAGTGATTCCGACAGTTATGTCGTCAATTGGGGTGGTTTCCAAAACTAGAGTCTGTGGGTATAGGGAGTTGTTCAATTTGAAAAAATTGGCTTACGGCAGTTAGAATTTTTTCAAATTCAGTGACTATTTGAGAGCGCTCTGAATACGGCCTCTTGACTTTTTCGACAAATAATATTAAACAAGATCCTCTCTGAATCTGTCACTTTCATGAGACTCTCCTATCTATTGGTAAATGTAATTGAAAACCTCCCCAAATGCGTCATTTTCAAGGGACTCCGATTTTCATTGGTAAAAACGCCGTATCACCCTTTTGATATGTTCCAAAATGTAAAAAGTTGAAAAACAATTGAAACAACTCGAAAACCATGGGATATGTCAATGTCTTCTCCTTACAAGCATGCATTAAAATTGGATAAAAAATTCAATAATGCTACAATAAATGGGCTGCTCCATTAAAAGAAAAAAGATAACTTGTATCACCAAAAACTTATGGGCCACCCCTCATTGTCAACATAATTTTATAAGATGCAGCTCAAAACACCCTAGAAATAACTTTTATAATATTTTACGGTATCTTGTAGTATAATTGATATATTGAGCTTTACAGTGAAAATTCACCAGCCTGTATATACCTAAACATGTAAAAACTGAAATTGACCCCAGAGGTGGCTAGTTCGAACTGCTTTGAAAAAATATTTTACAAATTTTAAAGTCGCGGTCTTGTCAATAACGATTTTTTTCTACGAGGATTCTCGAAAAAGTATAGACTATTAAACCAAAAACTTTATAACTGAAACTATTGCCAAATCATCCGAGAATGTGTCTATTTGAAATGAATTTTCTGCAAATATTTTAGAAAAATGAAACAGATAATAGTTAAAGCTGTAACATAAGGCTTTGTAAAACACATTTACTATGAAATTTGCTTTACATAGCGCGTATTTGTTTCAGGTTCTCCGCCTAAAAGTGGGGAATTGTGACGTTTCAAATCGCGGGTGACATTTTAAGAAGAAAAACTATAAAATTTAAGTAACTTTTCTGTTATTTCTTGACCTTTTTTTGCCAAGAAAACCTAATATTTGTCGGTAATATACAATAGATATTGTTATTCACACAAAATATTTTGGTTATTCCGGTATTAAATTTCCACCCTGTATTGAAAACTGTACTATTAGACCATACATATGGGGTATCTACGCATTCAGAAAAATGTAATCCACCGAATTGTGATGAAAAAATGTAGGGTTGCTATTTTTTTAATGGATAAAGTGGTGGGGGTAATATGGTGGGAGTTTAATTTTTTCAACTATGATTATAAGATAATGTTCGACAAATTAAACTTCACTTGTCTTAGCGTTTTCCACAAAAATTATTTTTTGCTGAATAATGAATTTTATTATATATATATATATATATATATATATATATATATATATATATATATATATATATATATATATATATATATATATATATATATATATATATATATATATAAACCAAATCACCTTATTAGTAGTTTTAGTAGTTTTTTTTTAAGAGAAAAATCACTTGAATGCTTTTCTTGCACCATATTGTATATTTTACTATAACAAAAATCAACTAATAAATACTGCGTGGGCCCTGAAGTTAAAACCACCTCCACAAACTAGTGATTGTGTAGGTTTTGTACCACATAAACTAGTTACTTATTTTAGTTTTACGATTATGTCACCTACGCTCTAACTGGGCTTTTTTATATAAGATTATCTCATTTTCGTTACCTGTTATCTTCTCCGTACACGCTTTACGACCTAAAAAACTTCCCTGTGTTAGGCAATTCTATTTATCTTTCCTCCACCTTAGAACGCTCTTGAGGAGCGCCTATAAGAAAGGAGTTATTTCAGTGTCTCTTTGTGCCGAAACAATATTTACCTTTTCTAGTATAAGGGATCAATTAGAATTATGACTGCGAGTCCACTCTTTTAGATGTGTTTCTCGTGTTTTATTTTCTGAACTTGATGTAGTATTATCCAAAGATAAACAACTTTAAAAGCGAGAGAATTTTAGTGTTTCAGATAATCAGTATAGAATTTACTGCGTATATCGTATTTCTTGGACTATCTGATTTTTCAAAATGTTAAAACCAATCCAAATTTTCACCTACTTATTGGAAATAAATAATAGTGAAACAATATCCTAGCATTCTAGTTTGGCTTTAGATCTAATTTTATCGTTGGGCGAGTTCACAGGCGCTAGTAGCTGCCAGCAGCTCCATGGTTATGTCAAAAAATGTTGACAAATGTAAGCATTTTGTCAACATTTTTTGACATAACAATGATGCTACTGGCAGTGCTAGCGTCTGGTAAACTTTCTCATTATGTCGCTTAGTGGCTGCATATTGTTTGCGGGTGATACGTGACTGTTAGTCCCTAGTAGATGGCATACGTTGCCTTGGAGAAACTGAATCGATATTTTAGAAAATAAACTTGTGCTTAACACAGGTAAATCCTAAGATATGGCATTTCGGCTGCTGGACGTCCTTCGGGGAATCCTGTTCACTTGGAGGCTCTCAAATAATAAATACTATTCGAGCAAAGTTCTTGGGAGTTACATTGGACTACAAACTGGAGTGGTCGGCTCACGTTGATGGATCACTTTCGACGGCCTGTTATAAAATCAAAGAGTTGAGAAATATTGCTGACCTTGGGCTGTTAAAATTGTTATACTTTGCATACATGCACTCCAGAATCTCTTATATAATTCTGAGGTGCTGACATTGTGAGGGTGTTGCAAATGCAAAAAAATTCTGGACGCAGCAAGTGCGTTATGGTGCTGAATTTTCATAAAAATGTTTTTAATAGCAAATATATTTTTTTTTTAAGAAAGCAGGTATCAAATTTGGTTACCAGTATAACCTATATAGTAAAAGCAATGTGCCATGTTTCATCAAAATAACTTTATACGTACAAAAATTTCCGAAAGTAAACTTAAAGTAAAAAAATACGTTTCTTGGTCAACCTATAGGTTAATAGCAAATTGAGCTTTTCAAATATGAAGCATTTAATCAAAACTCGCTACAATAACGCACTTGCTGCATCCAGAATTTCTTTTTCTACAAACATGCATTATATTTCGATGGAAAATGCAAAAATGCAATAACATAAGGCGTGTTCGACTAAAAATAATGAAAATTTGTATCACCAACGACTTATAGGCCATCCTGGGATTGTATAAATATTTTTTAAGATGTAGCTCAAGACACCCTATAATTTATATATACAATTTTTTTGCATATCTTGTATAATAACGGATATATTGAGCTTTATTGTTTTTTACGAAAATTCGACAAAAATTATATACCATTAAACGATAAACTCTATAGCTAAGGCTGCTGCCAAGCATCAGAGAAAGGGTCTATTTGAAATGAATTTTCTGGAAATATTTTAGTAAAATGAAGGACAACGACATTTGTAAGTAAGCTACTGTTAACTTCTAATATGTGGGTGAATTTTATTGATTCAAATTGGCAGTTCAGTCTTTCAATAAAATCATCTACTTTGCTTATATTTGTGTTAATACCGTCCACATGACGAGACCATACTCTGGGAAAATACTCACTTTTATTTTCTAAATCTGTCTCAAATCTACTCATGAAAAGGTCCGCAATGAATGGAGACAATGGGTTGCTCATTGCCGTGCCTTCAGTTTGTTCACAAAACTCATTGTTAAATTGACAAATATTTTATTTTATACGAAAGTTTGTTAAAGTTAAATATTCTTTGCAAACCTCTTCACTTATGTTGTTCAATTTCTGGAACTGTTCTAAATACGCTATCGTTTGTTTCGTGGGGACGCTAGGAAATAAAGACACTGCATCAAATGATATGAAAACCTCGCCTTCCACCAATTCAACATCTTTAACTTTATTCATGAGTTCAAGTGAATTTGACACTGAATAGCTTTTATGTTTAACAGAGAAGCTTCTAAACTCATTTGACAGCCACTTCGCTAGATTATATGTCGGAGAATACATAGCTGAAATAATAAGTTAAATTTTTGAGACAATGTTTTTTGGGGACTTTGGGATTTGCAGCCTGTAACCGTCTGCCTAAGTCTTTTGTTACCAGGTTGTCACAACTCTTCAAACTATTTTTCACGTCGTTAATAATTTTTGGTAGCGGGCTTTCATTTAGTGTTCTATCCGGTCCTGTCTGTATTATTGCATTACGCACTCTTTCTTTATAATGCTTTTTGTCCAAGATCACAATTTTATTGCCTTTAGCTGCTACAACATAAAAACAATCATTCTCTCGCAATCGCTTAATTATTTTCATTTGATTAGAATGTTTGTTTTTAGTGAATTTCTTTTCTTTCAAATTTTTGAGATTTTTTCTTTACGTGCTTTTATTACTAATTGTTTAATTCCCGTTTTAATACTAGCAATGACATCTAAAAGTTTATCTTGCGCGGCACAACATATTTGGGATAGCAACCACCACATAAAGAAAATCTGAAATCTATCAAAAATCTTAGACAGCCAGCCAAGCTAGATGCGTACGAAAGTATTTATGTTTATAGGGCAATAAGAAACAAAAGTCCCTTAAACCGAGCCCCGCCACTGGTTTGTAGTTCTATGTTTGCGCTCTTTCTTTAATGCAGATAAACATTCTGACACCTGTCAGGTAAAGTAATGAAGGAAATTAAAAAATTTCGTCGGGCAATTAGAATACAATACACAGAAAATTTTCCGGCGATTTAGTCTCCCTCTGGTAACGTTCTTTACTTAAGATTCAGTATAAAAGGTGATGTTAGAAGTAAGTAGTTAGAATTTTTCATCCTCTGATGACGTTAACTTTGTTAGTGAAACTATCGTCGGTTCTTTAAAAGGATGTGTTGTGGTAATTTGGGTCTCCAAGTGTACTTATCAGTGCTCACTACAGGTTACAATCTTCACTTGGAGAAAGCATTTACTGAGGCATCCAGATATTTACTAAAATAATTATATAGAGTGTTTACTTAATACTGGAATTATCTAGATATAATTTAATATTTTTAAATAATTTGGAGAAATTATTTGGCATTAGGGAGCGTTGTGAAAATGGAGCCTTGCAACGTATCAGTGCTCTTCATAAGTTCCAAATCCTCACTCACCGCCTTTTTATATTCATATACCAGCGGAAAAGAAATAGCAAAAGTTTAATTATGCTTACTCATAAAACCTTTCGTATTTAAACATTTTTGATTTCTGTTATGGCAGTAACGTATTCTGTTTTCCGCAAAAGCATTGCGTAATCTTTTCAAGTGGGTCCTTAATGCTTCCATGTCACACTAGCAAAGTAGGACGCAAAGTTAAAGGGGTGATGCGGAAACTAAATTGATGTCCTGTAGTTTTTATTGCGCTCTCAGCTTCTCGTAAAGGCAATTTGTTGATCGGAAAGATCAGACAGCTGCTGGCCGGCCTTTTCAAACTAACTCTTCCCGAGTAATCTAATCACACAATGCAGGCTTTACTGCAACAGCGGGACTGACAATTAAGCTTCCTTTCTGATTTAATAGAAGAAAAAACAAGCTGCTTTTTGTGAAAAGTTAGTCGAAACTGGCGCTCATTATCATTAGACAGATAAAAATAAACGTTTGGTAGATAAAAACTAGTGGACAGAGCCGAGAGCTTTAGCTAACTTATGAACTGTGTTTTAAAAGTTCAGTTTTCAAGAAACGAACATTAGATTTGCTACAGGATCTAATCAACGATGCCTGATTCAACGATGACATTTTAATTAATGTTAATTTTACCATTTTTCAGATAATGTCGGTAATTGTGCTTTTTTAAATGCACCGCCCACCGTATCTTTTTTAAATTTAAAAATGCCTCAACATAATAAGTCATTGGCACCTACTTGACTACAAATATTACGTTACAAATATACAAATGGGTAACAAGATAAATTTCTTAACCTATAGGGATGACAGAAACGCTAAGCTGTTAAAAGAAAACAATAAAGATTGATTTACAGAAATTATATCGATTTAAACAAAGAAACTAAATTTAAAAACCTATTTACAGTTTTAATTGTTGTAGTTCCTAGTTAAAGAACATTGGGAATGCTTATTCTGTTGATCTTTACGGATCTTCTGGCTGGTTCGTAATTTGCGCACTCAAACAAAACGTGAAAAACATACAAAACTACACTACACTGATCACATGTGGGGGCATCTGTTTTCTCTAGGAGATCTCTGTGAGTAATAAGAGTGTGACCCAGTCTTAGCCTTCTGATAACTACACCTTGTTTTCGCTTTGTACCAGTGGATAATTTGGTCTTTGCTATAACTGGATGAAATTGGTGGAGTTTTGTGTTTAATGTAGACCACTCTTCCTGTCACTTCGTAAAATTTAGACGTTTATAGAGAGCCAAAAGATCGTAATTCATTCTAAATTCAACTTGTGTTCCATTTTCTATCTCAAGTTTTGCATGAAAATCTGCTTTTTCATTGCCTTCAATCTCAATATGTGATGGCACCCATAAAAATAAAATATTAAGGTCATTGGATTATAGGTCTAGCAACAGGTATTTTATTTTCTGCACTAAAATGTTAGTTGACTTCAATTAATTTAATGCTTGTAGTGATGATAGTGAGTCTGTGCAAATGACATATTTCGACGACGGTTGAGTTTTATAACTTATAACTGTTAATGATTGAAGGATGGCAAAAAGTTCTCCAGTGTATACGCTGGTAATTTTCGGTAGGTTAAACCTATCGTACTCTGATCCATCTATAACAGCACATCTCACTCCCCATTCACTTTTTGAAGCATCAGTGTACAGGATTTCTGATGTTTGGTAGCTCGACATTTTATTATCAAATTCACCCCGAATCACTTCTTTTGAGCAATCGTGTCCATTCATTTCCTGCAGAGAAATATTCATCTGTGGCGTAATATCGAACCACGGTGGAAGATTATTTGTTGCGATACTTGGAAGGGGAAAGCTACCAAAAGGATTAGACATTCTAAAGAATCTTAAATACACCAGGGAAGTGCATTTTTTCATGAAACTGACTAACCAATGGCAGTTTATTCAAGGTCTGGTGTAATGGATGTTTGGGATTTGACATTTATCTCACCGTTTGCTGCTGAAGTTGCTGTTCCCTTCTTAGGTGTAGTGGTATATCGTAGCCTTTAACAAGTAGTGATGTTGTTGGGGTAGTTCTGAAGGCACCGAGTGCTAATTTTACAGCAGCATTTTGAATTGTGTTTAGACTCTTAAAAAGATCTTTACTTGCAGTTACATAAACAGAGCTGGCATAGTCTATTTTGGATCTTATGAGGCTTTTGTATATAGTCAGCAGTTGTGCTTCATCTGCACCCCAAACTTGGTGGGATAATGCTTCATTCCAGCTGCACAATCTTTCTTGAGGTTTTAAATGTGGTATCGCCAAGATAGTTTACTGTCGAATGTTCGCCCTAAAAACTGCTTTTGGTCCACTACATTTAGTTTATGACGTTGTAGCTCAACTGTAACATTGGGTAATTAACATGGTTGCCTTTTGAAAAGCATCGCACAAGCTTTCTAGACAGATGGTCCAAGTCCAACACTTAAGCACCAAGTTTCTACCCTACCAATACTTTCTTGGACGACTTCTGTAGTGGTTAAGTCATTTTTGCCCCTGAAAAAGATTACAATATCATCAGCATATAAACATATTTGTACTGGTGGCTTTACCATTTTGGTAACATCGTTTATTGCGATTAGGAAGAGTGTAGGGCTTAGCACTGATCCTTGGGGTGTACTATTTTCCAGACTAAAGGTTTTTGATGTTGTGTCGCCCAATTTAACATTGCGTGATCGATTTTGCAAAAAGTTAGAAAAAATTCAAGTATATTACCGTGAATGTTCCAACTTTCTAGTTTTTGTAAGACTTTAACTTTTAATATTTTGTCGAAAGCATGCTTTAAATCAAAAAATACTGCTATGGTTTTTTGTTTGCAGATAAAGCCTTGAAGGATTTCTGTTTGTAGCGATAATACGCAATCTATGGTACTGCGATTTGCTCTAAACCCACTCTGAGCTTTGTCTAATACATCATTTTCTTCAATATGCCGGTTATTGATTATCGTCTTTGTTAGTTTACATAGACAACAGGTTAAGAAGATAGGCAGGTAGCTGGTTGGTTCAAGTTTGGGCTTTCCCGCTTTGTACAGGGCCAGTATTGTTGACTTTCTCCAGATTTTAGGAAAGACTTGATTAATCCATATAAAGTTAAGCAGTTCTAGAAGCCTGTCTGTTGCGTTTACAGGTAAATGTTTCAAAAAACAAGTTGGAATATTATCGGGGCCTGCTACAACATCTTTAAGGTTTTTGGGGTTTTCCGTTAGTTCTCTTTTAGTAAGTGGTTGATTAAAATTAACAGTCAGGTTCTTGTTTGTAGTATTATACAAATTTTCTGTTGGTTTCTTAATAGCCGAAGAATGTTGTGAAGTATCTTCATGATTTGAATATTGTTGGAAAGTATGCCCTAGGATATTAACTGGTTCTATTGGTTCGGAGACTACATTACCACTTGAGTTTTTCAGAGCGGTGATCTGTTGATAATTATTGTACCCTTTGATCGATCTAATTTTATCCTAGACTTGTGATGGTGGAGTGTTTTTGGTTATAGTTGATACCTACTGTTGCCATGATTGTTTTTTGGCTAATTTAACTGTGCGATGTGCTATAGCTCTTAAGCGCTTGAACTGGATCAGTAGGTCCAGAGTTTTATGTTTTCGGTATCTATTCAGAGCTCGTTTACTATTTTTGATTGCGTCCTTACATTGCTGTTCCACCATGGTACCCACTGTATCTTTAAAGCAATACATTCAGCGCTTCACTGCCACTGCTACCTGTACATATCAGACCGCTATTTTGTTTTAAGATGTTATTGTTTTATTATTATTGGTAAATTTTCAGTGAACTTGGCAGCGTTGCCGATGCCATTATTAAATAGAAGGTCGTCAATATGACTCCTGCAACAAATTTTAATTTTATCATCAAATCATCGAAACGTCAAATGGAATTCTCGCTTTCCCCAACCACTAATCGATGTGCATAAGATCTCAGGTAATAAGTCGACTTATATACTTTGGAGCGTTATAACTCAAAACCTAAAAACTAAAAACCTTTTACTTAACTTTTTTTCGATAAATCGTCATCATTCGATTACACGAATCTACAGTTAAGCGTTTTCGGTGTCATTACCGGAGACCCTATATATATATATATATATATATATATATATATATATATATATATATATATATATATATATATATATATATATATATTGTGCTGAGAATTGCAAAGGCCATATAAGGTTATAAAAACAAAAATGAAAACCCTGACGGAAAGTAGTATGACAAAGCTAAGTTTCGATTATTATTTCAATAAAGTAGATGGTCAGATCTACAAAATTGGGAAATAAGATTAATAATGGGGGGTAGTAGTAGTACCACTGGTCAGTAGTAAGTAAAATACTTACGGTTAACACGTAATGCGTATGGGTTATCTGTATATTGTATACATTATCCACATCGTTCGACATATTTTACTGTACACTAAAACAGAAAACAAAATAATAACATTAATATACAAGCACATTCACTATTATTGTTAGTCAGTGTTATTTGGATAAGCAATGAAAGATATAATGTCATAATTTGTTGAAATGATCATTAATTATAATTCTTAAAATTTATAACTAGCAAATTTGGAAAGCATTTCAGTTTAAAAGAATTTAGAAGAGCCAAAAACCATCTGCAAATAGATTAAACTCTTAAGCATGAAATAAATACCAAAGAATTATGTTATAAAATCAATTACCTAAAGATAATGAACAAAACAAAACCCTTCTTGTATGATGTATTTAGATGTAAGTTTATTATTTTATTTATGTGAACAATGAACTGAAGTTTACCAAAGACAGTGTTTGTGTTGTGGAACTTTTAAATCAAGATTGCAGCATATGAACTTAATGAATTTATGAATTTGTTATTGATTATAATTAGATTAAAAAAGTAAGGTTAGGCCAAATGTCATTTTTAAGAATATTATTTTCAACTTACCGGAAGCATAGATGTCAAAATATGTATTAATTAATGTCAAGAAAGGATGCCTTGATATAAAATATTAGATGAATTTGGGCAACATTTCCGCTTTTGTTATGATTTATTGTTGGTTGTTGATGAAATTGAGATGCCAGAGAGCGTCATTCTTGCTTCTCATTTTAAATATAAATATTTTAAAGTATATATTGTGTAAAGAAGATCTATTGTTCCACTGAAATAAATAACAAAGGTTATATCAAGTTTTAACGTAACAAATTACAAGATAAACAGTAAATATATCAAGAATACCTATATTAAAGGATACTCACCACCAGCAGCGAGGAACCAAGGTTTGAGATTTAATTATTTTATCAAAATCAACTCCAGGAGGCAATCAATTTAGTTTAAAAGACAGTATATTTTCTGTCGATTAAACGTCAATCAAAAGCGTTTATGGGAAAATAAGATTTAATGCATAAAAAGCAATCTTATTTTCATATTACCATAATTCAAATTTACAAATATAGAGGGAGTTAGGAGTGCAGGTCAGGATCCATATTTATTATTACAAACAATTGAAAAGCAGTCGAAAACTCGGTTTATTAATATTAATCATTGTAATCTAATAGTAAGATTGAAAATTTATAACAACGGATCCGTTTAGCTTTAAAATTTATAAAACTCTGTCAATAAAAGTTGTTATAAAAATTTGCTAAAAACATAATTCTTTCAAACAAAAACCCATAATAAGATAAAATTACGATAAATATAAATATTTGCAGGCTATTTTCTTTTCCCCTATTATAGCAGAACCTACCACTGAGATAAGTAAGTAAATAAGATATTGATTATAATTTATTAGATATAAATATATATAGTAGAAGGGTAGGCAACCCATATAACACTGAGCTAGGTTTCACTTGATAAACCCACACATATTAAACTTCAAACACCAAGAGTCATAAACACTTTATTCAGATACAATTTTACATCACAAAATATACAGGGTCACCCATAATACATGGTGTAATATCATTATCTTTTTAAATATCACTTTTTCATATAAATAAATTAAATTAAATAAAAAAAATAATATATAATATAAAATAATATATAAAAGTCAAAGCCAATATTAGTATAATATATATATATATATATATATATATATATATATATATATATATATATATATATATATATATATATATATATATATATATATATATTCAAACGAACCTGTGGTATGGGTTTTAGGAGCACTAATTCGCGCTCATTTCAAAAAATGTTCCTAAAATCTCACCATCCTTACCTCTCTATTAGTGAATTTTATTCCTGAAAATTTACTAATATTGCTAATAAAAAATCATTAACTTGAAAGCGTGCAATAAAGAGTTCAAAAAATCATTTACTGCTCAGTTTCTTACACAAGACAATTTTTGTACTAGAAATGATCTAAAACGCTATTACTTTTTACAACATTGTAGATAAAATTGAATATGTTGCTTCGCTTATACAGACATAACGAGGCAGAGAAAAATAGAATACATAAAAATGTGATTTTGCAGTGCCTATCCTCATCATGTTCAATAATAATTCCTTTCAAATTAAAATGCGTGCACATACAATTTATATCCTGTATATGTGAGGTTACTTCAGCCCACATTTTATCACCAATAGCGTGCCTAAACTAACCTTTTTGAGGTTGTTCGCGAAAAGCTTCTCTCTCGTATAAGTGTGACCAAAATTTACATGTCACTCACGTTGCGTTATTACCTGGATATATGACAGCGAAATCCCCGAAGCGCAGAACAATTCACTCTGACTTTAATAAAAGTTCTAGTAACCGTGTTATTGCCTGCAAAAGTAAAATAGATGAAATAGATAAAACAACATTGTTGTACATTGTTATCTTCTCAGTTTATAACAGTGAATTTTATCGAATTGTTATTTAAAAAATTCGCTCCTAGAGAGTTATCGATGGTGAGACTTTGCAAATATTTTTTTTTAAATGATCGCGAAATCGGACCCGTAGAATCCATATCCGGGGATAGTTTCAATTTTTATATGTTTATATATATATATATATATATATATATATATATATATATATATATATATATATATATATATATATATATATATATATATATATATATATATATATATATATATATATATATATATATTGTTCTGGTAACCAAATTCACTAAACATAACACATTAACATACAGCATTAGAGACATAAAAACGTACCATGAGATAATCAACAGCAGCTATTTTACCAACAAAACATTAAAGTTTAAACAGGAATGCATAGAATTTAGTAAGAAAGTGGTTAATAAGATTTCTGAACGCAGCAAGTGCGTTATGGTAGTAAATTTTCATAAAAATGTTTTTAATAGCAAACATGTTTTTTTAAGAAAGCAGGCATCAATCTATATAGTAGAAACAATATGCCATGTTTCATCAAAATAACTTTATTGTTTGAAAATGTACAAAAATTTCCGAAAGTAAACTTGAATTGTTCCTGCAAAAACTGGTTTCTTGGTGAACCTTATAGGTTAATAGCAAATTGAGCTATTCAAATTTGAAGCATTTAATGAAAATTCGCTACCATAACGCACTTGCTGCGTGCAGAATTTCTTTTCTTACAATGTATTATATTTCGATGGAAAATGCAAAAATGCAATAACAGGGCGTGTTCGATTAAAAAAAAAAAGAAAATTTGAATCACCAACGACTTATCGGCCACCCTGTAGTTGTGGAAATATTTTTTAAGATGTAGCTTAAGACACCCTACAATTAATGTATACAACTTTTTTTCGTAACTTGCATAATAACGGATATATTGCTCTTTAATGATTTTTTACGAAAATTCGACAAAAATGATATACCATTAAACGATAAATTCTATAGCCAACACTACTGCTAAAGCATCAGAGAAAGGGTCTAGTTGAAATGAATTTTCTGGGAATATTTTAGTAAAATGAAGGACAATGACGATTGAAACTAAGAGCTCAGGCTTTGTAAAACATTATTTTTGAGACACTTTCCTTCCATAGATCATATTAATTTAAGGTTCATTGCCTAAATATTAACAATTTTGACGTTTAAAATCGCGACTTTGACGTTTTGAGGAAAACCCAAATTTATTTTTCTTTAAATGCCTGTAACTTTTTTGTCCTTTAACCTACAGCGTAGGTAGCTTATCTATAATTATATAAACCCGTGTACCAAATTTCGTTGCCCTTACTTTGTTAATTCCGAAGATATAAATTTTTTTCAAAAGAAAACACGAAATTTTCCGGGACAACCTCGGCGGATTTTCCTGGATAACGAACCTATCCAAGCCACTCGCGAAAGGAAGGTACTAACTTAATTTTATCAAAATCGGTCCATTATTTTTTTAGTTATAGGTGTGACACATAAATATATAAACACACACACACACACACACACACACACACACACACACACACACACACACACACAGATATATATATATATATATATATATATATATATATATATATATATATATATATATATATATATATATATATATATATGGGTTCCAGGGTCCTAAATAGCGCTCATTTGAAGAAATTTTTTCAAAATTCAAAAGTCGAGATCTCCTCATTAGTGAATTTTTTTAAAGAATATTCACTAATAATTGGAGCATACATAATTCAAATCTGTTATTGATATGAGGTATAATCCCAACTAACAAAAATGTTGTATAATTTTTAAATAATTGTGCAAATTTGTTGTGTTACTGTTTTACTACTGCTCTTCGAAAGCAGTTTTGTTCTATTAAGACTGCCAAGGTGAGTATTTAGCTTCTCACAGAAAAATGCTTCTTTAAACTTATTGTTAGAATGTTCTTAGAGCAGTATTATAAAACATTTTAGACATTTCGTTTTTCGTTGTTTTGTAAACGTCTATACAACAATCGTTATAGAACATAGTAGCTCACAGAACAAAATTGTTCTGCAATGGCTTTATAAAAACGATCTTCCAAACATATCTGTCAACTTGCAAACATTTATAAAGCTTTTCTTTAAGTGATTATGTGAGCAGTTATAAAACACTTTTGTTAACATTTTCTACGATACAATATAGCTGCAAATAGCATAGTCTACTTGGACGAATTTTGTTGAGGTGTCCCCCCTAACGCCCATGGACTTAACAATCTGTATCTAATTAGGGCCAAATCAGTCCAGTATTACTACAAACAACGCTGTCAAATTTCAAAACAATCGGTGGGGAGATATTTGAATTATTAAAAAAAAAACTATTTTACAAAAAAATTTAACTCCGCAAACTGGGACGAAATGCGGGATTACTTTTCCTCATTTCCATGGGCGTCTGTCTGCTTCTCTCATCCTGACCCCTCTGATATCTCACAAAACGTCACCGAAATTATCCAAGCTGGCATGGAATTATTTATTCCACGTACACAGAAAACCTCTTCAGCCACTCAAAAGCCGTGGTTCTCTAAATCCTGTGACAAGGCCAGACTTGAAAAGGTCAAAGCTCACAAAACGCTTCTACACAATCCCAGTCAAGAAAATCGTCAAGCATTCAACGACGCAAGAAACCGCTATGTCCGCATTCTTTCTGAGGCAAAAAACTCGTTTAATAACCACATCAAAAACAAAGTCCTCTCAAGCTCCAACGGCGGCAAACCCTTCTGGACTCTTGCTAAGTCTATTGGGAATAATTTCTGCAAGAGCACGTTCCCACCTCTTGTCTCAGGTGATGAAATTGTTTCTACCGCCCTGGGCAAGGCTGAACTTTTTGCTTCGTTGTTCGCCGGAAATTCTACTCTCAACCCACCTCCAAATGTTCAACCACCAACAGTCCCCAATGTCGCGCATAAAATGACTGATATCATTTTCAAAACTAAAAAGGTAGGAAAGATGCTCTCTTCTCTTAATACCAGGAAAGCCTCTGGCCTTGACGAGATCCCAGCAATTGTTCTCAAAAAATGCGCACCAGAACTTGCTCCTGTCCTGACTCGTCTGTTTCAGATATCTTACAATAAAGGCATATTCCCTAGTAACTGGAAAACTGCTCGAGTACAACCCATCCCCAAGAAAGGATCCAAAGCGCTTCCTAGCAACTACAGGCCTATTTCTCTCCTTTCAGTCATCTCTAAAGTGATGGAAAAGTATATAAACACCGAACTACTAAAATTCCTTGAAAAACACAGTCTAATCCACGACAGGCAGTATGGATTCCGTCAGCGCAGATTAACTGCCGACCTCCTTTCCTTTGTCACCCATTCTTGGAACAAGTCTATGGAACAACACGGTGAATCCCAGATTGTTGCTCTAGACATATCCAAAGCATTCGACCAGGTCTGGCACGCAGCGCTGCTTAATAAACTTCCGGCCTATGGCCTACCACCAAAACTTTGTACCTGGACAGCAAATTTCCTCTCCAACAGGAGCATATCTGTTGTTGTGGATGGCCATTCCTCTAAACTGTATCCAATTAATGCAGGAGTTCCTCAAGGTTCAGCTTTAGCCCCCACTTTGTTTCTTCTCCACATCAATGACCTCCTCTCTAGCACATCCAACCCAGTTCACAGTTACGCGTACGACAGCACCCTCCACTCAAACATACAATATTCTAAGCCTGTCTCTTTAGCCCAATTAGATGAGGATCGCAGACTCATGGAGGGTTCTGTCTCCGTAGACCTCCAAAAAATATTAGACTGGGGAAGTAGAAATCTTGTACAATTCAACCCCACCAAAACTAAGTCTTGCTTTCTTTCTCACAAGAGATACAGCAGCCCTAGACCCATCACAATGAACAACCAAGTTATTCAAAGCAATGAGTCTTTTTCTCTTGTTGGCATTTCTGTGGATCGAAATCTTAATTGGCACCAACATGTTACATCAATTGCAGAAGCGGCTGCTAAGAAATTGGGTTTCCTCTTCCGGGCTCGCAAATACTTTTCACCAACTAATCTCTATACCTTATACACTTCACAAATAAGGCCAAACCTCGAATACTGCTCCCACATCTGGGGTGCAGCTGCCGCTTCTACACTCGCTATCCTGGACTCCATTCAAAAGAGAGCTATACGTCTCATCGGTGACTCTACCCTCACCCAAAGGCTTCCATCCCTTGCCCACCGACGTGCCGTTGGTGACCTCTCTCTCTTTTATAGATATCTGCACGGGCACTGCTCAGAGGAGCTTTCCTCCATAATTCCCCCACCTGCTGCCCCCAGCAGATCTACCAGGAGAACAGAGCGAATGCACCCTTTTAATGTCCAGGTCACCAGACATAGAACATCTTGTTATGCCCGCTCTTTTGTCCCGAGGACTTCCAAGTTGTGGAATTCCTTGCCGGCATATGTTTTTCCTTCTCCTTCGAACCTCCAAACCTTCAAGTCCAGAATTAACAAGCTACCTCTTTCCTCCTTGTCAACACCCACGGTACGATAGTATTTAGGCTGTAAGCCCTCGTGGTGTGTTGTTGACATAAAAAAAAAACACCTTGTACCTTGGAAACAATGCATTTTAGCACAGATGTTTATGGGAACTTTTTTTCATAAAATGACCTGAGAAACCAACCTCTTAAATATTGCCCCGTCTTTTTTAAACATCCTGTATATATATATATATATATATATATATATATATATATATATATATATATATATATATATATATATATATATATATATATATATACAAAAAAATTTAACACCTTGTACCTTGGAAACAATGCATTTTAGCACAGATGTTTATGGGAACTTTTTTTCATAAAATGACCTGAGAAATCAACCTCTTAAATATTGCCCCGTCTTTTTTAAACATCCTGTATATATATATATACAGTGTGGAACAGCCAAATGGAATAAATTCGATAACGGATAAATGAGGGCGTGTTGGGAAAAACGCTTGGACACGTCGATTTGTATTTTTAACTGCGCATCTTTTTCAAGAAAAAAAAATTATATAGGGTGCGTCATGTGACAGTGGCCAATACCAACTTTCTTATTTTAAATACAAGCCCCTGTATATTATTAATTTTTTGGATTCTTCAGAAAATTCTAGACATAATTCATGTACAATGTTCTATACCTATCTTCAACTGTTTCGGAAATATTAAGTATTTTCAGATTTATTACAAAAATTAACATTAAAAATAGAAAATTATTTTATTTCACAAATTCGCTACATTGCATTCAATACTTATTTCCCATTCAGCTCTTGATAATGAGAAAGTAAACAAAAACCATTCCTGCGTTTCTTTTTACTGATATGAAATGAAACAAAAACAAAAACAGTTTTCTTTCTGTTCGTATAAAACTCGTAGCCTTAGCAACTTGTTGTCTGCCTGCATGACAGTAGTGATTAGTGTCAGTGCTATTGTCGTTTGAATTTCGTTAACTGTACGTAATAATATCAGAAAAATGGTTCATTTAACAGAAATGCACAAAATAACCATTCTACAAATGATTGGTTATGGAGATAACACACGGACACAGATGGAAGTGTCTCGCTTATTTCACCAAAAATTTCCAAATTTGCCGCCTGTATCCCAAGGAACAATTAGCAAAATAGAAAAGCAGTTTCGCGAGCTTGGTCATGTGAGACAGATAAAAAAAGTAGCTGCCAATGCAGTAAGTGATGATACGAAATTGGATATTACGCTTGAGTTTCAAGAAAACCCACATACTTCTGGTCGACAAGCAGCCCAACTATTCAACGTTAGCCACACAGCAATTTTTCGAACATTAAAGGAAAGTAAAATGCATCCCTATAAAATGATACCAACTCAGGAGCTCATGGAGGACGATTTCGATAGGAGAACGTATTTTTGTGAACAAATGATGGCAATGTTAGATAACAATGTGATCCAATTAGAAGATGTTTTGTTTTCTGATGAGAGCACATTTACACTTCACGGTCATGTTAATCGTCAAAATTGCCGCTATTGGTCTAATGAGAATCCTCATTGGATGAGAGAGGAACATACGCAATATCCTGAAAAAGTTAATGTTTGGGCAGGAATTGTTGGAAATCATATCGTAGGTCCCTTTTTTATTGATGGCAACTTGAATGGGGATAAATATTTAGAACTGCTCCAAAATAATGTCGTGCCAACTTTGACAAACTTATATCCAGATCCAGCAAACCCACAAGTTCCTGCCAATAAAATATGGTTTCAGCAAGATGGAGCACCGCCACATTACCAAATCAATGTCCGGCAGTACCTGAACCAAATTTTTCCAAATCGGTGGATAGGGAGGCGCGGATCGATAGAATGGCCAGCACGATCTCCTGATCTGTCGCTATTAGACTACTTTTTGTGGGGATATGTCAAAAGTATTGTATACAAAACTAAGCCCCTCAACTTAGATGACTTAAAAAGACGAATCACGCTTGCGATTAGATCAGTCACGCCTGAGATGTTGAGTAATGTTAGAAGACATTTCTATACCAGATTAGCATGTTGCCAAGATGTTCGTGGCGAGCATTTTGAACATTTACTACATTGACATTAATTTTTTTTTTGTTTTTTTAAATTATTAAGAAATAATCAGTATTTCTTATTAGAATTTGTGAAATAAAATAATTTTCTATTTTTAATGTTAATTTTTGTAATAAATCTGAAAATACTTAATATTTCCGAAACAGTTGAAGATAGGTATAGGACATTGTACATGAATTATGTCTAGAATTTTCTGAAGAATCCAAAAAATTAATAATATACAGGGGCTTGTATTTAAAATAAGAAAGTTGGTATTGGCCACTGTCACATGACGCACCCTAAATAATTTTTTTTTCTTGAAAAAGATGCGCAGTTAAAAATACAAATCGACGTGTCCAAGCGTTTTTCCCAACACGTCCTCATTTATCCGTTATCGAATTTATTCCATTTGGCTGTTCCACACTGTATATATATATATATATATATATATATATATATATATATATATATATATATATATATATATATATATATATATATATATATATATATATATAATCAGTAAGCAATCGAACAGCCGAAAAAACCAAAGGGGTTGCATTTCAAAAAACCCTTTCTTAGTGCTCGCTTACGTTATAAGAGGAACTTCTGTGTAAAATTTCAAGTCTCTAGACCCAGTAGTTGGGCTGTGCGTTGATATATCAGTCAGTCAGTTTATTCTTTTATTTATTTAGCTTAGATAGATAAATTATTATTATTATGTTATACAACATATTATTAATATGTTGTGAAAAACTTTTCTGAAGCTAAATATTATCGTGTTTTTTTATATTAAAATTAAGCATACATCTTTTAACAACAACGTATCGACAGCCACAAATTTTAGCGAATTTTTTTTTTAAATTCGCCTATGGGGAGATCTGTGTTATATATATATATATATATATATATATATATATATATATATATATATATATATATATATATATATATATATATATATATATATATATATCCGAGCGATAACTCAAAAAATAAAGGACCGATCTTGATAAAATTTGCAGAGTACCTTCCTTTTGCAAGTGACCTGCAAGAGTTCGTTAGCCAGGAAAATCGGACCAGGTTTTCCCGGAAAATTTTGTATTTTCTTTATAAAAAAATTCATATCTCCGGAAATAACAAAGTAGGGGCAACCAAATTTGGTACGCGTATTTGTATTATAAAGAGTGAACTCTGTACCAAAATGTCCCTACCTGTAAAGACAAAGAAGTTATGGGCAGTTAAAGTAACAAATTTTGGAGTTTTCCGCAAAACGTCAAACTCGCAATTTTAAACGTCAAAATTGGCAATGTTTAAGCAAAGAATGTGAAACAAATACTGTTTGTGAAAAGAAAATGTTGCAAGAAAAATGTTCTGCAAACCCTTAAGTTTCAGATTCAACCGTCATTGCCCTTCAGTTTACTAAAATATTTACAGAATATCCATTTCAAATAGACCCTTTCTCTGATGCTTTAGCTGTCAGTTTAGTTAAGTTTGGTGGCTTTTTCGATATTTATTTGCAGGGTTAGTGAAGTTTATGGTTTAACGGTCTATAATTTTTTTTAGCTAATTATCGTAAAACAAATTTATTAATGCATTTTTGCATTTTTTATCGAAATATGATGCGTTTATAAGAAAAAAATCTGGACGCAGTAAGTGCGTTTTGGTAGCGAATTTTCGGTAAATTTGCAGTTTAGTTCTCGAACGCTTTTCAAAACACTGTTTTAAGAAACCTGCCTAGCCCCCCCCCTTGATACATAAACCCCAAAAAAAATTCTTGTTCACACTCCCCAAGGAAGTAACGGGACCAGGGGTGAGTAGGGGTGCATAATTTTTTTAGCTAATTTTTGTAGAACAAATTCGTTAATGCATTTTTGCATTTTTTATCGAAATATGATGCGTTTGTAAGAAAAAAAAACTGGACGCAGTGAGTGCGTTTTGGTAGCGAATTTTCGGTAAATTTGTAGTTTAGCTCCCGAACGCTTTTCAAAAAACTGTTTTCAGAAACCTGCCTAGGCCCTCACCCCCCTGGATCCTCAAACCCCAAGGAAAATTTCTTGTTCACACGCCCCAAGGAAGTTACGGGACCGGGAGTAAGTAGGGGTGTATAATTTTTGTTTAACTAATTTTCGTAGAACAAATTCGTTAATGCATTTTTGCTTTTTTTATCGAAATATGATGCGTTTGTAAGAAAAAAAAGTGGACACAGTAAGTGCGTTTTGGTAGCGAATTTTCGGTAAATTTGCAGTTTAGCTCCCGAACGTTTTTCAAAAAACTCTTTTCAGAAACCTGCCAACAGTTAAGTTTATTTTCGGAAAATTTTTGTATATTTTCAAACCATAAGTAATTTTGTTAAAATATAGTACATTGTTTCTACCACATAGGCTATACCGGTAATCAGATTGATGCCTGCTCACATTTGCTACTAAAAACATTTTTATGGAAATTCACTTCCATAACAGATTTGCTGCATCTAGACTTTTGAAAAATGTTTATATATTTTCAAACAATAAATTTATTTCAATGAAATATGGTAAATTGTTTCTACTATATAGGCAACCAAGTTTGATGCCTGCTTTCATCAAAGAAAGACATTTGCTATTAAAAATATTTTAAAGAAAATTCGCTACCATAACGCACTTGCTGCGTCCAGAGATTTTATATAATCGCGTACCAAACTGTCACACAGATAAAGGTGAAACGAGTGTGAAGTGTTCGATACACGTATCCCCTTTTAATTCCATTTTGTTAAGCCTTTTTGTGCGATTCTAAAGGATGCGAACATTACAAAATTGACTGATAATATCAGTATTATATAACAGAGTGGTTAATTACAATACAAACCAACTGTGGGGGACACAGAGTTTCGGGAAATCTGTTTGAGGGAATGGATATTTAGCATCAATCACCGACCTTCCAACAAAACAAAGGACTAACAACAATTAAAGCGTCGTGTTTGTTTGCCAACAGACCTAACCCACTCATTTATCAAGAGATCGTTATTGATCTAAAACTGAGTGGAAAATCATTTAGGCTCAGATGTAATTTGGTGTTTTTACTAAAACAACTAGAATCGGGTGTCAAGAAGATCTAACGTTCACGCCTTGCCGGAAACAAATGGTTTCTTAAGTTAGATAAATGGCCGCAAATTTACTGCAACATGTAGGACGTAGGTAACTATTAAATAACATGATCAACGTTTAAAACTTTTTTCTGGCAAAGAGAACATATCTTATAGTAACTAATTTTTGTTAAAATCTTAATTATAAATTTGAAGAAAAATTTATTAAATTACATTTTTAAAAGTAACCACCCGAGAGCGCATAAAAAAAGTATGTATAGATAGATTCGTATACTTAATACGAGCATCAAAAATTTTTGAACTGGTGATCAATTTCGTATTAAAACTTTATCGTAATTTTACTATTAATTATAAAGAAGAAGCCAAATATGTAATATTAGCCGTTATACCGGGTTTCCTAAGTTTAAGGAGCTAACGTATATGTGCCTAAAGTTCAGGAAAATGCAAACACACTGTATTTAAGACCTAATAATAATGTTGATATTAACACTTGCAGATCAATCAAATATTTAAAATTAAGAGAAATACAATAGTTTTATTTAAACTTGCATATTCAACGCATTCCTATCAACAGAATTTCGTAACTGCATTGTCATCGACCTTGAGTTAATTATGAATTATCCCTAGATCGTCTGTACACATAATTTAATGTTTAAATTATGATTGAAATTTCCTCATATGCCTGCTATTGGTCCAGAATAGCACACGTTAATGTATACATTACCACTTTGCAACACTATACCAGTTTCCTTTCACTCCATTTTTTATTTTTTTATTATTCCAACAACACTCCACGACGGCTCACAGCCTTAATACTATCGTACCGTGGGTGTAGACAACTAGGAAAGAGGCAACTTGTTAATTCTCGACTTGAAGGTTTGGAGGTTCGGAGGAGAAGGAAAAACATGTGCCGGCAAGGAGCTCCACAAATTCAAAGTCATCGGGACAAAAGAGCGGGCATAACAAGATGTTCTATGTCTGGTGACCTGGTCAGCAAAAGGGTGCATTTGCTCTGTCACCCTGGTGGATCTATTGGGGTCAGCAGGTGGAGGAACTATGGAAGAAAGCTCCTCTAAGCAGTGCCCGTGCAGATATATTAAAAGAGAGAGAGAGAGAGAGATAGAGAGAGAGAGAGAGAGGTCACCAACGGCACGTCGGTGGGCAGGGGATGGCAGCCTTTGCGGGAGGGTAGGGTCACCGATGAGACGTAAAGCTCTCTTCTGATTGGAGTCCATGTCAGGGATCCAAAGCGCTTCCTAGCAACTACAGGCCCATTTCTCTTCTTTCAGTCGTCTCTGAAGTGATGGAAAAGTATATAAACACGGAATTACTCAAATTTCTTGAAAAACACAGTCTAATCCACGACAGGCAGTATGGATTCCGTCAGCGCAGATCGACTGCCCACCTCTTTTCCTTTGTCACCCATTCTTGGAACAAGTCTATGGAACTACACGGTGAATCCCAGATTGTCGCTCTAGACATATCCAAAGCAGGTCTGGCTCGCAGCGCTGCTTAATAAACTTCCGACCTATGACCTACCACCAAACTCTGTACCTGAACAGCAAGCTTCCTCTCCAACCGGAGCATTTCTGTTGTCGCGGATGGCCATTCCTCTAAACTGTATCCAATTAATGCAGGAGTTCCTCAAGGTTCAGCTTTAGCCCCTACTTGGTTTATTCTCCACATCAATGATCTCCTCGCTAGCACATCCAACCCAGTTCACCATTACGCGGACGACTGCACCCTTCACTCAAATATACAATATTCTAAGCCTGTATCTTTAGCCCAATTAGATGAGGATCACAGACTCATGGAGGGTTCTGTCTCCGTGGATCTCCAAAAAATATTAGACTGGGGAAGTAGAAATCTTGTACAATTCAACCCCACCAAATCTCAGTCTTGCTTTCTTTCTCATAAGAGATACACCAGCCCTAGAGCCATCACAATGAACAACCAAGTTATTCAAAGTAATGAGTCCTTTTCACTTGTTGGCATTTCTGTGGATCGAATTCATAATTGGCACCAAAAGCGGCTGCTAGGAAATTAGATTTCCTCTTCCAGGCTCGCAAATACTTTTCAACAGCTAATCTCTATACCTTATATACTTCACAAATAAGGCCAAACCTTGACTACTTCCCCCACATTTGGGGTGCAGCTGTTGCTTTTACACTCTCTATCCTGGACTCCATTCAGAAGAGAACTATACATCTCATCGTTGACCCTACCCTCACCCAAAGGCTACCAACCCTTGCCCACCGATGTACCGTTGGTGACCTCTCTCTCTCTTTTATAGATATCTGCACGGGGACTGCTCAGAGGAGCTTTCTTCCATAGTTCCTCCACCTGCTGCCCCCATCAGATCTACCAGGGGAGCAGATAGAATGCACCCTTTTACTGTCGAGGTCACCAGACATAGAACATCTTGTTATGCCCGCTCTTTTCTCCCGAGGACTTCCAAGTTGTGGAATTCCTTACCGGCACATGTTTTCCTTCTCCTCCGAACCTCCAAACCTTCAAGTCCAGAATTAACAAGTTGCCTTTTTCCTGCTTGTCGACATCCACGGTACGATAGTATTTAGGCTGTAAGCCCTCGTGGTCTATTGTTAAAAAATTTAAAAAAAACAGGGCTAGCGATTTTTTAAGCCGTTAGTTATACACAGTTTCTGTTTATATAACACGTTGTGTTTATTACAGTTGCAGTGACAACGTATTACCTGGCTACGCCACCGATGGCGACACTGTCGTATATCTCACTATGATATATCTGCATAAATCTGGTGCGCGCCTAGCATTCACTTTAACTGGTAATGAAAACGTTTTAGATAGTTACCATTTGTGAGGGGCTGAAATAAGTAAATGACAATAACCTAGTAATTTGTTTCTCTTAACAAACACATGTTGTATACAAATAATAATCAAAAACATTCTGCATGACCTATATCAATTTCCTTTCTTAACAAGAATGGAGTATGGGTAGAATATTCAATATAGCGTAGTTCATAATGAAATTAGGGTAATATCCGGGTAAAAGCACAACTCTTGCTAAAAGCTCGGGTTAATATTATCTTCAGGGTATTATTTATGTATGAAATATATTTTGAGCAGCTCTGCGAAGAAGCTCTAGAAATCTAATATTTTGTTAAAATTATGATTTAGTTATGGTTTCTTAGGTTTTCAGCCTGTAGAATTTGCAACTTTGTAAACCTTGCTTAAACAGCTTGTTAATTGCACAAAATAATTTACTTTGAGAAGTGACAAAGCCAAACTTTTTAACCTACTAATTGTTAGCGAATTTTCATTAGGAAAATTCGCTAATAGAGAGGTCACGATGAAAAGCTTTCGAAAACAAAATTTCTGCCACGCGTAGGTTGATTCATACTACAGGTATAAACCATACATCAACGGTAACCAAACTAAATAAATAATAGGCATAATACATACTACCCGAAACAACAATCGTAAAACCTCAGCCACAAATATCGCAAATAACACTCGACATGAAATTAAAAATTGTGATTGTGGTTTAACTGAGGGCTTCAATCAATCTTTAAAATACACTATTTTTGTAGCTTGATGAACGGCCCCAAATACAGTTTTAGCACGCCATAGCTATATTATGCTGTGGTTTTAGATTGAAAGTGTAGCATAGTATAGTAGAAATGTAAACAAGTCATGTCAAGTCTCTATAAAAATGATTAATGGTTTCTTTTATCTTCAAACTAAAACATAAGAGCTTATATAAGACCAAAACGGTCGTTGAATGTGTTTTAATGGCGATTATACTCATTCTGTAATCCCTAGACAGCTCAGTGTTAGCGTGCGTGTCTTCTACGCAGAATGTATGTTTTTTTTTAATTTTGACATTTGGAGAAATAATAGTGCATAGATTTCATACGTTTCGAGGAAAATCTAATTTTTGTATAAAACGCGTGAATAACTTTGTCACCTTTGAGTCTGAAATTATAATTTTGACATTTTCTTATTATTGATATTGGGAAAAACCGGTGTGATTAGATTGACTAAAACGAAATCGTACTGGCGAGTAATAAGGAAAAATAACTGCTACGTTTGTAATTTGGCAGATACTTTATATTTATAAATATGAATTAAGTTTCCTTCTGGAAATCTTTTGTAACTTTAATGAAGTTTGTAATACAAATTTCTTTTAAAGAGCCTTACACTATCTATAGATGTACCAAAATTTAATTACTTCCACATCGTTACAATGTGTGGAAGGATCGCATCGGCGACAAAAATTTCAAAAACTTTTTTCGCTTATACATTGTATAAAGTATTAAAACATCTACGAAACATCATTTGGGAAATATATTTTTTTTGTCTGTCGGTCTGACAGTTTATAGGCCTGTAGGTCTGTAGGTCTGTCGGTCTGTCGATCTGTCTGTCGGTTTGTCTGTCTGTCGGTCTGTTGGTCTGTGTGTCTGTCTGTTTGTAGCCACGATAACTTTAGAACGAATTGAGTTATCGTCTTTAAATTTGGTATACAGTTATCACCCGACAATCTAACGGTTCTCTTTGTTTTCTGGTAAAATCGCTCCAGAGGGCAGGGGATGAATGGGCGATGATTAGGTGAAAATTGAATTTTTTTTGTTAAAACACAATATAACGTTTTTAGGGTTTATTTATTAGAAAAGTTTTAATTTCAGCCAACATCTGGTATTCTGTGCAAAGCCTCAAAGCAAATTTGAGGTTCTGTGCAGGGTAAAAATACTACAACGGAGCTAGAAATGCAAACTAAAACGCACCTTACAGAAGTCGATAGAAAGGAGAAACTCCTTACCAAAACCGTTTCTCCATAAAAAACTTCCACTTTTCTCAATTGAAAAAAAAAACCAAAATAATAACCTAATCTGATTATTAGAATTAAATAAATAACTGAAATTGCTACCAAACCATCACACAAAGCGTCTATTTTAAATAAATTTTTAGCAAATAGGTTAATAAAATAAAGAACAATGAAGATTGAAGCTGAAACTTAAGGTTTTCTCACTTCTTACGACATTTATGCTGCATAGCCGTATTCATTTAGATACTCTAGAACTTGTCAATTTTGACGTTTCGAATCGCGACTTTTTTGACGTTTTAAGAAGACAAACTTAAAAGCTTATAACTTTTTTTATTTTAACCTAGAGATTCAGATTATGCTGCATTGTTCTCTTTTTATGATATCAACCCTCGTACCCAATATGGTTGCGCTAACTTTGTTATTTCTGGAGATATAAAAATTTTCTGAAAGGAAATGCAAAATTTTCCGGGAAAAACTAGTCCGATTTTCCTGGCTAACGAACATTTCCAGGCCACTTGCGAAAGGAAGGTACTTACCAAGTTTTATCAAAATCAGTCCATTATTTTTTTGTTATCGGTGTGACACACACACACACACACACACACACACATATATATATATATATATATATATATATATATATATATATATATATATATATATATATATATATATATATATATATATATATAAACATATAAAATCTTAAACCGACCTTGGATCTGGGTTCAAGGGGTCTTAAATAGCGCTCATTTGAAGACATTTTTTCAAAATTAAAAAGTCTGGATCTCCTCATTAGTGATTTTTTTTAAAGAAAATTTACTAAAAACAAGATTGTGAAAACGCGCGACCATAACTCACTTACGGCTCCAGAGGCTATAGTACTGGTTGTACAGCTTATAACTTTATTGACTGAAGCGAGCGATTCTTACATTTATTTGGTTAAATAGAGAACATAACACTTTAAAAGAACAACTCTACAATTTGCTGCCAAAACAACCAAGACAATTCGCTAATAGAAAAAGACTCAGAAATGATTATACAATATTAACTATCAATACAATAATAGGCTTCAGGGTTTCCCCAGTTATTACAGTTTAGTAGTTTACAAATTTAACATATCACCACTACTAATTTTATTGAAGTTATAGGGCTCTCTAAATGTTTAGGTTAGATTTTAGCTAGATGGGCACAGGAACAGTTAATTTGGTGTATTCAGAGTCAATTATCAGTAAGTTTCAGAACGTGGTTTGGAAATTCTATTAGCAAATCAAGTTTACTCCTTCTCTTTGTAGCCAAATCACATCATATTGACTTTCAGCTCATCTACCATTTGCCTATTCATCCAGTTGATTTCATATTCAACTTCCACAAACTAGGGGATACTGTGGCAGAAAAAAGGAGACCACGTTAACGAAACTTAAATATATGTGTTACATTCCCATAAAATTATGCTAGCTTTTAATTAAGCATGACAGACTACTATATAAAACATGAATTTTAAGAGCCCAGAGAAGTAACTAACAAGAGAAATATCCTGAAACAAACATTGTGCTAAAAATACTTTTATTTGGCAACATTTTACATTATTTTTAACTTAGCTTCAGCAAAGTAGTCAAAATGCAAACGTTTTCTTTTAGTGAATTTTCGTAGCAAAAATTCACTAATGGGGAGATCCCTACTTTTGAATTTTGAAAACATTTTTGCAAATGAGCGCGAACTAGGACCCCTAGAACACATACCTGGGGTCAGTTTCAATTTCTATATGTTTATATATATATATATATATATATATATATATATATATATATATATATATATATATATATATATATATATATATATATATATATATATATATATGTATATATACAGTAAGGACTTAAAGTCCCCCTCCCCTCTAATTTCTGAACCTTTCGGTATATTGTGATGAAATTTGAAACGATGATATATGAGAAAGGTCTGCATTTTTTGGCATGTCATTGACAGCTTTATATGTCAAGGTGACAGCTGCGCGCGCTTTTGGAATATTTTTTAAATGGAAACGGGGATCGAGTGATACCTCATTTTGAAGGTCTTTTTATGCTCAGAACATTCTCCAGTTTTGAAAACATTTGGTTCAGTATTTTCCAAATTACAATCAATAATATAGATTTCTACGTTATGACTACCCTTGTTTAATATAAAAAATACAGTTACTCCATTTATTGATGATGTTGTTGCCCAAAACCCCCAAGAGGTTCAAGAGGTTAAATTTCAAAAAGACGGAGCCCCACCTCACTATTTTAGACAAGTCAGAGATTACCTGGGTGAGGGTTATGAACATAGATGGATTGGTCGTCGAGGTCCTACGGAATGGCCAGCTCGATCCCCAGACCTCACGCCTCTAGATTTTTTCTTTGGGGGTACGTTAAATGTGAGGCTTATAAAACGTCTCCCGGCTCATTAAATGAACTTCGAACGTAGAAACGAATTACAGATGTTTGTTCAAGAATAACGCCACAGATTCTTCATAATGTCAGAGAAGAATTTACCCGTAGAATATCTATCTGTCAGGAGGTCCATGGTGGTCATTTTGTGCCTTTCGATTTAATTTGAAATGTTTTTAAATTTTTCTAGTTAGGGTTAATTAGTTGTTATTTGTTAATGTTAAATTGTGTTTTATTTTGAAACATAGATAATTTAAAATTTTCTATGTGTACTTTACTGGGGTAACAGTACGACAGGAACTATGATAATGACATTTAATAGGTAAAAAAAAAAAGTGTTATAAACAAGGGTATTCATAACGCAGAAACCGATATTATTTATTCTCATTTGGTAAATACTGAACCAAGTGTTTTCAAAACTGGAGAATGTTTTGAGCATAAAAAGACCTTCAAAATGAGGTATCACTCGACCCCCGTTTCCATTTTAAAAATATTCCGAAAGCGCGCGCAGCTGTCACCTGGACATTTAAAGCTGTCATTGATATGTCGAAAAATGCATACTATTCGCATATAACATCATTCCAAATTTCATCACAATACACCGGGCGGTTCAGAAATTAGAGAGGGCGGCACGGACTTTAGGTCCTCACTATATATATATATATATATATATATATATATATATATATATATATATATATATATATATATATATATATATAAACTCACCGATAACTCAAAAAATAATAGGCCGATTTTGATAAAATTTGGCGCGTACCTTCCTTTTGTAAAGGGCTAGAATAAATTCGTTAGGATAATCGGATGAGGTTTTCCGGGAAAACTTTGAGTTTTCGATTAAAAAAAATTGTTATCTCAAAAAATAAAAAAGCTACGTTAACCAAATTTGGTAGGTAGGTTTATGATATAAAAAGTAAACTATACACCAAAATTTATATTTCTATGTTAGAAGAAAAAAGTTATAATAAAATATTTTGTGCCAGATCATTTCTATAAAAATTCACTACCATAACGCACTTGCTGCGTCCAGGCTTTTTAACTTATTTAAAATATGATGATACTAATATTAATAAATTGATTAATATAACAAAACGTGTTTAAGTTTCAGAACTTTTAGTATTATACAGGTGGTTCAAAAAGTCCGGGCCCATGTTAACTCAATTGTTTTAAATGGAATCCCCCATATTTTATTCAATTTTTGAATTCTACTTAGTTCTCAATATTTTTCATGTAACGTACTCTATTTAGATCTTCAGCAGTTTTCTATAAATCACAATTTAAGAGGTATGTTTATTAGGTAAGAACAACAGCTCTTTAAGAATAGACCCTGATCATAAAAAGTCAAGTACGTAATTAAATATTCAAATTGGTGGCCGTTGACAATTTGGCAGTATTCAAAACGTAAACCAAATACGTTTTTAGTGAATTTTCTTACAAAAAAGTGGTTTATTATAATTATATCTAAGGAAATAACAAAGTAAGGGCAACCAAATTTGGCTCGCTTCTTTGTATTATAAAAAGTTAACCATGCAATAGAACTTAGGTCAGTAGGTTTGAAGACAAAGAAGTTAGGGGCAGTTTAACAACAACAAAAAAATGAAGTTTTTCTCAAAACGTCAAAGTCGCGATTTGAATCGTCAAAATTCGCAATATTTAGGCAAATAACCTGAAACAAATACGTATTATGAAAAGAAAATGCCACAATGAGAGTGTTCTGCAAACCCTGAAGTTACAGCTTCAACCGTCATTGTCCTTTATTTTCCTAAAATGTTTCCGAAAATTTCATTTCACATAGACCCTCTCTCTGATGCTTTGGCGGTAGTTTTAGTTAGGTTTATGGTTCAGCACTCTATAATTTTTAGCTAATTTTCCTGGAAAAATTCTTAAATTAGGAGACCTCGACTTTTGAATTTTAAAAAGATTTCTTCAAATGTGTATTTTTAATGAGCGAAGGATAACAAGGGAATAACTTGTTTATAACTAGGATAATATGGATATGGTAACGATGTAATAATTACATTCTAGTTATAAACAAGTTATTCCCTTATTATCCTCTGCTCCTTAGGCATGATCCGGCTCGAAGGACCATGTTTAAGGAGCGGAGGATAATAAGGGAATAACTTGTTAATAACTAGGATAATATGGACATGGTAACGATGTAATTTTGTAATACAATTTAATAAACAATAAAAATAATTAACAACTTTATTAAACTAACTTAACCGAATAAAATTTAAAAGCAAATCTGTACATAATTAAATTAAAAAGTCTTGCGTCTTTACATTTTAAGAATCTAATCAAAAATTTCTGATATTAGTATTTACATTTTCAAAGCAAAAGTCAAAAGTCAAAAAAGGTTCCTAATTTATACCAACAACACTAGTTATAACCTTGCTTGGTCTACATAATCCATAAATTGCAAACCTCATCAGTCAGCATTCCTTATACTGTACTCTGCAATTCCAACTTGTTTATTATTTATCTAAACATGTATTATGAGCAATTCCAGGTCAATAATTATAATTTTTATGCGACCTACTTAATTATAAAAGATATTTGGATTTATACTAGCGAATTTTTGTATAACTATTATAATATAAAATTAATATTAAATATATTTTGATGATTAGGAATGCCTTCTTGGATAGTTTTCTGTTCTATTAACAGTCCAAACTAGGCCCCTAGAATCCATATCCTGGTTTACTTTCGGTTTTTATCTGTTTACACATATACAGGGTAACGCATTTCTACGGCAAAGCTCAATATAACTGTTATTATACAAGATACAAGAAAAAAATGTTAACGTTAATTATAGGGCGTCTTGAGATGCATTTTATAAAATGTTTGACAATCACAGGATGGTCCATAAGTCGTTGTTGATACCTAAAATTTTTGTTTTCAAACATATCTATTTATACGAACTTATATTATTAAATTTTTGCATTTTTTATCGAAATATGATGCATGTTTGTAAGAACATAAATCGAGACGCAGTAAGTGCGTTTTGGTAGCGAATTCTTATTAAATGCTTCAAATTTCAATAACTCAATTTGCTATTAACCTAAGGTTTGTTGGATAGAGAATCAGTTTTCTTGGAAATATTTAAAATCTATTTTCGGAAAATTTTTGTATATTTTCAAACAATACGTTATTTTCATATAATATGGTACATTGTTTTAGTGAATTTTCGTAGAAAAAATTCACTAATGGGGAGATCCCGACTTTTGAATTTTGAAAAAATTTTTGCAAATGAGCGCGAACTAGGACCCCTAGAACCCATATCCGGGGTCAGTTTCAATTTTTATATGTTTATATATATATATATATATATATATATATATATATATATATATATATATATATATTTCTATATATATATATATATATATATATATATATATATATATATATATATATATATATATATATATATATATATATATATATATATTTCTATATATATATATATATATATATATATATATATATATATATATATATATATATATATATATATATATATATATATATATATATATATATATATATGTATCACACCGATAACTCAAAAAATAATAGGCCGATTTTGATAAAATTTGGCATGTACCTTTCCTTTGTTAATAGCTTGGATAAGTTTGTTAGTCAGGAAAATCGGACGAGGTTTTCCGGGAAAATTTTGAGTTTTCATTCGAAAAAAATTCATATCTCAAAAAGTAATAAGCCGATTTTAATAAAATTTGGCACATACCTTCCTTTTGTAAATGGCTTTGACGTGTTTGTTACTCAGGAAAATCGGACGAGGTTTTCCGGGAAAATTTTGAGTTTTCATTCGAAAAAAATTCATATCTCAAAAAGTAATAAGCCGATTTTAATAAAATTTGGCACATACCTTCCTTTTGTAAATGGCTTTGACATGTTTGTTACTCAGGAAAATCGCACCAGGTTTTCCGGGAAAATTTTAAGTTTTCATTCGAAAAAAATTCATATCTCAAAAAGTAATAAGCCGATTTTAATAAAATTTGGCATGTACCTTCCTTTTGTAAATGGCTTTGATCAGTTCGTTTTTTAGAAAAATTGGACGAGGTTTTCCGGAAAAATTTTGAGTTTTCATTTAAAAAAATTTTTTATCTTAAAAAATATAAAATCTATGATAACCAAATTTGGTAGGTAGGTTTACGATATAAAAAGTAAACTATACACCAAAATTTAGATTTCTATGTTACAAGAAAAAAAAGTTATAATAAAATATTTTGTGCCAGATCATTTCTATGAAAATTCACTACCATAACGCACTTGCTGCGTCCCGAGCTTTTTACTATATAGGCTATATCCGTAACCAGATCCATGCTTCCCTGCATTAGAGATACATATTTACTATTAAAAACATTTTTATGAAAATTCACTTGCATAACGCACTTGCTGCGGCCAGACTTTTAGTGTCCTCAATAACCTGTTCAGGACTTTGTCGAATACAATAATTTATTATCACTTCTAATGCCACCTAACTCCGAGGGCCTGCTTTTGTACACTCTTTCTCTTAAATATCCACACAAAAAAATCTAGGGGTGCTGCATCTAGCATAAGCACACTTGAAGAAGCCAAATCAGCAGAACACATTTTAAGAAAGCTGGCGATCGTATAATTCAGAACTATTTATCCTCTGTTGATGCTAACTTGGTTAACGATCTCCACGTTTTTTAAATGTGTTGTGGTGATTTGGGTTCTCCAAGTGTGTTTATCAGTGCTCATCACAGGTTCCAATCTTTACTTAATGCATGTAGCATTTTTCGTGCTTGAAATTAAGCTAGTGACGTTAGAATGTATTATTGAGACAAATTCTATCAATCTGGTGAATTTTGTACGCTTGTGTTTTAAATAAATAACTCTGTAATAAATCGATGATACAGTACCCTGATTAAAGATAGACACTATTGAAAATATACATTAATCATTCAGGTAATATAGTACCTACTTTGTATTGTATGAATTAAATCGTCATATAAAGCTTTTAAAAAGGCAGGTATCGATCATGGCAGTTATTTATCGTTTAAGGGCAAACATATTGTTTTTATATAATTTTATTGATTATATTTAAAGGTGTTTAAATACTTTTTTTAAAGCGGGCGTAAAAGGTTTAATTATTTTCTATGATAAAAGCAATTTGGTAAATTTCATTGATAAAAGAAGAGATATTCTCTGTTAAGAAGGTAAAGGTAAGATGCTTACTGGCCATTAGGCCATTGCGACCCTTTTTGGTCATCTAAACTAACCTACCCTCTACCTTGAGCTCGATCTCAGCGACGACAATGATTTGAAAAATCATCCGCCGCCGGTCAGTCTCGAACCGTCGACCCCCGGGTCGGTATTGGAAAGTCATCGACTTTCCCGCACGGCCACGGATACGCTGATATTCTCTGTTAAGGTACCTACTGAAAAATACCAAAAAATTAAAATTGAGTACCCCAAAAAACGAAGATAACCTAAGACGTAATATATTGGCTACATCATTATATTGCTTATGTATAAGTTACAAATACCAGATCTAACTTCAAACTGACAGATTAAATAACTTTAGTAATATTGTGAGACGAATATATGCGCTTTTTCAAATAGGTATAGTCAATTTCTTCACTACAAACTGTTTATTATTAAATCCTTTATCTTTAACAGTAAAGTCTCGGTAGTCTAGTGGCAAGAACGTAGACTTGTAATTCTACGGGTGCTGGGTTCGATTCCCAGTAGGTGACCCTTTCATTTTTCAGTTCATACTGTACAATTAAAATCAACCAAAGTTACGGCATTATGTTTGAGTAATATGTGCACGTTATGCCCTCCGGAGTGTTAAGCCGTCGGTCCAGTATACCATGCCATAATGGGTACGTTAAGGATCCTTACCCTACTTACAAAAAGGCAGCGTTCTTTTCCAGGACAGTAAGGTGAAACTGGACCCCAGTGTCGTTGGTCGGCCATAGTCGTGGAAATATACCGACTTTAAAAAGACTTTAACGGTCATCAACAAGTATTGGTAAAAATAAATTTACTAGTTTTTCAAGGGGAAAAGTAATTTGCTGACCAAAGTTAGTTATTTTAGCCCACCGACAATTTATAGGCAACAGTTTGTCATGAAATTCTATATCTTGGACCCATCCACCAGCCGAAATTGCTACCAGAAAATTAAAGAAAAACACCCCCATTTAGAGGTAGTTAACACTTGTTATATTTCAGTTTTCTACTGGTACTGCTGTAACAGATTGAGGTCCAAATCCATATACGATCACTACTATCAACAATAAACTCGTAACCAAAGGTCGACTGAAAAATACCCTCATTTAGGGGTAGTTTACTCTTGGGATATTGGAGTTAATCACTGCTACTGAGAGAACGATGAAGCTGATTGAGTTTCAAATACATATACGATCACAGATACCAAGAAAACACTGGCTACCAAAAGTTTACTGAAAAATACACCCTTTTAAGGGTAGTTTACTGCAGACATATTTCACTGCCACTACCGGTCGAGGTGTTTCAGTTACTGCGCTAAAAATACATATATAACTATCACTAGTAATAATATACTCGCTAGCAGCAGTTGGGTAACAAACATTCCCATTTAGGGGTAGTTTACATGACGATGTAATTTGCTGACCAAATTGAATCTCGCCGACCGAGGCTTTAATCTTAAACGATTTATTTGATATCTTGTATTATGCATGTTAATGAGAGTTTATTCTTGCTACCAAAGTTTAGCAAAAAAATCTTTATGTTTAAGGACTACCCTTAAACATAAAGATTTTGTTGAGTTTTTTCATTTTTTAGTGCTACCAGAAAAACTGTGTGTCGGAGAAAGCTATACATTTACTCATAGTCATTGCTGGTGCTTGTCAGCTCGCTACCAGAAGTTTACTCAAAAATACCCCCAGTTAGGGATTGTTTCCTCTTGACATATTATATTTTATTGGCACTACCGGCGAAATGTTTCAGTTACTGCACTCAAAATACATATAGGACCATCCCTAGTAACAATAAACTCGCCTACAAGATGTTGGGTAAGATATACCTACATTTAGGGGTAGTTCACATGACAATGTAATTTGCTGACAAAATTGAATCTTGCTGACCGAGGCTTGAATCTTTAAGGATTTCTTTGGTATCTTATATTGTGCACGCTACCAATTGTTTTTCCTCGCTGCAGAAATTTAACAAAAAAACTTTATATTTAAGGGTATTTTACTCTTGAGGTTTTTTAATTTTTTTAGTGCTACCAGAAAAACTGTGAATTCGAGAAAACTATACATTTACACATAATTATTGCTGGTGACTATCAGATCGCTACCAGAAGTTGACTGAAAAATACCCCCATTTAGGGGTAGTTTACTCCTGACATATTTCACTTTATTGCCACTACCGGCGAAAGTGTTTAATCGAACAATTGATAGCAAGATTGAGTTATCATTAGCGTGCAGTTACACAGTTTTGCCGGTAGCGGCAGTATAGTAACATATTATAAGAGTAAACTACCCCTAAATGGAGGTATTTTTCAGTCAACCTCTTTTAGCAAGCTGATAGACACCAGCAATGATTATGTGTAAGTGTATAGCTTTCTCGGATTGGCAGTTCTTCTGATAGCACTAAAAATCAAAACACCTCAAGAGTAAACTACCCTTAAATATAAAGTTTTTTTTTGTTGAACTTCAGTAGCAAAGAGAAACTATCATTAGCGTGGACAATGTAAGATGTCAAACAAATCCTTAAAGATTAAAGTCTCGATCAGCAAGCTTCAAATTGGTCAGCAAATTACATCGTCATGTAAACTACCCCTAAATGGAGGTGTATCTTACGCAACTGCTGGTAGCGAGTTTACTGTTACTAGTGATGGTTCCATATGTATTTTAAGTGCAGTAACGGAAACACTTTCGTCGGTAGTGGTAGTAGTAGTAGTAGCAGTGGTGGGGAGGCCAACGCCAAGCAAGTAGGCCACAATGGGCCTTTTTTGCCAACCCCAGCAACCCAGCAACCATGCTCTACTCTTCCTCGGTTCCGTCGCCAAACCGCCCCGACCTCGAGATGAAGGCCATGACGGTCTTCAATTGGACGGTACTTACCTGATTCCTCCGCAGAGTCCTTGATCAGAACAATTCTGCTCGAAGACTCCCAAAAGCCTCGCATTCACACAGGTAGTGGTAGGACGTTTCTTCATCCTCGCCACATTCCTGGCAAATGGGATCCCTCTCTACGCCTATCAATGTGAGGTGTCTTCTAAGGGCGCAGTGGCCTGTCAGCACCCCGAGGATGCGGCGAAGCGTAGGTCGACTCCTTCCGAGTAGCCAGACAGCTTTATCTCTGTCCGGCCCCTCCACGAAGTCCCTCGCCTGCCTGCAGCCATCAACCGACCCCCAGTGCCTCTCCATTGCTTCCTCGGTCCACCTGTCTAAGACGACAGAGACTGTCTTCCTACTTATGCCTATCGCAGGCTCCGGGCCACAGAACGGCCGCCGGGAACCAAGCTTTGCGAGATTATTCGCCACCTCATTCCCCGCCACGCCACAGTGTCCCGGAACCCACACCAGTTGCACCTCCTTCGTCCTGGCTAGCCCTCTGAGGGCGTCAGCGCACTCCTGAACCAGGGGTGACCTGATTCTGGCCGCGCAGACTGCCCGGAGGACCGCCTGGCTATCCGAGCAAATGCACACACATTTCTCGGGACTCATCTTCACATCCTGTCTATTGGCCACAGACAGGATAGCATACGCCTCTGTTTCGAATGCCGTGGTGTATGCGCCAAGAGCATAGCTCTCGCGCACCCCCAGGCCCTCGATGTATATTCCTGCCCCGGAGGATTGCTGGTCCTCCAGCCGCGATCCGTCGGTGAAACAGACCAGGCTTGCGGGCTGGAATGTAACCTCATTTTCCCTCCACTGATCCCTACTGGGGATCCTGAGGGTGTATGGCCTAGTCAACCTAATATCGTCCTCGGCATCCCTCACCTTTATGGCGGAAATCGGAATTTCCTTTTCCACCTCCTTGGCGACTCTTGCATGCCCTATTACTGCTCCCTCTCCGCTCCAGTTACCTGAGTCCCGGATCCTAAGATGCGACGCCATAGCCTCCCTTCTGATACAGATGGGAAGCGGTGGCAGCATCAACAGGACCTCTAGCGCGGCTGAGGGTGTCGTCCTCATAGCGCCTGTGATACCCAGGATAGCCAGCCTTTGGAGTTTGGCCAGCTTCCTGCTGGTTGTTTGGTTCACACCACACCACCAGACCAACGCCCCATAGAGGATTCTCGGCCTGACGATCGCAGTGTAGATCCAATGGAGGATCCGGGGATTAACTCCCCAGGTCCTCCCTATCACACGACGCAGCTGCCAGAGGGTCGCTACTCCCTTCCTCACAACTCGTTCTATTTGCGACCCCCATGTTAGTTTCGGGTCCAGGATCACCCCCAGATATTTGACCTCCCGCACTAAAGCTAAAGGTTTTCCAAACATCACGGGCGCCCTGAACCCCTCCACCTTCCTCTTCTTGGTAAATAGGATCATCTCCGTCTTCGCCGGGTTTACGGAGAGTCCCTGCTCACCACACCACCTTTCGATTATGCTACAGGCAGCTTGCATGCACTCACAGACGACGCCGAGGAATTTGCCGGTGACTAATACCAGCCCATCATCAGCGTACGCCTGTGCGTAGAAGCCATTCTCAGAGAGCCGCTCCAAGGGGCCGTCCATGACCAGACACCATAGATGAGGCGAAAGGCAGCTCCCCTGGGGACAGCCGCCCGTCACCCCAACGTCCAACCCTCGGCCCCTCAAGGTCAGCGACACTCTCCTGTCCTCCAGCATGCTCGCCACCCAGCTTATTAGGGACCTCGGCGTTCCCCTCTCCTGTAGCGCGTTACAGACCGTATCCGTCCTTGCCTTATCAAAGGCCCCCTCCACATCGAAGAACACAGCTAATGTGCTCTCCCCGTAGTGTAGAGCCCTTTCCACCTTCCGCGTCACAGCGTGGAGCGCCGTCTCCGTCGATCTCCCCCGCTGGTACGCGTGCTGACCTTTGTGGAAGGGATGATCCTTGAGGATCCCTCCCAACATAAACCTATCTACTAACTTTTCCAATGCCTTAAGTAGGAAGGATGTTAGGCTGATTAGCCTGTACGCCTTGGCCAGCGTGTAGTCCTCCCTTCCCGGTTTGGGAATGAAGACCCCCCTAACCCGGCGCCAGGCCTTTGGGACGTAGCCCCACGCCAGGCTGGCCCGAAAAACCTCCCTTATGTTGGGAAGCAGTATATCCAGGCCCCTCTGGAGCAAGCCTGGAAAAATCCCATCGCAGCCTGCGGATTTGAATGGAGCGAACTCGCTCACCGCCCAGGTTATAGAGCCATCTGTGACCACCTCCTCCGCCAGCTGCCAGTCCGCATTCGGGACTGTCCACCGGCCCGGTTCGGCAGCCTCCGTGACGGCTCCACCGCCCTCAAGGTGAACTTCGGCGAGATGACGCAGGGTCTCCTCACCGGTGCTTGTCCAGCTCCCGTCCTGTTTCCTTAAAGATCCTACATTACTACCTAACTCTTGTTTGAGTACTCTCACCAGCCTGGCTGCGTCAGGCAGGGAATTGACTTCCCCGCAGTACGCGCGCCAATCAGCTCGCTTACTCCGGCGTAATTCCTTCTTAAACTCCCTTCTGGCAGTCCTAAACTCGTCCCAGGCCGCTTCACCCGATTCTCGGACGGCTCGGTTTAAGGCCCTCCGAGTCCGCCCGCGTAGTACGGCGAGATCCTTGTTCCACCATCTAACTTTGATGGACGGTTCCCCCCTAAGTGGTGACGCGGCCTCGTAGGCTGCCATTATTTTCCCTTCTAGGGCCTCGACCTCGCTATCTAATGCCTCTTTAGAGAGTCTATTCCCCTCTGGGCTCCTTGGCGACCCACCGAGGCCTATTAGATAGGCATCCCAGTCGGTCTTCCTTGGATTTCTCCTGGGGGGAGGACTCTCACGGTCCACATCCAATTCAAAGCTGATCATACGATGATCAGACATTGATATGTGTTTCGTCACCCTCCAGTTAGATATATCCTCCGTTATTCCTCTGCTCGCTAACGTAATGTCGATCACCTCCTGTCGGATACGATTGACAAACGTTGGAGCTGTACCTCTATTTAATACCTCTAGGTTCGTTGTAGCCAAGTACTCTAATAGAGCCTCACCGCGTGGGTTGGTATCCGTGCTGCCCCACAATCTGTGGTGAGAATTGGCATCGCAGCCTATTATCAGTTGTAGCCCATGCTCCCTCGCGTAATCGACGATACGCACCAATTCCTCCGACGGAGGCAGCCCCCGCCGATCGTAGGGAACATAAAGGCTGCACATCAGAACCTTAAGCCTAATATTACTCACCTTATACTCCAGGTCAGCTGCTGTGACGTCCTTGGACCCGAGCTGCGGCAGCAACATCACGTCCAGATCCCTCGACGCCAGTATGCATGTCCTTGGTTGTTCTTCCTGTGCTTCACCACCGATGAGGATGTTGAAGCCAATTCCTCCAAGCCCTCTAACTTGCTTCCTAAACACATAAGGCTCTTGAATCAACACTACGCCGCCTGGACCGCCTGCGAGGAGCTTTGCTAGCTCCCCAGTGGCATCCCGGCTATGCTGAAGGTTGATCTGGCCCACCCGCAGTTGCCCCGCGAATTTAATCGCGACGCCGCTCGGGCGGAGGCCTCCCCTGGTCGGAGCCCGTCCGTTCGCCCGCCGCAGGCCGGGCGGAGGCGACCGCACTCCATGTCGGAACTCTGGTTACACTCAGAGTCACCAACTCGAAGTACAGCCGCCAGCCTTGCCCGTCCAGCTCGCGAGCTACCTCAGGCCCCACCGAAAAGACCAGACGCCATGCCCCAGGTCCTCCTGCCGTCTCCAAGTGCCGCCACTGCCCAACATTGAGCGAGCGGTTCTGGAGCGCAAGCATCCTGACAACATCCTCTAGGTCCACCTCTTGACTTCTGAGCCAAAAGCCGATCCGGACCGGCCATGGGGCGCCCCCTGCCCTTACGGCGCTGAAGGCGATCTCCCCCACCGTCGTCCCGGACCAGCCGTTGAGAAGCCAACTCAGGGACTCGTCATCCTCTGCGGTCACCAAGAACCACCCCGGATCGACTATCCCAGAGTTGCGGAAGCGGAGCTGCAACGCCCTGTCGGATATCGTCATGGCGTCCAACATCCCCGCCAGCAAACTCCTTCTTCGGTAGTGGTAATAAAGTGGAATATGTTTCAAGTAAGTTACCCCTAAATGGGGGTATTTTTCAGTCAACTTCTGGTTTCGAGCTGATACACACCAGTAATGGTTATGTGTAAATGTATAAATTTCTCCTATTCGTAGTATTTCTGGTAGCACTAAAAAATGAAAAAACCTCTAGAGTAAACTACCCTTAAACATAAAGATTTCTTTGTTAAACTTTTGTAGCAAGAAGTAACTGTCATTGACATGCATAATATAAGATATCAAAAAAATGCTTTAAGATTAAACCCTCGGTCAGCAAGCTTAAATTTGGTAAGCAAATTACATCGTCATGTAAACTACCCCTAGATGGGGTGTTTCTTACCCACCTGCTGGTAGCAAGTTTATTGTTACTACGGATGGTTATATATGTATTTTGAGTCCCATAACTGGAACACCTCGGCCCGTAGTGGCAATAGAGTGAAATATGTCAGCAGTAAACTACTCCTAAATGGGAGTATATTTCAGTTCAGTTTTGGCAGAGAGTGCCTTGTTGCTTTCAGTGATCGTATATGTATTTGAAACTCAATCGGTTACACCGTTCTTCCGGTAGCAGTTACTAACTGAATCCAATCGGGTTCATCGTTCTCCCGGTAACAGTAATTATGTTATTATTAACTCAAATATGACAAGAATAAACTACCCCTAAATGGGGGTATTTTTCACTCGACTTCCGGGTGCCAGTGTATTGTTGGTAGTAGTAATCATGTATATATTTCAGTCTTAATCCGGGTCATTTATCTCCCGGTAGAAGTGATTAACTCAAAGATGCCAAGAACAAACTACCCTCAAATAGGGGTATTTTTTACTAAACTTCCGGGTGCCAGTGCATCGCTGACATTAGTAATCATATGTAGACTTGAGCCTCAATGGGGTTCATCGTTTTTTCGGTAGCAGTGATTAACCCAAGCCTGCCAGAAGTAAACTCCCCTAAATGAGGGTGTTTCTTACCCAACTTCTAGTACTGAGTTTACTGTTATTAGGGATGGTTATATATGTATTTTCAGGGAGGTCACTTAAACACTTTCGGCGGTAGTGGCCATAAACTGAAATATGTCAAGAGGAAACTACCCACTACCAGGTTACATGTGGCGTGCCTCAGGGGTCAATCCTAGGACCAACATTGTGGAACTTGTATAACGATAAGGTCTTTATTTTGGAGTCCGTAAACAATACGGCTATTATAGGGTATGCAGATGATTTGGCGCTGGCTGTAAGCGGGGAAAATAAGGTTGACATAAAAGAAAATACCAACTGGTCAGTGGCAAGGGTGGAAAACTGGATCGCAAAAAGTGGTCTACAACTCGCGCCTCAGAAAACTGAAAGTATGGTGATAGTGGGAAGAAGAACAGTAACCGTCAAGGTGGGGAATGCAGAAATTCAGTCGCAGACAAGCCTGAACTACCTCGGCATACAAATAGGACATAAAATGGACATGGGGGTGCACATAGAAAGAGTGGTGACAAAAGCAGACATGATGGTTGCAAAGCTAGGGCGTCTGATGCCAAATATCGGTGGACCAAAACTAAGGAGAAGGAGAGTGCTGAGTAGTGTGGTAAACTCAATCATACTGTATTGTGCACCAGCATGGAAGGCCGTGCTGTCAAACAAAAAGTATAAAAAAAGATTGAGGGGACACAGAGTAAGGTAGCCATCAGAATAGCAATCGCATAAAGAACAGTGGCAACGAAAGCAATACAGGTGATTGCAGGAAAAATAGCTATACACTTATTGGCAAGAGAGGTAACTTACGAAAGACACGAAATAGAAGAGAAGAAAAAAAGAAGGCAGGAACAGAAACAATGCTGGAGTGGCAGCGAGAATGGGAAGAGGAAATGTCAACATCCCAGTGGACAAAAAGGCTCATCTCACACATACAGACATGGATATCGAGACACCATGGAGGTGGGTTACTATTTTACCCAATTTCTGTTTGGCCATGGGCGTTTCAGATATTACCTGAGTAAAATGAAAATAGTCGACAAAGAGGATTATCCGTATTGTGGTGATAGAGATACGCCAGAACACACGGTTTTTGAGTGCGCAAGATGGTCGCAAATAAGAGAACAAATGTATAAAGAGATTGGTAGAGGTTTAACAGCAGATAATGTGGTGGAGCATATGCTGGGAAGTGAAAGGGTGTGGAATACTGTGGAGACAGTAATGAAGTCAAAGGAGAATGAAGACAGGATGTAGATGTTTTGAAAACAACAAGAGTTAGGGACGTGGTGAAGCAATGCCAACGAGTGGTTTCCGCCACGTCTCTAGGGTTCAAGGGGGTGTTTAGTGGGTAGTCCCGATCTGGAGGGAAGGGGAGTCACCACAGTACCGGTTGATGTCAGATCGCGCAAGCGCCAGCCACCGGTCTGCGTAAAAAGCGTTCACATCCGCTATGAGAGAAAAAACCCACTACCCCTAAATAAGGGTATTTTTCAGTCAACTTCTGGTAGCCAGCTGGTAGTTACTATAAATGATTATGTGTAAATGTGTACCTTTGTCAGAATCATAGTTTATCTGGGAGCGCTAAAATATGAAAAAACGTCAAGAGCAAACTACCCTAAATACAAAGATTATTTTGTGAGACGTTGGTAGCGGAAAGACATTATCATTAGGATGCAAAATGTGAAATATCAAAAAAGATCCTTAAAGATTAAAGCCTCGCCCAACTAACAAAAATGTTCTATAATTTTTAAATAATAGTGCAAATTTGTTGTGTTACTGTTATATTACTGCTCTTTGAAAGCAGTTTTGTTCCATTAAGACTGCCAAGGTGAGTATTTAGCTTCTCGCAGCAAAATGCTTCTTTAAATTTATTGTTAGAATGTTCTTAGAGCAGAATTATAAAACATTTTAGAGATTTCGTTTTTCGTTGTTTTGTAAACGTCTACACAACAATCGTTATAGAATATATTAGCTTACAGAACAAAATTGTTCTGTAATGGCTTTATAACAACGATCTTCCAAACATATCTGTCAACTTGCAAACATTTATAAAGCTTTTCGTTAAGTGATTATGTGAGCAATTATCAAACAGTTTTGTTAACATTTTCTACAATACAATATAGCTGCAAATAGCATAGTCTACTTGAGCGCAGGTGTTAAAAAACTATTTTATTGTTGGATGGAACGCGATGGTAATAGAACACTTGGAAAACAATTATAGTACAAAATTATTCCTTTGCATAAAAGTACGTTCGCTGGGATATTTATAAAATATATTACAGCTTTTGTAAGAAGCACCGTTATATACTTTTTAATTCGTGGCAAGTTGTGTATTCTGTAGCGTGTAATTTCTAAACATGTCCAATTTGCAATCAATCAATAAATGGAAACAGGTAAAAAGAAGCGGTGCTTTTCGATGGAAAGTCAATAAATATAAAAATATTTTAAAAAGTAGCAAATTGGTTAATAAACATGTTAGTAGTGTTTTACATAGTAAGCAGCACAACAAACAACAATTTGGGTCTGAGGTTAAGTCACATATTGCTACTACATTTATGTTGCATAAATATCGTAGCTAACGCGAGTTTAGCATTATACTGATGTGTAAATGTTGTCGAAAATGCTTTTATAGAACAATTAAATGGGGAGAAAAAATGTAGTAATAATGTAAAGCATACATAGCGACTTGGAAAATTTTGGTGGCGCTAGTCTACTTTTACTGTAAAAGACAAACTTTAAAATTGACAATAAAAGTCAATGCCAAGCCTACTTTATTTTTGTTTAAATACGTCTCTGCTTATATTATAGATTTTAATATATCGTCTGTTTTGTAGCAGTGTCTTAAGAGATAAAATAGTTCTATAATGGTTTCAGTCATGATAAAAGTGATTTATAAAGCAGACGTCATGTATTTGTTTGGTAGCAATCTTGAACGAAAAAAAAATCAATTAATAAATATAGAAATATTTGTAATCTGACAATTTTCACAATATATTATGAATATAAAACATGAAAACTGTGTAACAGAATAAGTTTAGGTCAATAAAATGAAGAAAAAAAACGAAAAATGTTATTTTGGGTTGATTTTTACAAATTAAAGAAATATTCATTATTTCGAGGGCCCTTCAAAATTTATCGTATATGTAGCATATCTTACACAGAAAATTTTTCTTCGTAGGTGCAATCCATCTTGCTGGTAGCCAAAAGGAGACTTTTTGAGTTTAATTTTCACACCGTACTAACATTATTTCTTACGCCATCATATTTTAGTACCTCTATTACTTTCATAATATTATAGAATAATTTTAGGATAAAATAGTTCTAACAAAAACATTTAAAAGACATATCACTCTTATAGGTATTGCAGTATGCAACAAAAAGTTGCAAAGTAAAGTATAAAGAAATTTTAATAAAACATGTTTTATAGTAACTTTATTAAGGCTCTATAACTGGCACCATGCTAAATTATTTTTAGTTTTATGATTGTTCCTTATAAAACTGTTTTATAAGTATCGTATATCATATTCTTTTACAGTTCGGTAAACATTTCTAAAACTATTTTATAACACCTTACACATCCCTTATAAAATAAACTAAAGAACTAAAGTGTTGTATAAACCTGCACCCATTTTGCGTTTATAAGCGTTGTATAAACGTTACCAAAACGTTTATAGGAACAGTCATGTTTTATAAAAACTGTTGTCTAAACGTTCTTATGACTGCAATAAAACATCAAATTGCTAGTTGGGCGGTCAGCAAGATTCATTTTGGTCAGCAAATTACATCGTGCCGTTTTTCAATAAATTATAAATTTATGAAGCAAAATAATATAGTTCACACCAATAGCCTCAAACAAATCTTTTACACTTGAAGTAATTTACATTTCAATATAATAAAGGGTGCCATTCAGCATTATATCAAAGTAATATATATATACATAAGCAAGCATACAAAAGTTCAAAGAAAACTTTTTTATAACTGCTTGAGTTTCGAAGTGTATCGATACAAAAATATCGCACACATGGCAACAATCGCTTTTCAATCATTCTCCACAGTTCATTCAAGTGGAATTCGACACCCACTTTGTAAAGCCCTTTCAATCACTTATAATAAGGTAGTCAACTATTTTTTCTTGGTAGAAATCATTTACGTTTTTACCTAATTGAATGTTAACTCTGATGATATAAAAGTGCTTGCTATCTAACTAAATGGCATGATTTAGATATTACATGCTGCTAACTAAGTGAATATTGGAACCTGTGATGAGCACTGATAAGTACACTTGGAGAACCCAAATCACCACAACGATCGTTTCACCGACCAAGTTAGCGTCACCAGAGGATGAAAAATTTTAACTACTTTATAAACTAACATCACCTTATATACCGGATCTTAGGTAAAGAGACCGAACTGAGATGGGAAACTTGTCGCAGGCAAATTCCACGGTGTATTGTATTTTTATCGCTGGACCAGGTCTTTGCACTATCCCTACTAACTTATCTAAAAGGTGTCCATCTGTAATAATTTTGGGAAGGTTTAGCGACAACTAAATTAGCATAGTTTCCTTTGTCGGAAATATCTGTATTCTTATATTATCTTTAGGACGTGTTGAAACGTGGAAATTTTATTTAACAAAGCGATCTATCAGGTGACTCATGATCGGCGGTGGTGAAACTTTTATACATTTTTTGTTGTCATTATATTTCGATATATATATATATATATATATATATATATATATATATATATATATATATATATATACATATATATATATATATATATATATATATATATATATATATATGTATATATATATATATATATATATATATATATATATATATATATATATATATATATATATATATATATATATATATATATATATTTCGAACGCGTTTAGCTGTCCTGGTTCTATAACGTTTTTTATTAATTTTAGATTATCTTTATTAACGTGATGATTATTATCCCAAATATATCGGGCGACGGAAAATCTATCTATACTACTGTAACGTAATTGACATAAGTGTTCTTTGAATTTAATTCCAATGGTTCTTTTTGTTTGTCCGACGTACTTAAGATTACAATCTTTACAACTTATTGCATAAATTCCAGACATTTTGTCCGTGATGAGACATACTTGGTTCTCGGGTTGAACCGCGTCCAGAATATATGAAAACTCGACGTTTCGGCTCCTGGTTTGGATCCATTTTCAAGAGGTAAAGGAAATATGTAAGGACACTCTAAGGACTCGATCTGCCTACTCCTTAGAGTGGTGGATAAAGGTGGATAAAGAAAATAGGTAAGGACACTCTAAGGCCTCAATCTGCCTACTCTTTAGAGTGGTGGACAAAGGTGGGTAAAGAAAATAGGTAACGGCACTCTAAGGCATCAATCTACCTACTACCTAGAGTGGTGGACAATGGTGGGTAAAGGAAATATGTAAGGACACTCTAAGGCCTCAATCTGCCTACTCCTTAGAGTGGTGGCCAAAGGTGGGTAAAGGAAATGTGTAAGGACACCCTAAGGCCTCAATTTACCTACTCCTTAGAGCGGTGGACAAAGGTGGGTTGGGTTGTTGTAGCTAGATTACGGGGCCCCAATCTGCCTACTCCCCAAATCTCGCCGGAGATCGTCTGTGAGGTCTCAGTGTGTTCAACCCTAGGCCTCAGAGAGATCTCTCCAGAGCTTTGGTAGCTTTCTTATATTCGAGCCAGGAGTTCGCCAATGCCAGATCTATTGCCTGGGTTATCATTCGCTCTGTCCATTTTCTGCTCCGCACATAAGACCTGTATATCGACAAGAGGAAGTTCATCTTATCAAGTCCTCCAATATTAGTGTTATAAGTTCGTACTGCTTCTGGTATCTCTACTTCTATGAATTTTTTTCCTGTTTTATCCTACCTTCTGCAAGTATCTTTCTCTTCTACTCCAACATAATTAGATCCCATAAAAACAGCCTTAGTGTTATATCATTTCGTTATTACTACACCATCCTCACCCACAACCATGTCTGATGCACTTCAGCCTTTCTTCTTCATTTCTTTGTCTGTTAGTAGGGGAAGGTTTTGGAACCTATTTACTCGTATAGCTCCAACAGCAAATATACATCTAGATTGAAAATATTGAGACAAGTGATAAGAACTAAAATAGTTGTCAAAGAATAATCCGTGATTCTGCTCTGAAATTATATCTACAAGATGTATCACTGTCCCAGCTCCGGCTCCAATGTGGGCATACCCTTCTTTAATTTCTGTAGTAGGACCTTGGTAAAACAGAAAATACGTGATTCTTCTCTGAAATTCTATCTGCTATATTTATCACTGTCCCAGCTCCAACTTCAAACTAAAAAAACTAACTTCAGTCCTTTCTGATGATATCTGGATAATTACTTGGTAAACCACCTCACAAAAAAAAAATTAACGAACAACTGACGATTACCATATGTTTACTACCGAATAAACCGATCAATTAGCTTAGTCTCCATGAGGCTGATAGATGGCGCTATGTGATTGCACGAGTATAGTATTGTGTACTCTAGACGGTACAATGTGACTTTATGAGGTAAGGTGTCGATTTTACGCTATGGAACGCATTTAGCCTCATATCCCGCAGAGGGGACACTGTGACTGAAACGGTTAAAGCCTCGCTCTCGATTCCCGCAAAATTCAAATCCACTGGGAAATGCCATATTTGTTTGAAGATAAGTAAATATTTTGTTTACATTTGCATCAGCATGATATAACCTTAAAAATAATCAGTTAAAGGAACCCTGACTCCAGACAAAATTCTTGAGAATTTTATGTATGGAACAGTGAACATTTTACAGAATGTTAACAAGAACATTGTTTAAAGTTTTGGTATGGTAGGTTTTGATCTCAGAATAGTTTATTAGTGCTCCACATTCAGATCAGTGGATTTGAAGCATTATCTGCTTAAAATTGAGAACCTAATCTCATAAAGGGTGTATATTCAAAATTCAATTTCAATGTTCTTAGTAAAAAACTCGAGTAATAAAATAACTTGACTTGGAGAAGTTCGAATTATAGTAGATCGACTATATATATATATATATATATATATATATATATATATATATATATATATATATATATATATATATATATATATATATATATATACTGAAGTAAGTAGGTTTGTTAAATTGTGTACAAACAAGAGGTCTGAGGGTCAAGATGGCTGGCCATGTGCAGTGGTTGGCCTGATTTATGACGTAATCGTGGCGCCTCTCACTTGCATAATAAACAACTCTTTTTTGCAGGGAATATTTCCTGACCGATTAAAGATTGGAAAATGGGTACCGATACACAAGAGGGGGGAGAGGAGATCTTTGGACAGTTACAGATCTGTGTGTGTTCATTCAGTGTTTGCCAAAATTATAGAACGTGCAATGTTTAATAGGCTGGATAATTACGTCAATAGGTTTCAGTTACTTTCACCATCCCATCATGGATTTTGTAAGAAAAAATCAACAATAACAGCCTTGTCTGAGACTGTCAACAAAATCGTGGATAACATCGACAAGGGGCTGAATGTTGCCGGGTTATACTTTGATTTATCAAAGGCTTTTGACCTATCATGAGCAGCTTTTGCGGACACTGGGACAATACGGGATACGCGGTATTGGGTTGGAATGGTTTGCCAGCTACCTCTCAAATAGAAAACAATATGTACAGCTGACTGGGGAGTGTGACGATACTGCGAATGTGCAGATAAAGTCGACATTTAGTGATAATTTGAGAGGAGTCCCACAGGGAGGTGTCCTGTCCCCAATTCTTTTTCTCTTATATACAAATAATCTGCAGCAATGCTTTGTTGAGAATCAAAGTAACATGCCAATTTGCCGATGACACTTCGTTCACTGTTGTGACTAGTACTTCTCCAGAACTAGAGATCTCGTGTGCTAAGGTTCTGAGAGGAATATATGATTGGTGTAAGGAAAATAGACTAATTTTAAATCTTGAAAAAACTGTTAACATAAAATTTGAGAAACGCCAGAGAAAGCATTGATTCCAGTTTGTGTAATAATAAGAATGCAGCAAATAATAATAATACCAAATTTTTAGGGGTTATAGTAGATAAATTTCTAACCTGGGGACCTCATACCGTTTATGTGGCGGCCAGACTGAATAGTGCTACTTTGCTTTGTCTAATTTAAAATATACAGTGGAAGATGATACACTTCGTTTGTTTTATCACGCACACGTAGGTGGCCGACTCAGGTATGGACTTATAGTCTGGGGAGCATCAGTATAAACTCACAGACTATTCATTATTCAGAAACGTATTGTAAGCATATTAGGTGGCGCAAAATAGGATGAACACTCTGCTCCTCTATTTGTTCACCTTCGGATAGTGACGTTTTACTCACTCTATCTTTTTAGTTTGTCACTCTCTGTGAGAGAAAATCCAAAATATTTTAATATGTTAGGAAACAATTATCCAACTAGAAATACAGGTATTGTTGCTGTACCTCAACACTCTACCTCTCTTTTCCAGAAAGGAACATAATATATGGCAATAAGAGCATATAACCATTCACCTGTGTGCATAATAAACATCACTGGGCTTGTACAATTTACGAGACAGCTAAAGAAATATTTTTTAGACGACCCATTTTATTCAATAAATGAATATTTTAATATTGGGTGATGCTTATTTGTATGTCTTTTGTCCCATTTTAATACATTCTATAGACTTTTTAATATAAACATATGATGGTGTATTTGTCCATTGAAGTGTGCATGAGTAAAAGCGTATGTTGTGTAGGTTAATTGTTGTTTTGTTTGCGCAGTGTTCTGCATTTTATGCCCTTTCATGAGTTTTTTTTTTGTATTTTAGATAATGACTCCTTAACTATAGTTTTGGGGCCTTTTTATTGAGTCCCTAAATATAGATTTACAATCTTTATATATAATGCTCTGTGTAACGAGTTGCTACATATTATGTTTTGATGTGTTCCTTACCCGTTTGGGATTATATATATATATATATATATATATATATATATATATATATATATATATATATATATATATATATATATATATATATATATATATAGAAGAGCTTCTCTAATAATCGTGTAGTATTTATCTATTGGGTTTTGTGTTTTATAATGTGAGAAATTAATTAAATATTTTTAATTGAAGTACGGGTTAACTTATAACAAAAACATTAAAAATAACTAATTTGGTTGTAGTTATTAGTTTACCAACCCTTCGCTTTTTTTACAATTGTAATATTATTTCCCTCGAATAACATTTGTGACACGTAGTTTCCAATATGTCGTTCGAAGTAGATAACAGCTGAAAAGCAGAAAGCGAGGAACATATTTTACCGCTTCCATCGAAAATCGTATTCATTAAATTCACTCAGCGTAGAAAATTATTCAGCACTGACCCAATAGAATGCTAAGAACTGAGTGTTCAACTAAACAGTCTATGAATGGAGATTCGATAGCACGATTCTCTCGAGACGAAAGATACATTTTCATACGCTTGCAATAGAAAGCTACGTTTTAGGGTTTTAGTTTAACATAACATTGAATTGTATAATTCATGGTTTACCGAAAATGATAAGTGGCTGGAATAGTATTACAAGATTCTGAAAATATGATGAGCTCTCCATGTATAAAAATGCTAAGTGTTGATATATGTACGTGAAGCTGACCTAGTTCTATATAACTCCCGTCAGCTCTGAAATAATCAATTTTTTTTTTAGCCGATGTAAAGAAATAAAAAATTTAGACGATTTGAGATCATTGTCAGGGTTAAAAAGCATCGTTCCTTTGTCGTTGCAACCATGGATCTGTTTGCATGAGTGAATTTTCATTAAGAATCGTCTAAATTTTTTATTTCTTTACATCGGCTAAAAAAAAATAATTGATTATTTCATTAAGAACATTCACTAATAGAGAGGTAACGCTGGTGACACTTTCGGATTTTTTTTTAAATGGCCACGAATTAGGGCCCATAGAACCCTTATCCAAGGTCCGTTTGAATATATATATATATATATATATATATATATATATATATATATATATATATATATATATATATATATATACAGTGTGTCCCAAACTGGATGGGAATGTATTGCTATCTCCGTTATTATTAGAGATAGGGAGGCGGTTGAATTATCAATATTTTGTAGAATTTCATGCTCATTCCAAATCTGACTTTTGCGCTGCCTCTTTTGGTTTTCGAGTTATTTTTAAAAAACCAAAATTTTCAGATTTCTGTTTTCTTCAATATCTAAGTAAGCGATAATCTGACATGTCTAAGACTTGTAGATTATCAGGACAGTTTTTACAGATTAATCTTTTTGTGCTATTCTCAATTTTGGATTATCATTTGTTTTTGAGCTACAGCTATCAGCGTTTTTTACTCATGTGATATACTGTGAAAAGAGATTTCCAATGAGGTACAACATGCTTGAGAAATCTTGTAATTGCACTGACAATTTTGAGAAAAACCGTTTTGAGATAGTAGGCTATGAAATCCAATATCAGAAAAACAAATGACAAAAAAGGTGTTAAAAAATCAGTAGGCCATAGAGTCTAACAATATACTTCTACTTTTAAGATAATTTTCCGTGATGATTTACGATAAAAAAATAGGAACTTTGAGCAGACCAATCGGCCCATTATTACAAATGATATTTTACATTACAACATTATCCTAAGAAATTGGTATAATTTAATTAAATAGGTAAACCTAGTAAATAACTAAATTTGCTTACATAATTTTCGGTAATGATTCACGATAAAAATATTGTAATTTAATTTGCAATACTTAATTAGGTAATAATGCTATTATGTAAAACAGCTTCATAACGAAGCCAGGCAATAACAAATAGAAACTCAACAAATATTTAAACAGAAACTTAAAAATACACTAAATAGAAAATTGTTCAATATGGCCACAGTTTTGTTTAATGCACGTTATACAACTTTTTGAATCATGCCTGCAAACTCTGGTGAGGCTGTTTTGGTTAATATTAGTTATAGCTTCCGTAATTCATTGATATTTTGTGGTGGATCGAATTTATACACATCATTCTTCAGAGTACCCCAAAATAAAAATCCATGGGTGTTATATCAAGACTTCGAGCACACCAATGAACAGGCCCATTGTTACAAATGACACGATTATTAAAATGTTGGTTCAAAAATTCTTTCTAGCATTGTGAGCTGGACAACCGTCTTGTTAGTACCAAATCTCGTCTATAAATTATCATGTACTCTTCTAATTGTTGGTAAGATATCATTTCTCAATAGATTAAGATACCTTTCCCCTAACTAAATTATTTTCAAAAAAGAACGGACCAACAATATAGTTGCCTGAAATTTTTAAAAACTAATTGTCTAATCTACAAATAAAAATATCAGTTTTTTACCTAATAAGCCGCACCAAACGTTAATACCAAATTTATGTTGCAATCGTGTTTCTTTCTTTAGATGGGGATTTTCATTTGCCCAGTAATGCCTATTATGGCGATTATACACGCCACAATTTTTAAATCTGGATTCATCAGTCCATATTATTTTCAAATGAAAATTTTCATCTTGCTGACATTGTCCTTGATACCATCTGCAGAATTGAAGTCGGTTAGGGTAATCGTCAACATTTAAGCCTTGTACGATTGTAGGTTTGTATGGATGGTAATTACTTTGTTTTAATACACGGTGTACCGCACTTTTTGGAACGACAATTTGTTCACCATAAAATAGAACAGATTGCGGAGGGTTTTCGTTTGAAACCTGTAAGACGGCATTATTTCTTTCTTCATTTCTAGGCATTGATGGTTTCTTTGCGTGGAAGCTCCCGTCGTTCAATAGATTGGTCACTATCCTGCGAAATATTTTGGTGTGTGGTTGTCGTCTTTCTGGGTAGTTGTTTTGATATAAATTTGCAGCTGCCTCAGTATATCGGTTAGAACGAATATAACAAACATTCCAACATGTCAATATATTCTTCATTACTGAACATGTTGTTGAATAATATTTAAAATAAACAGGAAACAAACTAATTAGTACAAAATATTAAACAACGCGTTAAATACACCTCAAATTGTTTAGATAATTTTGAATTATAGTATTTTTAATTGTCGCGATAGTGTTACATCCATAGCAACCTTTCTTATGTTGTTTTTTAGTTGACTTACGTTTAAAAATCAAACAATTTTTAAAGGCGTCTTCGTAAATCATTAATCTGCTTTTTATTGAGTTATGTTAGTAAATTTAGTTATTTACTGGGTTTACCCTCTTAATTAAATTATAACAATTTTCAGGATAATGTTGTAATGTAAAATATCATTTGTAGCCTACTGTCCTCAAAACGGGTTTTCTCTAAATTGTCAGTGCAATTACAAGATTTCTCAAGCATGTTTACTTCATTGGAAAGCTCATTTCACAGGCTATCACATGAGCAAAAAATCTAATATGGCTGTCATAATAAAAACAAACGTTGATACCTGTAGCGCAAAAACAAATGACAATCCAAAGTTGAGAATAGCACAAAAAGATTACTCTGTAAAAAGTGTCCTGATAATGTGCAAGTCTTAGACATGTCAGATCAACGCCTACTTAGATATTGAAGAAAAAAGAAATCGACAATTTTTTTTTCTTTTCAAAATAACTCGGAAACAAACAGGGGCAATGCAAAATGCAAGTTATATTTGAAATGAGCATAAAATTATACAAAACATTTCTAATTTAACCGTCTCCCTATCTCTAATAATAACAGAGATAGCAATATATTCCCATCCAGTTTGGGAAACATATACATATATACCTGTGCGATAACTCAAAAAATACTCTCAACTGATTTGAACGAAACTACAAACGTACATTTCGTTACAATCGCGTACGAGTTCGTTAATCAACTATAACATATTTTCCCAAAAAAAAAAATATAAAAAAATATTTTTGAATACTCTATATTTGAAAGTATTAAAGTAACTGGAATCAGACTTCACACGTACCTAAAAGCGAAGTAAATGAACCTCTGTTGTGAATTTTAAGTAATTTGGTTTACAAAATTTTGAGTTTTCCCCAAATTAAAAATAAAATCTGACAGACAGAAATTGAAACCACTTAAGTGGTTAAAGTATGATGCCAGACAAAGACAGAGTAGTCACCTGCCACACGTAGATTCATATATATATATATATATATATATATATATATATATATATATATATATATATAATAATGATTTTATTCACACAAAAAAATACAAAAATAATATAATATAATTCTTACATAAAAGTTGAATAAAATCCATAGAACCCACAAAAGTCAGAGACTTGTGCGTGGGTATTCTAAACTATATAACTAATAAATGTACATTCCTACAAAGCACAATGTTAGGATAGGAATTCTTGTAAAAAAAATCCATAATCTAGTAGAGTGAAACATGAACAACACACACACAGACAGATTCATATTCATATACACACATACACATACAGGCGTGCATACACACATACACACATACACACATGTACCCACATGTACCCACACATACACACATTCATACACACACATATATACACACATACATACACATACATATATACACACATACATCCAGATATACCTACATTCCCACATACTCATCACAAAAGAACACAACATCTTTAGAAAATATTAGCTGATCGTTTCATGTATTAATCTACGTGCGCTTGTGCGTGATCATCTCAAAATCCAACTCTTGAGGTTTTTTTTAAGAGTCTTTCATTGTCTGTGAATTTTATTTCCGCGGGAAGACAATTGAAAAGTCTCGGGCCCAGCTGAAGGTGAGAAGGACGAGTTAGTACTTTGTGGAATCTTGACACAACATTTTGCTGAATATGATCGTGTTATCTTAGGAGATACTTTGCTTGCAGGTTGTGAAGACGATGGTACCTTTGATCTTGCAAGATTTTTACTGGACCTATCGGAGCGTTCCGTTTTCTTGACCTCACACACTTGTGCGTCGTTTTCTTCTAAGCCAAGTTCTTCTAGTAATATTTTTTGCCTTCTCCGAGGATTGGGAGTAGATGGTGCACTATTTACTAGCCCTACCTGTTAAATCTCAGAATCTTCACTATCTGTTTTAACAAGATCTTCCACTCTGTATAATTCACCATTTACTACAAGTTTTTGGCCTCTTATATGTGCCTGATAACCTTTTTCTCTTGCACTCTTTAAATGCTTATTTAGTATCTTGTTTACTTGTCTATCTTCAGGGCAACGGTCGTGAGTAATCGTAATTTTTTTTCCTTTGAGTTTATGGCAGTTTTTGAGAATTGATAGCTTTTTCCGATACGATACAAACTCCACTAATATGGGAGATTTGATATTGCTTTTGCCTATCTTATAAATGTCGCTGATATCTGCATCCACTACAGCAACATTAAGTTCATGATTAAATAAATCTAAGACTGTTTCCAGTAATTCATTCTCATTTATATCGGCGTCAAAAATTACTATATTATTTTTTCTTGTATTTCTTTGTAATCTTATCACCTGTTCTTGAAGGTTACGATTTTTATTTTCCAACTCCTTTACGTTCAGTCTATATGTTGCTATTGACTGGTTTATTTCAGCTTTAAAATTTTCTATCTGTGTAGTGAGATGATTTTTAATATCTGCTGTCTTTTCTTCAAATTGTTCTCTTAGACTTACAAACAAACTTTTCATGTATTCCTTTTGTGAGTTACTAAATTCTGTCATTATTTTGGATCAGACCATATATAAACAATAAAATAAAATAAGTGCCTGAGCGTATCACTTTAGTCCTATATCTACTATATTGATAAGATATGTATTCTTGACTGAGATAAAAACCTCATGTATTTCATAAAATTTACTCTATTTTCTCTATTTCTTTTGCCTTTAGAGACACTTGTTTTCTTAGAAAATATAATAGGCTGATTACTTACAGTTACTAGTGCCTTTCTATCATGTTTTTAAAATTTATTTTGCTCCAAAAACTGGCATTTTCTGACCATTTAAAGCACTCACTTGAAAACGTATTTACACTTCGGTAGCCAACTTGAATATCCAATATATATATATATATATATATATATATATATATATATATATATATATATATATATATATATATATATATATATATATATATATATATATATATATATATATATATATATATATATATATATATATATACCACAGGCATACATCACAATGTAACGATAAGGTTCATACCCGAACTGTGACGACCCCACCTTAATGACCGCCTTCGGGTATATTCCGATGCGCGGATTTGTAGCGGAAGATCAGCTACTTGAAGTAAAAACCAGTTTGTATGGATAGTGTGCTTTGTTTATTTATTATGAGTTGAAATTTGTTTTGAGGTTAAGCAAATAATTGTATGATACTTTTAAAACTGTAAACTAAAAAATAAGAACATGTTTTGTTTATTATTTTAATGTGAGTTTTAATGTACAATAAATTGTAAAGCATTTGATTTACGAGTACAGTTCAACTAGGACAAATGTTCTTATACGGCTATTCCTTCGTATAGTAACATGGAACCGGGAATTTTGATCACATTTTCTATACGTAAAGCTGTTCTGAATTATACAACAACACATCCTGATATATAACACTATCTGTAAATTCTAGACGTGTAAGAACACTTCTTGGTTAGTACGTGACTAAATGCTTCATCCATGAACTTTAGAAAGATGATCTCCTTACTCTTAATCTGATGAATCGTGTCGACTTTACTGTGAAAGGTCTTAATAGACTCTCAATTGTCTTATACTTGTACCTTTTAAGGGCCCGTAATAACAATAATAGTAATAATAATAATAATAATAATAATAATAATAATAATAATAATAATAATAATAATAATAATAATAATAATAATAATATAATAACATAGATGACTCTGGCTAAACAGGAAAGGGAATTTGACTTACTAATTTAACATGGAGGCTCTTCGCATTCAAATCCTACAGCAAGCAATATTTCTTAAGATACGATTTCAACTACTAATATCTAGATTCACTACATTTGATTTTGAGCGAAACGAATAAATTTTCAAAAGAGCTGCCTTCTAAAACTATCGGTTCACACCAGAGGTATAGATAACTGCTAAAAGGATATTCATACGTAAAAATGTCGGTCAGGCAAGCCGTATTAATGGTAAAAATTATGTACTCTAATTTCATGGGAAAACTACAAAAAGCAGAATCAGTCAAAAACCACAAAAATGACAACAGAGAGTTGCCTTCATCGGAAAGGTACGAAAGATGCTCTCTTCTCTTAATACCAGGAAAGCCTCTGGCGTTGACGGATCCCAGCAATTGTTCTCAAAAAATGCGCACCAGAACTTGCTTCTGTTCTGACTCGTTTGTTTCAGACATCATACAATAGAGGCATATTCCCTAGTAACTGGAAAACTGCTCGAGTACAATCTGTCCCCAAGAAAGGATCCAAAGCGCTTCCTAGCAACTACAGGCCTATTTCTCTCCTTTTAGTCGTCTCTAAAATGATAAAAAAGTATATAAACACCGAATTACTAAAATTTCTGGAAAAGCACAGTCAGCACAGATCATCTGCCGACCTCCTTTCCTTTGTCACCCATTCTTGGAACAAGTCTATGGAACTACACGCTAAATCCCAGATTTTCGCTCTAGACATATCTAAAGCATTAGCTCAGGTCTGACAAGCAGCGCTGCTTAATAAATTTCCGGCCTATGGCTTACCACCAAAACTCTGTACCTGGACAACCAATTTCCTCTTCAACCGGAGCATTTCTGTTGTCGTGGATGGCCATTCCCCTAAACTGTATCCAATTAATTCAAGAGTCCCCCAAGGTTAAGCTTGAGCCCGTACTTTGTTTTTTCTCCACATCAATGACCTCTCTAGCACATCCAACCCAGTTAACAGTTACGCGGGCGACAGCACTCTCCATTCAAATATACAATATTCTCAGCCTGTCTCTTTAGTCCAATTAGATGAGGATCGCAGATGAAGGGTTCTGTCTCCGTGGATCTCCAAAAAATATTAAACTGGGGAAGTAGAAATCTTGTACAATTGATCCCCATCTAATTTCAGTCTTGCTTTCTATCCCATAAGAGATACACAAGCCCTAGGCCCATCACAATGAACAATCAAGTTATTTAAAGTAATGGGTAATTATTTTTTTTGCATTTCTGTAGATCGAAATCTCAATTAGCACCAACATGTCACAACAGTTGCAGAAGCGACTGCTAAGAAATTAGGTTTCCTTTTCCGGGCTTGCCAATACTTTTCACCACCTTATCTCTATACCTTATATACTTCACAAATGAGGCCAAACCTCGAATACTGCTCCCACATCTGGGGTGCGGCTGCCGCTTCTACACTCGCTATCCTCGACTCCATTCAGAAGAGAGCTGTACGTCTCATCAGTGACCCTACCTTCACCCAAAGGCTGCCATCCCTTGCCCACCGACGTGCCGTTGGTGACCTCTCTATCTTTTATAGATATCTGCACGGGCACTGCTCAGAGGAGCTTTCTTCCATAGTTCATCCACCTGCTGCCCCCAACAGATCTACCAAGGGAACAGAGCGAATGCATCCTTTTACTGTCCAGGTGACAAGACATAGAGCATCTTGTTACACCCGTTCTTATATCCCGAGGACTTCCAAGTTGTGGAATTCCTTGCCGGCACATGTTTTTCCTTCTCCTCGGAACCTCCAAACCTTCAAGTCCAGAATTAACAAGTTGCCTCTTTCCTTCTTGTCGAAACCCACGGTACGATAGTGTTTAGGCTGTAAGCCCTCGTGGTGTGTTGTTGAATTATTTTAAAAAACTGAATAGATGAGACTAACTGCATTTTCTGGGTCGAATGATTCTCCTGTCGGCAAGTTGTCTAATGTTTATTCAGTTGTCTGAAATAATTGTTAAAAGCATATTTTCTGAGTGTCCGGAGAAACCATTTCTTTTTAGCACGGAATCGATGATTGACTTCAGGTCATTTGGTAGGTATCGAGAAAAACTTACCAATTTGAAAAAGTGAGAACCTCTTCATTTTACAAGAAAGATTTATTTTCATTTCGAAAAGCTCAATATGTCCGTTGTTAAAGAAGATACGGGAAAAATTGTATACGTTGACTCTTAGGTATCTTGAGCCACATCTTATAAAATAATTTTAATAATCACAGTATGGCCCATAAGTCGTTGGTGACACAATTTTTTTTCGAACAGCCCTTATATCATTCATTTTTGTTTTTTTGATAGACTTATAATGCAGTCTGTAGGGAAAAAAATGGTAGCGTACATCGTTTTCAAGTTATTTCAATTGTTTTGCAACTTTTCACATTATCGGCACAAAAATTATGATACGGTGTTTTAACCAATAGATAACAGAGTCCCATAAAACTGACTCATTCAGAGAGCTCTTGGTTTATATTATTCGTTGAAAAAATCGAAATGCCGTAAATAATGACTTTTAAATTTAAAAAAGTAAAATTGCCGTAACTCAACTGTTTCAAATGGAACATCCTGTATGTTTTGTTTCAGAAGTGAAGGGCATAATAATATAATAATGTTTAATAAGTTATTGTAAAAAGGTGTTCGCAAAAAGTGTTAGAAAAACTAGAAAAAAAAATTCCAGATTTTCGTGATTTTTTTTTTTCGAGTTTTGACGATAAGAGTTTTGGGATCAAATAGCTCGAAGGGGTTCGTTTGCCAGGAAAATCGGATCAGTTTTTTGTAGAACATTTAAAGTTTATTTTCGGATAATTTTGGTACTTTTTCAGGCAATAAAGTTTTTTCAATGAAATGTGATACATTGTTTCTACAACATTGGTAACCAAATTTGATGCCTGCTTGCATTAGAGAGACATATTTGTTTTTAAAAAGATTTTTATGAAAATTTACTTGCTGCGTCCAGACTTTTGAATATGTCAAATACCACTTACTGAAATTTGCTGGTTTATTATATTAGTATATTATTATTATATTATATATATTATTATCCAAAAGGAAATAATCCAACTGAGTTTAATCATTTAAGATCTATAAGCATTTTCCCAGTTCTTTCAAAGTTATTGGAAAAAGTGATGTCCGAGCAGATAACTGCTTACCATGGGGACAACAACATCTTGCCAAATGTACAGTCCGGATTTGTTAGGGGCAGGTCCACCACAACAGCATTAGCAAATATTAGTGATGACATCCTCACAGCTAACGATAAAAATCAAGTTACAGCTTTGGTATTGCTAGACTACAGTAAAGCTCTTGATACGATCAGTCATGAACTATTGTGCTCGAAGTTACAATATATTGGTTTCAATCATGACGCCGTTCAGTTTATAGAGAGTTACTTTTCAGATAGGGCACAGAGGGTTGTCTGCGGGTCGGATGTATCGGATTCTTTGAGTTTATTAAAAGGAGTTCCACAGGGCTCTATCTTGGGCCCCCTTTTGTTTAATATTTATACGTTTGATTTTCAAGAACAAATAATCTCGAGCAAAGTACACTTCTATGCCGATGATACCCAGCTTTACAAATCCTTTCCTGTTGAAAATGCCTTAGACGCTATAGCAAATTTTAATGCAGACCTTGATAGGTTAGTCACGACAGCAAAGAAGCATGATCTTACGATAAATGTCAATAAGTGTTGCGTACTTTATTTTGGCAGGAAGGTCAGTAGGAATATGGTTTGTTCTCAAAATATTGATATTTTGATAGATGGGAGTAGCTTGGAAGCAAAACAATCTGCAAAGACTCTTGGTCTCATAATAGATAACAATTTAAAATTTTCTGATCACGTCACTAATCTTCGTAGAGCTAGCTTTGGCCTATTGAAATCTTTTTATAGCCACCGAAATTGCCTTCCAGTTAAAGTAAAAGCTCTCTTAGTAAACTCGATGATTCTCTCGCGCTTTAACCATGCTGATGTTGTGTATGGACCTGCCATTGACAGTTGGGATCGGGAAAGAATAGAAAAGGTTCAGAAGTCATGTTTACGGTTCATCTTTAATCTAAAAAGAACAGATCGTGTTTCTTATAAGTCAAAAGAATTAGATTGGCTGAATATGAAGAATCGCTGGAAAGTACATCTTCTTTGCTTAACTTACAAGATTGTCCTCGGGGCGGGGCCTGATTACCTACATCAGAAACTCTGTTTTCGGAGACAAATACATTCGCTCAATACAAGACTCGATCACTTGTTGCCACCCCTAAATATTATACGAGCCAATATGGGGGCTCTTTTTCCTATGTTGCACTACATCTGTATAATAAAATACCTTTTAAACATACTTTATGTTCTCTGCCAAGGCTTCGGAGATATGTTACAGATTTTTAACAAAATAGTCAGTTTGCGTAGTGTAGTTACAATAAATCAAATTCATATTTAAGAATTCCTTTCTCTCAGCTAAATTTAAGGCGCACAATTGTCAATGTTTTGTTGTTACATTGTTTTGTTGTTTTGGATACTAAGGCATTTATAATTTGTTTATTTTGTAATTCCTACATTTTAACTTATCTTTTAAGGTTTAAGTGGAAGAAAATTGTACAATTAACTTCGCCATAATAAAGACCTCTTATTATTATTATTATTATTATATTATTATTATTATTTGAGAAGGAGTATTCCACTTTAAAGATACGTACATCGTCTGTATTTTTGTTAATGTAACATGTCAACGTCTATAAAATTAAATTCGAGACTTAAAAGCTTAAATGGAGCACTTTCAGTATTAATCCACATCACCAGCATTCATGAATAATTCCACGAAAACCAAGTGACTCGCTGAAAAATCCAAACTTCCTTTCTTAAATGCAATTAAACTTTTAAAATGTTACCCTGTGTTACAGTATATGTTTACATTACAAAGTAAAAAGTTATTTATTTCTGTGAGAATAGGGTAGGCTAAACAAACGGGATTACTGTCTTATGCCTTTATTTAAAAAGCTTCTAAAAAAATTAAAAGGTTTTTTTTTTAAAGAAACAAAATGACAAAACCAAAGTCCCATTTTTACTGCTTAGTTTTCCCTGTAGGTAATTATGTTGATTTTTCTACAAGCCGTACTACTTTTGTTATCATATTTTTGTTGAACTTTAAATTTTTAAATGTAGCGAACGTATGTTTTTACACAAGGAAGCCTTAGATGGTTTTGTAAGTTGCCTCATAATTATGAAATATCTGTCAGGAAGCTTTTTTTAAATTATTATTAAATAAAAAACCTGCATCAACCTCGAGGGCCATTAGCAGGCTGACATGTACATTATAATTCTATAAACTATCCACTTAATGAATATTATGACCACATCTAATATTAAATATTATATAAAACTTTTTGCAATAAGTATTTGTAATTCAGCTATGTGAGTGACTAGCCCATTTATATTCCATTGGACAATGAATGTTACAATTTAAAAGGATGTTTGTGATGCAGTTTCGAGATCTATATCAACGTCTGTGGGATCATCGTCTTCTTGGCCTGCTTCAATGGTGATTTGGCGCAAAATCTTCTTCCTAAGTCGAGTGCATCTGGCTTTAATACTTCTGGCTGACAAATGTGGGTATATCTTTTTTAACATATCAAGTAGAGGAATTATATCTGTGGTATATTGTCGAGCAACACTTAGAGGATCAGGGTTTCCTTGAGAATTTTCAAAAAAGTCATATAGTTGCTTATACGTTAATACAAAGTTATTGATTGGATTGGTGATAAAATCTTTGGCTGGATCTAGTACGTCTGAGAGTGAGGTTATACTTTCCAGCGACTCACTTTTTTTAACTTTTTGGTTGGCTTTGTTTTGAAGTTTTCAATTTGTGCTGTGGTTACGGGTGCAGGCATAGCATTATCAGCAAAACTTGGAGCAGTTGATTGTTCAGTGGGAGTTGGGGTTGTCAATGGAGTGTGGGCCGTTCTTTTCTTTGTTCTTGGTTCAATAATGTCAGAAAGACCACTATCTTCTTTTGTTTGTATGGGTTCACCTGCTACATCTTCATTCGTAGTAATTGACATTGGTTCGGGGTTTCCAGTTTGAGATTGGTTTGGACAGTAACTCGCCACGTGTCCTTGCAGTTTGCAAGAAAAGCAAGTCATGTCACCATAAGTAAAAAATATCCTGTAACTAATTTCCTCGTCCTGAATGAGTATTGAAGATGGGAGAAGGGTATTATCGTCTGGCTGGATATAAATTGGGCGTCTAAAACTTAGTATGTGAGAAAATTTTTCTGATTGTATCCCAGCTCGTAAAAATGATACGGGAGAAACAGTTCTAAAACCAATCTTTCTAATAGCATCCTCTAACAAATCATTGCAAATGTAGGGACACACATTTGACAGAATAATCCTTTTTGCAGGGGTTACAAGTTGTCTGACACCTATAAGATGTTCATTTATTTGTATCTCTTTGTAGTTTTCTACAATTGTTTCCACGTGTTTCACAGTAGTTAGGTATATACAGATGCGATTGTTTGATATCTTTGATGCAAAAGTGATATTATTTGGTCCTACAATTTCTCCGATAGCCTATAAATAATCATAAAGTTTAAGGGTGTCAACTGCATTTAGAATTATAGCCTGATCCTTTCTGGGGTATGTAATTGTTGATAATGTCTTTGCAACTTTTGAGTAAGAGTTTTTGTGTTGGTTCTGATTTTCATTTACACTTGTATTATTAGTATTTACGTTAGACATTGGTTGGATCTTATGCTGAGAGCTCCTGCATCCAGAGGCTTCCAGCTCAGTTGACTGTGTTGGCTTTTTCATATTACTATCCATTGTCTTTCAAATACAATATACACAGCATTATTCGTATCAAATGTGTTGAAAACAAATAAGGGAAAAGTACTGGTGCAAATGAAATACACCGGTTATCTTGGATGATAAGACACAACTGGCATGCAACAATTTACCTTATTGACTATCGGCCTCTCGCCTCAAACCATAGACAAACTTCACTTTTCACCAAGTTTTTCACATTCACACTAGATATATGCAGTTATACCGATTACTGTACTTGAGAACTATAGGTATAGCTAATTATTAAGCGTTACTAAGCTACTTATTTTCGAGAATTCCACGGCTACGTTGTCACCTGTTAGCATCGAAACATCTCGAATCCATAATCGAAGCTTTTAAATTAAGACACAGTTATGACAAATAATTGTTAACATTTCTATTTCGTCAAATATCATATATAAAATATTCTTATATATTTTCTTTTAACAACAAATTGGTTTTTTCTTGATTACATTCAAAACTGATTTCTTCTGTATTTACTGTATTTAGTAGTACAAAGTAGAAAATGTTGATAGATTCTTTTTTTTTTTTAATGGACAGCTAAATTGGAGATTACAGTTTCAAACATTTTTGATTTTTTTACTCTCTAAATTTCGCCCATTTCAAAGAAATGGTTTTATATATAACTAGTAATAAACTGCATCACATAATATTACCTAGCATTATTACCTATTTAAGTATTGTAAATTAAATCACAATATTCTTTTGTCGTGAATCATTACAGAAAATTATGTTAAAAGTAGAAGTCTATTATTATACTCCATGGCCTATTGCTTTTTGAACACTTTTTTTTGTCATTTGTTTTCTGGTATTGGATTTCATAGCCTACTATCCTCAAAACAGTTTTTCTTAAAATTATCAGTGCAATTACAAGATTTCTCAATCCTATTGCACACCATTGGGAAACTCTTGTCACAGGCTGTCAGCCGAGCAAAAAATCCAATATGGCTGCCATAATAAAAACAAACGTTGATACATGTAGTTCAAAAACAAATGACAATCCAAAGTTGAGAATAGCACAAAAAAGATTACTCTGTAAAAATGTCTTGATAATGTGCAAGTCTTAGACATGCCAGATCAACGCCTACTTAGATATTGAAGAAAAAAAATCGACAAATTTTCGTTTTTTCAAAATAACTGGAAAACGAAAACAGGTAGGGAAAAATACAAGTCATATTTGGAACGAGCATGAAATTCAACAAAACATTGCTGATTTAACCGTCTTCCTATCTTTAATAATAAAGGAGATACATTCCCATCCAGTTTGGGACACACTGTATACGGCAGCTCGATTTTTTCTACGAATAATACAAACAAGAACTCTGTGAATGCATCATTTCCATGGTACTTCGCTATCTATTGATAAAAACACCGTATCACGATTTGTGATATATGTGCCAAAAATGTGAAAAGTTGCAAAGAACAAGAAATAACTCGAAAACGATGAATTATATCAAGTTTTTTTCCTTATAAACATGCATTATAATTCGATGGAAAATACACAAATGCAATGACATGAAGGGTTTCTATTAAAAAATATAAACCAACGACTTCTGGGCCATCCTGTGATTCTAAAAATAGGTTTATGAGATGCATCTCAAAATCCCCTACAATTTACGTATATAATTTTTTCCTTATATTGTATAATAACGGATATATTGAGCTTTACTGTAGAAATGCGTCACCTTGTATATGTGTAAAGAGACAAGAACTGAAACTGGCCCCGTATATGGGTTTTAGGGGTTCTAGTTCGTGCTCATTTGAAGAAATCTTTTTCAAATTAATTAGTCGCGGTCTTCTCAATAACGAATTTTTTCTACGAAAATCTGCTAAAATATAGACTATTAAAACATAAACTCTGTAGCTGAAACTACTGCGAAAGCATCAGAAAGACGGTCAATTTAAAATGGATTTTCCGAAATGATTTTAGTAAAATGAAGGACAATTATGGTTGAAGCTGAATATATATAATAATAATAGTAATATATATTGCGACGGCCACTTGAGATGGCCGGGGGTTAATACTAGTTTGCCCTAACCTGGGGAAGTTCGGGATGACTTCCGAGACATGGCTTTCCTACGGGATCATGCTCGGACGCCAGCGTTTATAGAGTTTGTCAGAGAGTAAACGCGCTCCCGCTGGATGCCCCCCTCCTCACAAGTCACTGTCAACTGATACACTAGCCCAGGGTAGTTTCTAGTGGAGACAGGGTCCTCCTAAGCCAAGACAAAGTCCCGGGGGACTTCTGGTCATGGTCTTTATTAAAGAACTGGAGTGAAATTGTATTTGGGTGGATATTCTGGGAGAATAAATGAAATGTCGAGTAAATTAAAATAAAATTCTATTCACTAATTATATACACAAGGAAATAACGAGGTCCTGTTACTAGGAAGCCTAGCAATTATGGGCGGCCAGAGGCAGAGGTGGTTACTTGGCTCTAAATTATTTTTACGCGCGGATTGCACGGGGACGGTAAAGTGGCAACGTTTGAGCGGTGCAGGGCGGTGGCAGGATAGTGATTAATAGCGGGTGTTCCCAGATTTACACCCCTCCTGAACGGGGCCGCGGACGGCCCGGGACGCCAGGCGCCGCCTAGCTGTTTCAATCTGGATCAGCGCAGTCGCTGCTCTGTCCGAATCTACTCCAGCAGATACAGCTCCCAACCCCCAGAGCAGCCCGCCAGCGGAGACAGGGAAGAAACGGTCCCCTCTAAGGTTCCCAGTGTTATATCATTCCACATTTCGACCACAGGTAATAGAATCAGGTTTTCACCTACCTGGGGTATTATTCACTAAGCAATCGCTGCGGTGGCAGCGGTGGGAAGCGGCGGTTTTGCTCGGCTTACTGGTCTTCTCGTGAACCACACGGGCTTTAAAATTCCACTTCTTTGCGATGGACGCACTAGCTTGTTCGCGGTCACTACCCAACTGCCCACTCTTCGTCGGCGTTCCGTCCGGTCACACTTTTCCGAAATCGCCCCCGCCTAATTGTCCCCTCTACCAATTATTCCGTTCGACATGTCGGATTTCGTATTTTCCTCCACGGAAAATGCTGAAAAATATTCAAACCTTCGCAAATCTTTCGTATATTACTCCACGGAAAATGTTGGAAAATATTCCTTTATGGTGTAACATAATGCAGTGGTTATTATGGTAAATTAGGCCGGATAATCTATCCAGGATTAGTCACTTCGTGACAATATAGATATATATATATATATATATATATATATATATATATATATATATATATATATATATATATATATATATAATAACAGCAGATATCATCATTAGCGAATTTTTAGGTTAACGGAAAACTGACGAAAACGCTTTTTAAGAACAAATTATCTTCTTTTTATCAACAATAAAAAATGTCTGCTAAAATATTCTTAATGAAAATTCAGCAAAAGCAAAATATGAAACTTTAACACCCCATATTTCTAAAACGGTTGAGATTTCGATAGAAGTTTATTAGGAAAACTCAAATTGTTTCCACATTTTCAATTGATTTTCAAATATAAGGTAAAATATGGACCCGCCTGTATAAGATTAACACCAATAATATTTGGAGACCTTGTTATGCAAAATCATGTTTCTGTTTGTTTCCATATTTATATATTTGACGCGCTCCACCTGACATTGTGGTCAATATTTATGACAACTACTAAAATAACCGCATTTAATAAGTATTCCAACACATGATTTGTAAGCGGTTATTTCCAGCAAATCGCACGTTTCTCGTTTATCACACAATAATTTGTGTTTTCGTATGAATACGTCAAACTTGGAGATTTTTATAGCATTATACGTTGTGTGAAAGACAAATTTATATCATATTTTACTGTTATCAGGCGTCGTATGATACAACACCAGTCATCTGTCATCATTTATACTGAGGATAAAATGTGATTATAGTTAAAGTATATCCCCTGGGAAAGATAAATATCACTTGACTCCGCATATTTCTACCTTACACCGTCGATGTACTTCGCGATAACTGTACACCTGCTAAAAGAGGCTGTTACGTGGGGGAAACCCAACATTCGGGTCCTATTCAGATTCTTTGATATTCTGTATTATACAGTATCCAAAATACATCCCTAAAGGAATGTCGTGACACACAATACCTAGACGCAGTTAAACGTTTCAAGTGCTTATGATAAGAAACAGGGAAATTACAAAATTTTTCTTAAGAAATGCGTACCACGAAATGCGTTGGTTAGACATTTTTCTAGTTACTAGCGTATTTCAAATCTGAAAATTTGTATTCATATATAAGACATAACGCTCTTTCCACGCAAAATAATTTGGAGTCGATATCACTTCCGGCTTGAACAGAAGTAGCGATCAACATTGTTATTTTTAATGGAACACCCTGTACATTTTACATATTTGGATTGTACTTGAAATTATGTGTACAACAACGTCAACTATCCTTATCTGCCTTCAATCATTTCAAAGCTATTGTGATTTTTCAAAGTGTTTATTCATTTCATTGATTGTTGTTGCCCTTACTTTGTGAAACTTGTCCATACTACATACAGACTTGGAGACTACTTCTCTGGCTTCACTGTTGGTTTTCGTTGGTCAAGGACGTAGCCAGCGCGTAAGCTAACTGGAGCAAGTGGCCCTTACGAATTCTGGAAGTTCTTCAACGTTTCTGTGACTATAGTTTCGCTGCCTGACAGCATTTTCAGACATATTGAGATTGAATTAGTACGAAATCATGACAACTACAAATAAATATCTGTTGCTATGTTATGATATGATGTTTTGATCAAAAAATTTATCAAATTGAAAATAAAAATGAAATACAGATGATGTTTTCAAAATGTCTATGCGATCTATGTCAATATTTAACATAAAAATAGAACTAGCCTATGATAACTATGATAAAAGTTACAACAATACAATAACTAAACAATAACAGTATAAAAGTAGTCTCTATACAACGAAAATATCGACATACATCAGCTCATTATCTTATTACAACTTTTATGAAAGAATAATTAAATTTATTTTCTTTGACTTATTTAATTAGAAAGAAGAATATCCAAGAAATGGAATTCATTAAATCAGTTTGCTCGTTTAAAACAAGGTAGCTATTGTCCTGTGTGTGTGCTTTTTGACTTCCAAAGCTTCAACATATTTATTGAAAACTTAGAAAATCAAATTTTAACATCAGAACTTTCAAATAATATTGTCTTTTGGTACAGATACGTAGATGATATTTTAGCATGTTTTCCAGGTAGTCATACAGAATTAAATGAATTTTTGAATTTTATTAATACCTTTCACACAATATTAAGTTTACTTTAGAAGAAGAAGCTAACAGTTGTATACATTTTTTAGACTTAACAATTAGAAAGTTAGAAAATAATTCATTTGACTTTTAAATATATAGGAAACCAACTTATACTGACACAACCATACCATACGATTCATGTCACCCCTTTTCACAATAGCTGTCAGCCTACCATTCTATGATACATCGTGCATTTTCAATACCTATGTCACAAAACAAAATTGAAAAAGAAATTTCAATAATTAAGCAAACAGCATTTAATAATGGCTACTCTGTTAAAATAATAGATACAATGATCGAGAGAAAAGAATACAAATTAGCGATTAATTTAATTTATCCAAATATTAGAGACAAAGAAGACAACAGATACGTTTCGATAACTTATTTTGGAACCATTTTAGAAAACATTTCAAAAATTTTAAATACCTGTACAAATACAAAGGTAGCTTTTAAATTTTACATCACGACGCGTAATTTACTATTTAATGCTAAAGAAAAATCTTGTTTTCTGACAAAAGCTGGAGTTTATAAATTAGCTTGTACACATTGTAACGCAATATACATAGGTCAAACTTCTAGAAATTTTAACACCCGATACAAAGAACATATTTCAGCATTTAGAAATAACCACCCTGACAAATCTACATTTGCAAAACATATTATTGGTACCGAACATAGACCTACAGTAAATAACCGTATACAACCACAACATTTTTATACTGACAAGCGTAAACTAGACTTTTTTGAAGCTTTGGAAGTCAAAAAGCACACACACGACAATAGCTACCTTGTTTTAAACGAGCAAACTGATTCAATGAATTCCCCTTTCTTGCATATTCTTCTTTCTAATTAAATAAGTCAAAGAAAATAAATTTAATAATTTTTTCAAAAAAGTTGTAATAAGATAATGAGCTGATATATGTCGATATTTTCGTTGTATAGAGACTACTTTTATACTGTTATTGTTTAGTTATTGTATTGCTGTAACTGTTATCATAGTTATCATAGGCTAGTTCTATTTTTATGTTAAATATTGACATACATCACATAGACATTTTGAAAACCTCATCTGTCATCTGTATTTCATTTTTATTTTCAATTTGATAAATTTTTTGATCAAAACATCATATCATAACATAGCAACATATATTTATTTGTAGTTGTCATGATTTCGTACTAATTCAATTTTAATCTGTCTGAAAATGCTGTCACGCAGCGAAACTATAGTCACAGAAACGTTGAAGAACTTCCTAGAACTTCCAGAATTCGTAGGGCCACTTGCTCCAGTTAGCTTACGCGCTGGCTACGGCCTTCACCAACGAAAACCAGCAGCGAAGCCAGAGAAGTAGTCTCCAAGTCTGTATGTAGTGTTTATTCATTCGCAATGAAATATTGAAGCCATTCGTTGTCATTCATTTTTTATACTTAGGAAGCAAAATTTTGTTAGTCACAGATATTAGGTTTGCAGAATGTATAAGTATAATTGATCTCATGTATACAGTGTATTAAAAATTTAATGGCGATCAGGACAACTTCAAAGATCAAAAACTCATTGTTTTCAAATGCAACACCTTGTTTTTTTTTACATCTTTGGATAGAAAATGTAATTTTACGTCGACGAGATATAGCACACCCTGTACTTATCGGCGATAGTTTTCCTGTTTCTTTAAATAAAAGAACAACTAAATTCTATAATGCCAATATTGAGAATGATACAAGATGATTATATGACAATAAGTCAGTTTAGTTGCCTTTATAAAAAAAGTCTGGACGCAGCAAGTGCGTTATAGTAGTGAATTTTCATAATAATCTTTTCAATAACAAATATGTCTTTGTCTTTTAAAAATCAGGCATAAAATTTGATTATCAGTATAACCTATATAGTAAACATAATGTACTATATTCCATCCAAATGACTTTATTGTTTGAAAATGTACAAAAACTTTCCGAAAATAAACTTAAAATGTTCCCGCAAAAACTGGTTCCTGGCCAACGAACGTTAGGTTAATAGCAAATTGGGCTGTTGAAATTTTTAACATTGATGAAAATTCGCTACCATAACGCACTTGCTGCGTCCAGTAAAAATTTAAATCAGTTAGAGAAAAGAACAGGCACTTGTGAAGCCACGGGAAAAGTCTACGGCTGTATCAAGCATGGCACGGTTTCACTAGGCAATAACAAACAACCAGAAGTCATAAAAATGTTCATCTCGTCCTAATCGAAAATGTCATACAAAAACCCGCTAAAAAATTTATCGGAATTACAAAATCTGATCAGATAACGGTAAAATGAAATAAATCTAAAAAATTAAAAGAAAAGTGAAGTCACTAACAGACTAGAACGCGTCCATTGTTAAATCAGACTGCTTCCTCTACCTTTCGGCCATTCTCGACATGACAGATTTATGTACTAACTGGTATATACCCTTTAACGTCTTAATTATTTACACCATACAATTTTTGTTTAAAATTGATTTTGACGTTTCAACTTTTTTTAATCAGACGCTTGTAATTTACTTTTTCTTTTAACCTGGAGATCTGAATTTTGGTTCAAAGGATACTTATGACAGAAACCAGCGTACCAAATTTGGGTACCATAGCTTTTTAATTTTCGGAGGTATGAATTTTTTTCGAAATAAAACCCAAAATTTCTCCGGAAAACGCTGCCCGATTTTACTGGCTAACGGACTTATCCAAGCCATTTACAAAAGGAAGGCACTCACCAAATTTGATCAATATGGGCTGATTATTTTTTGAGTTATCGCTGTGATACATACATACGTACACACATACACACACACACACACACACACACACATATATATATATATATATATATATATATATATATATATATATATATATATATATATATATATATATATATATATATATATATATATAGGGTAAACGATACAGTTATTGGCCATTTGTACGAATATTAAGGTTACAGCGCTCCTTCTTGTATATTAATCAACTAGGAAAACTGTAGTCGCACAGTATAATATAAGATATATTATTTTTGATGATAACATACTTTTTTTTGACTTAAACTGTTCAAAAAAGAATAAAAAATTCTAAATTGTTGACCAACTCATAAAAGTAGTGATTGGCCATAGGCATATAGTGATTGGCCTAACATCTCTTACAGTGATTGTCATACCCTTCGATGTCAGCTGTAAACAATTAATTTTCTATGGGAATAATAAACAAACATCATGCAACAATTTATTTTTCAATTAATGGAAATTTTTAAGCACGATTTACAATGAAATATAGTAGAGTTTGATTTATGTAAATTCATTTTCCTTATACAATTCAGATGAAAAGCTCTGGTGCAGGATTTACATTTTATACCAATATTTGATTCATTCATATTGTTGGTGCAAGTAAAACATAAGCCGTTAATTTTTCTCACATTATCTTCTAAGCTCAAACCACAAGTCTCTTGTGCATTCTCTAACCTAACATTGGATAAAATATGTATCCTTGAACTTGTACCATCTTGAGAACTGTATTCATTCTTGGTGTCACTGCTACCAAAAAGATGTTTGGTGGCTTGTTGTATTCTTAAAAGTTGGTATTGTTGGCTGCCCGATGTGTTCTCTTCATCATCAAACTCACGTCCTATGTTTTCCCTATTTCTTATATTTTCATTCACATTGTCATGTGGATTTGACGCTTCTGATCTACATTTGTTTTTACTCTTAAAATATTGCTTTTTAACATTTTTGTTTTCTAATTTCTTGAAGTTCTCTGCTGTTTTCCTCAATTTATTCTTAAGCCTTTTAACTTTCCTCTCTTCTTTCTCAGTTTCTTTCTCTTTTTTAGTTTGTTCCTTATCACTCATGATTTTCTTCCATTGAGTTGATGTTAAGACAAACGGAAGTCTTTCGCTTTGCCTCTTACCCTTTCTCGCAGGAGTTTGAGGCCACTGTAAGAATGTATCAAGACTTACATCTGCTGAAGTATTTTCAGTATCTACAGAGGCCATGGTTAAATGGTCTATCTTATATAAACAGGAGTCCGTTGTAGGGCATATTCCGGAAGCATTATGATCACTCACAAGTTTTCCAGATTGACATGGTTGTGTTAGTTGAAAAATGTCACCGTTATAATCTTCGAAAACAATTGGTATTTCTTCTATATTGATATTTCTCAAGGTAAGGGTTGAGTCATTGTTTTCCAAATAGGTATCGAGGTTTGCTGCGCTGGTTGATTTTAGCCTAGCACTAATATCAAGTCCGTCTGTGCTTTCTCTGGCTATTGGTGATGCATGAGTTTCCTGTGACAATTCATTAGGATTGATATGTGTGGGATTTATTTCTTCTACCGATACTTCAGAAATGTCTTCTTTTGGTTTGAATCTCTTCCACATACTGTACAGCATACCGAATTCTTCTGAATGGTTGTTGATGCAATGCTGTCCTTTTTGAAATTCATTAATATAATTTTCACCAACAATTTCTTTAAATGCTGGATACGACAGGACGTAATTTTTTTTCAAACCAGTTTGTTCGTATGTATTGACTTTAGCAGCTCCCAAACATTTTGTGACGTCTATCGCATTTGGATTCCATGGGTACAAGCCACAAGCTTTAAACCCATTTTGGATGATAGTTGACTTTGCAACGTTTTTGATAACATTTTCAAGAACTGTTGCAAAGTGCTCTTTGCTTAATGTTTCATTGGTATGGTCGCGTCTCCACTCAACTACTGCCTTCTTCCAACCATTTTTTATCGGTTTGAAGGCTGTCACATCAGCAGGCTGAAGAATTCGTGTGGCATTGGGATAAAGGCAAATCAGTATAATTTCCAGTTGACTACAAAGTTCACTTAGTTGATAGGTTAAGTGTGTGCTGTGCCCGTCTACAAAGAGAATGATGGGAAATTTCACATTATGTTTTTTTAAATAGGGGTGCAGTACGTTTGAAATATATTCATAAAATATCTCAGCACGCATCCACCCAGAATCACTCAAGCCAACTCCCCATTCATCAGGAACTGATTTAGCGATATTAGCAGGCAACCGTTTATAAGGGTAAATCACCATTGGTGGTGTAACTTTACCAGATGAAGTGAAAGTAAACATTACTGTAATTGCTGTTTTGGACGGCGCGTGTTCAACCTCATAAACATTTCTGCTTCCTCTTGGAGCAAGAACTTTTGTATTTTTCGGACACAAGTTAAAACATGTCTCATCTCCGTTGAGTATTCGTTCTGGGTCTTTTAATATGCCTTCCAGATCTTTTGACTTTAGATAATCATAAATGTTACCAAACCACTTTTTAAGGTCTGATACTGAAATGGTTGCACTTGCGGCAGTAACTGCCTCAGATATACGTATTGTTACCTCTGGATGACGACGAAGAAAGGCTTTGTACCAACCATCTCCTGGATGATTTCTTATAAATGGATTGGGACGTGGATTTTTCTCTAAGAATAACCTTACTGATTCTTGCAAGTCCTCTTTGCGACGAGGAAATCCTTTCTTGTGGTTCTCGAATACCCATTTAACCAGAAGTTCTTCTTCATTGGGTGTGAGAATAGGATTCGGACCTAAATTTGACTTGATAAATTTGGTACTTCTCCTGAATTGCAGGGTTGCTCTTGGAACCTTAAAATATCTTGCTGCTTCTCTGATTGAGGTTCCTTTCTTGATTAGTTCAAGAGCTTTTTCAATATCCTGATCACAATATTTTTTTGTATATTTGTCACCCACTCTGACTTTTGGCATCTTTTGTAAACCTACAAATATACAAGTAATATAGTGATTGGCCAGTAAAGATGTCAGAGATTGGCACCTGGCCAACGACTGTTTAAAGAAGGTTTAAAGTCTGTATTCCCTCGAAAAGCATTTGAGATTAATGAAACAATTTATTTAGTTGAAGTTTTATTGTAAAACTACCCGTTAATAGATATTACAGTCATTGGCAGGAGTGGCCAATAACTGAATTTATTGTAAATGTCGTGTATAGTGATTGGCCTGCTTAAATTTCATAAGTAATTTTAGGTTAGAGACATATAAACAGTTTTTTCGAACACCCTAACTTCAAATTATAGTCCCTATACTGTTATAATCATTTGTTCCAAGCATACGAATAAAATAATCACTTACCTGATACACAGTGACGCTAAGCAAATGCACAAGCAACGTGCTGAATATGGAATAACTTCAAACAGGCACAAGGAAAAGACCGCCAACGACATTCACCGCTGCCAACATATCAAAGTACTGTGATCAAAGCAACAAACGGTGTTGTCACTTTGAACTGAAACAATCACATTTCGCTTAAAACGACGAGAATGCTTGTTATTTTAAAAGAAAGTCGAATGGCCAATCACTGTAAGTATATTTTATAGTGGCCAATAACTGTATCGTTTACCCTATATATATATATATATATATATATATATATATATATATATATATATATATATATATATATATATATATATATATATATATATATATATATATATATATATATATATAGGCTCCGATTATGTCTTGGTATTAATTTTTTAGGTAAGCCCAATTTTAGCATTTCCTAACATTTTAGTGAATTTTCTTAAAGAAAAATTCACTAATGAAGATATCGCGACTTTTGAATTTTGAAAAATTTAGGACCCCTGGAACCCAAATGCGAGGTCGGTTACAGACTTTATATGTTTATGTATATATATATATATATATATATATATATATATATATATATATATATATATATATATATATATATATATATATGTTTATATATTTATGTATCACACCGCTAACTTAAAAAATAATGGACCGATTTTATTAAAACTTGGTAAGTGCCTTCCTTTCGCAAGTGGCTTGGATAAGTTTGTTAACCAGGAAAATCAGCTGAGTGTTTCCTGGAAAATGTTACGTTTTCTTTCGGAAAATTTTTATTTCTCCGGAAATAACAAAGTTAGGACAACCATATTAAGTACGAGGATTTATGCCATAAAAATAAAGCCATGTACCAAAATTTGGGTCCCTACGTTGAAAGCAGAAGAAGTTATCAGTATTATAGATTTTCTTCCTAAAACGTCAATAAGTCGCAATTCAGATCGTCAAAATTGACATGTTCTAAATAAAGATCTTGAAACTAATATTACGGGCTATGCAGCAGAAATTTTGTAAGAAGTGTGTTCTATAAAGCCTTAAGTTTCAGCTTCAGCCACCATTATCCTTCATTTTACTGAAATGTTTGCAGAAAATGTATTTCAGATAGATCCATTTTCTGATGCATTAGCTGTGATTTCAACTATATGGATATAATACATGAAGAAAAACTTTGTACCTACCCCTTCTTAAGCACATTGCGTGCACGAAGCAGTGTGATATTTGGCATAGTTAAAGTGTATATAAACAAGGAGAGCAGAAAGATAAAATATATGTATAATATGTAATTAATAAATTAAACATTGCTTTCTTCTAATTAGACGAGCGTCTCGCGACAGTAAAAACTTTTATGAGTTTTTTGTCGTTTTAACGAAATAAAAGACCTCCCTGACTGAGCTGTGTACACACAATCCTCCCAACTGACCTTCATGACCTGACCTGACATTAGTTAGCCTAATCAAAAGCTAAAAGAAGTTAAAAGGGAAAGGAAATTTTCATTATGCTCAAATAACCTTGATATATGGCAGGGTTGATTTTCCTTCTCCTTTTAGCTTTTAATTAGACTGATGTCAGGGCAGGTCAGAAAAGTCAGTTTGTAGGATTTTGTGTAGCATCACGTTAGGGAGGTCTTTTATTTCGTTAAAACAACAGAAAACTCATCCAAGTTTTTACTGTCGCGAGACGCTCGTCTAATCAGACAGTAGGATTGATTACCAGTGTGACGGGTAATATATTCATGTCAATGTAAAACACATATTACTCCTAAGCTTAAACATAAAAAAGTTATGGGCAGTTAAAGAAAAAAAATTTGGAGTTTTCCTCAAAACGTCAAAGTCGCAATTTGGAACGTCAAAATTGGCAATGTTTAGGCAAAGAATGTGAAACAAATACGGATTGTGAAAAGAAAATGTTGCAAGAAGAGTGTTCTGCGAAGCCGAACGTTTCAGCTTCAACCGTTATTGCCCTTCACTTTACTAAAATGTTTACAGAAAGCTCATTTCAAATAGATTCTTTCTCTGGTGGTTTGGCTGTCGGTTTAGTTAAGTTGATGTTTTCGCTGTAGGTTTAGTGAAGTTTATGGTTTAAGGGTCTATAATTTTTAGCTAATTTTCGTAGAACAAATTCGTTCATGCATTTTTGCATTTTTATGGAAATGTGATGCATGTTTGTAAGAAAAAAATCAGGACGCAGTAAATGCATTTTGGTAGCGAATTTTCATTAAATCCTTCAAATTTCATAACTCAACTTACTATTAATGTTAGTTTTGTTGGCTAGGAAACCAACATTTAAGTTTAGTTCCGGAAAATTTTTGTACATTTTCAAACAATAAGTAATTTGGATAAAGTATAGTAGGTACATTATTTCTACTACATAGGCTATAACGGTAATCAGATTGTTGCCTGCTCGCATTTGCAATTAAGACATTTTAATGAAAATTCACTTCCATAACGCACTTGCTGCGTCCAGAACTTTTTTATAGCTAAGTTTGCAGTCATGTTTACACACAACTTTGAGTTATCATACACTAACCATGTTCACAAGGGCATTTATGTTTGTTCAGCATCTTCTGCAAGCAACCGGATTCGTAGAGTGTTTATTTATATTTTGCGTAGGCTTGAGTATGCGTATTTACAAATTCAAACCGTATTTTCAAAAAGACGCCGACATTTTCCACTGGATTGAAAAATACAGCTAAACAAACAAAAAGGTCTACCACAATTGTGTACTTGCAAACACGCGAAATATCAAATAATGATATCGTCATGCAAACATTAATATCACTTAATGTTGGCATAGGAAAGTAATCTGTTGGAAAACGGTCTCCAGCATTTTATCGTTTAATAGAGATCAGAAGCTTTGAGTGAATAGAATCAACGGTTGAGGAAGTATCTGACCTTTGGAATGCTGGCAATGTACCGTGTAATCCCGAGTCTCTCGAAAAAAGCTTTAAATAAAGAGCGGAATCTTAAATTTCCAAATAAAGAGATAGGGAGCCATCCACTTGTAATGATTCAGAAAAGTTTAATCAGTCTATCCCTCAAGCGCAGGAATGAGATACAAACCAGGTTGCGTTCACTATCTTTAAACGTTTGAAGTTAAATGAACCAGAAAATTGTTACCATTGTTGTTGAATTACTGCAGCTAGCTCAAAACCTAAGGTTTTATTTCCGCAATACACAATCAACAGAAAAAGTCGAGACGCGGTAAGTGGTTATAGTAGCGAATTTTCATGAGTTTTGTAATACATAATGCAACATTACTTCCTGAGCATATCATTGAATCTGCATAAAATTATCTAAACGAAATTTAGGTTGTGGATGACGGAAAACCTGCCAGTGCCACCCTTTTCTCTGCACAACACGCTTCACTACTAAGCATTTGAGATTTTTCTATCGACTCGATATGTCACCCATGTGATATTGCTTTCATTAGAAACAGTAGTGGAGCCGTTTTTAGTGAATTTTCTTTAAAAAAAATTCACTAATGAGATCCCGACTTTTGAATTTCGAAAAAATTTCTTCAAATGTACGCTACATAGGCCCCCCAGATCACATATCCGGGGTCAGTTTCAATTTTTATATGTTTATATATATATATATATATATATATATATATATATATATATATATATATATATATATATATATATATATATATATATATATATATATATATATATATATATATATATATCACACCGATAACTCAAAAAATAATGAGCCGATTTTGATTAAATTTGGTGAGTACCTTCTGTTTGCAAATGGCTTGGACAAGTTTGTTAGTCAGAAAAATCTGCCTAGGTTTTCCCGGAAAATTTTGTATTTTTTTTTCGAAAAAATTTTATATCTCCGGAATTAACAAAGTAAGGGCAACTAAATTTGGTACGCTAGTTAACATTCCTGTAGGTAAGGTACGTACCAACATTTAGCTTTGTAGGTCAAAACACAAAAAAGTTATAGGCATTTAAAGAAAAATAAATTGAGGTTTTCCTCAAAACGTTAAAGTTGCGATTTAAAACGTCAAAATCGGCAACATTTAGGCAAAGAACTTGAATCTAATACGGGCTATGAAAATGAAATGTCTCAAGAAGAAGGTTTTACAAACCCTGAAGTCTTATTTTCAACCGTCATTGTCCTTCATTTTACTAAAATGTTTCCAGAAAATTCATTTCAATTAGACCCTTTCTCTGATGCTTGGCAGTAGTCTTAGCTATAGAGTTTATCGTTTAATGGTATATAATTTTTGTCGAATATTCGAAAAAAATCAATAAAGCTCAATATATCCGTTACTATACAAGATATGACGAAAATTTGTATATATTAATTATAGGGTGTCTTGAGCTACATCTTAAAAAAATATTTCTACAATCACAGGATGGCCCATAAGTAGTTGGTGATACAATTATTTTTTTTTAATCAAACACGCCCTATGTTATTGCATTCATTTTTGCATTTTCCATCGAAATATAATGCATGTTTGTAATAAAAGAAATTCTGGATGCAGCAAGTGCGTTATGGTAGCGAATTTCGATCAAATGCTTCATATTTGAATAGCTCAATTTGCTATTAACCTATAAGGTTGACCAAGGAACGAGTTTTTTGCGGCAACACTTTAAGTTTACTTTTGGAAATTTTTGTACTTTTTCACACAATAAAGTTATTTTTATGCAACATGGCACATTGTTTTTACTATATAGGTTATACTGGTAACCAAAATTGATGCCTGCTTTCTTAAAAAGGAAATACACATATTTGCAATTAAAAACATTTTAATGAAAATTCACTACCATAACGCATTTGCTGCGTCCAGAGTTTTTTTCAATTAAAATTACAGAACAAAATTTGGCTTCACTGTACTGTACGTAGAATTTTTACTGGCCCTTGTAAATGGGTTCTAACGTTCCTAACTCTTTAAAGGCAAATTTTCTACAAAAATTCGTTAAAAACATAAAAACCTTCACCCAATGAACTAAGATTTATTAATCTCCTATGGCTCTACCGGCATCGTAAAGCTGAAATGGTTTTTTATTACTTTTAATTATATTTTAATAGTTCATCATCGTGTTATGTATATATATATATATATATATATATATATATATATATATATATATATATATATATATATATATATATATATATATCCGTTTTCGCTTTCTGTCCGTTATACAGGTATTCAAAACAACATTTTTTTTTTATTTTGTAAGTATAACTCAGAACAGCCCTTATATATTTTTTATGAAACTTTGTGAGGGTTAATTAGGTGTAGAGGCGCCTTTTTGAAGGGGAAAACGAATTTTTTAATTTAACTAGTGGCGCCCTCACTGATGTAACCCCCCCCCCCACTGATGTGACCCCAAATATTTTGATTAAAAATGGTATTATTTTTTTATATTACAACACACGACGAGGGCTTACAGCCAAAATACTATCGTCCGTGGGTATCGACAAGGAGGAAAGAGGCAACATGTTAATTCTGGACTTGAAGATTTGGAGGTTCGGAGGAGAAGGAAAAACACGTGCGGGCAAGGAATTCCACAACTTGGAAATCCTCGGGACAAAAGAGCGGGCATAAAAAGATGTTCTATGTATAGTGACCGGAACAGTAAAAGGGTCCATTCGCTCTGTTCCACTGTTAGATCTGTTAGGGGCAGCAGGTGGAGGAACTATGGAAGACAGCTCCTCTGATCAGTGCCCGTGCATATATATATATATATATATATATATATATATATATATATATATATATATATATATATATATATATATATATATATATATATATATATATATATATATATATGAAAATATAAGAGAGAGAGAGAGAGAGAGAGAGAGAGAGTGAGAGAGAGAGAGAGAGATCACCAACGGCGCGTCGATGGGCAAGGGATGGCAGCCTTTGGGTGAGGGTAGGGTCACCGATGAGACGTATATACGAGGTTTGGCCTTATTTGTGAAGTAAATAAGAAATAGAGATTAGCTGGTGAAAAGTATTTGCGAGCCCAGAAAAGGAAACCTAATTTCTTAGCAGCCGCTTCTGCAATTGATGTGGCATGTTGGTGCCAATTGAGATTTCGATCCACAGAAATGCCAACAACTGAAAAGGACTCATTACAACTTGGTTGTTCATTGTGATGGGTCTAGGGCTGGTAAATCTCTTATGACATAGAAAGCAAGACTGAGATTTGGTGGAGTTGAATTGTACAAGAATTCTACTTCCCCAGTCTAATATTTTTTGGACATCCACAGAGACTTAGAATATTGGATATTTTAGTGGAGTGTACTGTCGTCCGGATAACTGTTAACTCGGTTGGATATGCTAGAGAGGAGTGTGGAAAAGAAATAATGTAAGGGCAGCAGCTGAACCTTGAGGGACGCCTGCATTAATTGGATACAGTTAAGAGGAATGGCCATCAACGACAACAGAAATGCTCCTGTGGGAGAATAAGTTTGCTGTCCAGGTACAGAGTTTTGGTGGTAGGCCATAGGCCGAAAGTTTATTAAGCAGCGCTGCGTGCCAGACCTGGTCGATTGCTTTGGATATGTCTAGAGCGACAATCTGGGATTCACCGTGTAGTTCCATAGACTAAGAATGGGTGACAAAGGAAAGGAGGTCGGCAGTTGTCTGCGTGGACTAGACTTTGTTTTTCAAGCAATTTTATTAATTCGGTGTTTATATACTTTTCCATCACTTTAGAGACGACTAAAAAGAGAGAGATAGGTCTGTAGTTCCTAGGAAGCGCTTTGTATCCTTTCTTGGGGACGGGTTGTACTCGAGCAGTTTTGCAGTTACTAGGGAACATGCCTCTATTGTAAGATGTCTGAAACAGACGAGTCAGGACAGAAGCAAGTTATGGTGCGCATTTTTTGAGAACAATTGTTGGAATCTCATCAAGGCCAGAGGCTTTTCTGGTATTAAAACAAGAGAGAATCTTTTGTACCTTTTTAGTTTTGAAAATGATATCCGTCATTTTATTCTCGACATTGGGAACTGTTGGTGGTTGAACATTTGGAGGTGGGTTGACAGTGGAGTTGCCAGCGAACAACGAGGCAAAAAGTTCAGCCTTGCCCAGGGCGGTAAAAACAATTTGATTCCCTAAAACAATAGGCGCGAACGTGCAGAAATTGTTCCCATTAGATTTAGCAAGAAGGTTTGCTAAATAAAAAGTAACCATATTGGCTAAAGAATTGCTGACTGCAAAGCCCTCCGCTGCTCTCTCTTGTGGATCGGTTTTTGAAGATCCTAGCCATTCCTTATTATGGACATTGAAGTCACCAAGAATAGTGACTTCGGAGGAAGGATATTCAGAAATCAGATGGTCGGTTTTTTCAGAAAGGTAGTCGAAGAGCTGGACAAATGCAACAGATGAATTTACTTGCAGCCCTGAGATAGAGTTTCATCCAGAGTATGTCTTTTATTCCAGCTTCTAAATTGGGGAGTCTGGTGCAGGGTAGATTCGTACGCACGTAGGCGCACACGCCTTCATGTAGTCTAAAAGAAGTAAGGAGCTCATACCCCGGGAAAATTAAGGTGATTAGGGGCTGTTTTGGCACTGATTTGGGTTTCGGTGAGGAAGAGGAGTTGGGGCCTATTAGCCGGGAGGAAATGGTGGACGGAGTTCAAGTTAGAATTAAGGCCACATATATTCGAGAAGGATATGTTAAATCTTGATGCCGGCGCCACCTGAATACCCCTCTCCCAAATATCCCACTGGAAGGGTACTTTATCTCCGGAATCTTTTGTACAAGGAGGAGCCATCATCATTTTTGTTTATAAGGAAAGCCGACTTATACACCACAACCGGAAACGTACTTTGGAACTTCACCATCCCCTTGATGAATGGGGTCGTACCTCCTAGGGCGCGAAAAAAAACCTTTACTATTACATAAAGGAAAGTCCACTATCACCTGCCGCTGCTTTTTCTAAAAATGAAAGTCATTTTCACATTACTACTTATTTTTGAAAAAAAAGATGTCATGAAATGTTTGTGCAACTTTAAAAATTTTTATGGAAAGAAAATGAAAACTACATTCTTTTACATTTTATGCAATTTTTTTTACTAACTATTTGTTGAAATAAGAAAACATTATCCAATAACTAATTTTAAAACCAACAGAACTTAATTAGGGATGGTACATATTAATTGGATGGTGACAACTTAATACACCTAGTTCACCCCCACCAAGTTTCATAAAAATATTCAATGGGTGTTCTGAGTTATATAAAGGAAAATTAAAAAAAGATTTTTTTCTCACTCTGTATCTTAGACAGAAAGCGTAAACGGACTTATATTCATATGAACTTTTTTGTTGGAATCATTCCTAGATATTCAGTATCGACATCTTGTTGTAACACCCTGTATATAACTCAATAATTCGATGTTTACAATACTGTTTCTTCCTGAATTGCTACTTATAAAACATGATATATATATATATATATATATATATATATATATATATATATATATATATATATATATATATATTAAAAACAAATACACTAAGTGAATATTGAAACCTGTGATGAGCACCGTTAAGTACACTTGAAGAACCCAAATCACAACACATATTTTTAAACCTCTGATGACCGTTTCACTAACAAAGTTAGCGGCATCAGAGAATGAAAAATTCTAAACTCATTACATCCAAATATCAACTTTTATACTACGTCTTAGGTAAAGACTGAAACCGAGAGGGACGTAACCGCAGGAAAATTATCTGAGTATTGTATTTTAATTGCCGCACGACGTTTTTGAACTTCTGTTATAACTTTACCTGCCGAGTTTCGGAATCTCTTCTGTATCAAAGTGCAAACAGGGGGCTATTAATCAATGGCGGAGCTCGGTTTAAGTATCTTTTGTTTTTTACTGTCTAAGATATATAAATATTTTTGTACGCATCACACTTCACTGGTTGTCTAACATTTTTTATTAGTTTTAGATTTTATTTATTTATTTATTAAAACTGCTCCATCTCTATAAGATGTCAGAAATAGTTAAAACACAAAAAAACTGCCTATCAACGCTGAAATTAAAAATTAAAATATTCGTCCACAGAATAAAAAGAATGCTCTCAAAAAACGATTTTAACGCAAGCCTAAATTGCCTGAGGCTGCTCAAATTTTTGACACTGTCAGGTAAATGATTATATAAGCGTATTGCAGTGTTTCAAGGAGCCCGATTAATCTGTTCGATCCTGTAAGGCGAAACATACCAATTTTTAGCCTGCCTTGTTTCATACGCTGTAATATTACCGCAGATACTAAAGAATGTACTATTTTTCCTGACATAACAAAGCACCTCAAGCATATATAGGCACGGCACTGTTAAAATGCCATACCGTATAAATAATGATCTACAAGATGAGGAAGACGGCAGGTTAAACATGGTGCGGACAATTCTCTTCTGCATCAACAGATGCCTCCCCAGATGCACACAGCTGCCCCAACACAGAAAACCATATGCCAGGAGACAGTTGACACTACCATAGTCGCATGTCAACAACGCCTGAGTACTCAAGGAATCCCTCAGCTGCAGCAACGCATAATTCCTAGATGCAAGAGAGGCCACCACATGGTCAACATGGACATCCCATGATAAGTTATAATCCAGATGGAGCCCCAAAAATTTTACAGGCGTGCCTTGTCTTATTGAACCGTTATCAGACCTCACATATAGGCACCACCAGACACCCACCAGAGAAAAAATGCATTTCTGTCTTCCGCGTGTTAAGAACCAGACCATTTCGAGAACACCAGGCGGGCTCCTGAGACACACGCACATTAGCTGCAGCACCAAACTCTTCAAAACTCAACAATCGGGACGTTTTTCAATCTCGATTGTTTAAATAAGAGAGATGATGGTTTTCGTCTTCCGACATCTTGGAAACCTATTATTATTATATCTTCTTTACAAACACACAAAAAGAAAATAAATTCCAGAGACAATTAATTGCCCCATTATCTGCCTCAACAAATGCCGGTGACCCTCTTAATACTCATCATCCTCTAAGTACCGTGACCAAAGCCCCCCACTTAATTGACAGTGACCCCACTACTTTCACTGATAATGAAGCAGGTAGACAGAACGACATATATAAGACAAGACTTGCAACGAACTGCCAGATCTCTCTGAGGCCTAAGGCTGAACACACTGAGACCTCACAGACAATCTCCGGCAAGATTTGGGGAGTATGCAGATTGAGGCCTCGTAATCGAGCTACAACAACCCAACCCACCTTTGTCCACCGCTCTAAGGAGTAGGCAGATTGAGTCCTTAGAGTGTCCTTATATATTTCTTTTACCCACCTTTGCCCACCACTCTAAGGAGTAGGCAGATTGAGGCCTTAGAGTGTCCTTACATATTTCCTTACCCACCTTTTTTCACCACTCTAAGGGGTAGGCAGATTGAGGCCTTAGAGTGTACCTACATATTTACTTTACCTCTTGAAAATGGCTCCAAAACAGGAGCCGAAACGTCGAGTTTTCAGAAATTCTGGACGCGGTTCAACTCCAGAACCAAGTATGTCTCACACTAAAGACCGTGGAAATCTTTCTGAATATATATATATATATATATATATATATATATATATATATATATATATATATATATATATATATATATATATATATATATATATATATATATATTTCTAATGAAAATTTACTAAAAGCAACAACAAAACTCTAGTTGCATGCCTGTTAATTTGCTAACTCATAAAAATATATATCCAAGTTTTTTCTTCTAACAAATATTAAATTAAATTATTAAATCGCGCCGCAGACCCTGCCGCTGTATCTGATGCTGTGTATATAATAAGAACACTAAAGGAAATGGAAGTGGTGATATTGGATCTAGTGCGGAAAGTCGATGAGATTTTATCTTAGCATTTTTTACCACAAAAGGTACAGAGCGGAAATTGAAGTAAAGTTTCGCCCAATCAAAACGTTGATGAAAATGTATACGCGGCGAATGTTTTACTTAAAATAAATTAATATATTCCCACACAAAAATAAAATCAAATAACCTTTGCTTATTCGGTAATGTGGATAGTGTACGCATATCGATAGGACAATTTGTTCATACTGTTAGTGTAGCGACAGCTACTGATGAAGACAAGTTCGTTGTAGCAATACGTATCCAGCGCGTAACTCTCTGTTATTTTGTCTTTGTGGTGTAATTTCGCTCTTTGTTTAAAGTACTTAGGTTAATAGTTTATTGACTAGTTAATCCTCCGGCGGGCGCGCTATATGGACTCTAATGAGCCGGCCCGCTGTGGTATTTATACCGCATTTAGTTTTTCAACATTTATAGCTTAGTATTACTAAAATCGTTACTTATTGTTTATTTATTTAAGTGTTTTATTAGGCATATAAAACAAGCAAGAATTGTTATTACAACAATTATTATCACTCAATATCACAATTGGGGGGGGGGGGGGGGGTTACAGTTGAAACTAGACAAGCATCATCTTGGAAGCCAAACAGTGTCACGTGTAAATCCCTATTTTTGTTTGCCTAAAATTCTGAAGGTATTTCTTTTTAATTTTTTTTCACTGTTTCAAGCAATGTAAGTTTTTTTGTTAACAAAAATTGTGCAAGAGGATAACTTGTGTAGTAGTTATCTGTAGTAACACGTCTTTTCGATTTTTCTATTGGTATCACCAGTCTTTTCATCATATCTTCGGGTTTGTTTGATATCAGATACGGTCCAGTTACTTGTTTTCCACAATAAATTTCAAAATTGAAAGTGTAGAAGGTCTTGGCGTCGCAAAGGGCATAAATCTTAATACCATATCTCGCGGGCTTGTTTGGTATATACTGCACAAATGAACAGCAACCTCTAAACGCACAGAGCATCTCATGAATTGTAACATATTCACTAAAATTGAAATGAGTCATACAGTTATTGACAAAAGTATCATGGAAACTTTGGATTGGGGCTAATTTGTCATTTTGTTTTCTTTCTTCTCGCGTATGCAGATTAACGAATCGTAAAGCACGAAGTAAAAATTTAAAACGCTTGTAACTCAATATAGCTCTCAAAAGAATCATTCCCGTGCCATCTGTATCCCGTAATTATAAGCAGTTGGTAGGACTACCCTTTTTCGTTCCAATCAAATATAATGCACCAAAAAGAGCTCTAATTTCAGTACTTGTCGTGTCTCTACAATATCTTTCCCTTAAATAGCCCAGTCTTTTGTTTTTACCAACGACGTCTTCTAAACCTTTTAATAACTCATAGATTGTTAATTTACGTGACCTAAAATTTAATAAAAACTTGTTATTTATTTTACAAATTTGAAGTATGCGTGCTAATATGAACATTATAGTAGACGTTAACCAACACACTACACAATTTTATGAAAAACTGTGCCATGAATAATAATTACATAACTGGGCGCGCTGCGGCAAACACACCGCACATTCTACCTGCCACTGTAACAACTGAAGAGATGTAACTGATGGCACGAAATCTCTCGGTAGGCCACGCCAACTTCATAAACAAATAATACCCGATTGCACAATATAACAAGAATAACCATATTTAAGTTGTAACAGTAAAAAATTCAGATTTCCGGTTGTTTGCCGCTAGCGCGCCCGCTGAGGGTTAATAGTTTAAATATTTGTATGAAAATTCGCATATTCTCTGCGTTAAGACTTTTCCCCTAAATAATACTTACTGACGGTCCTCCTATTTGACACACAAACAGATTTTTTCTAGCAAAGAAATTTCGTCACATTCCAGTGTCTTTCTAAGCGCTGATCGTACACATTCCCTTTTTGTCTGTCTTTGCCTCTCTTAATATTCCATGGTCACATGTTCACCTCCTCTCATACATCTAGCTAAACAGTTTCAGGAAATTCATTACTGTGACGTCCATCATAATCTATTTACATGTGTTTCACACCGTCTGGGATCAGGACATAGGAGTTCAGTGTCTCTATTGTACAATTTCCTCTGTGTCATCTTCCATTATGACAAGAGAACGTGTTCTGGTTTCCATGGTGATAAGCAATGCGTATTCATCACGCTCGAATTGCTCTGTATGGTTCCAATGTGTCGCTCATCCAGCCGGCTATGTCCTGAGTTTTGAGTGAGAGGCTGGGAGATAATTTTTAAGTCTGAAAACTCACGTTTAGTGCTGAATGGAAAATTAGGTTTAATTGAAGTTCGTTTATATGGAGTTTAGTTAGTTACTTATTTCCCTCCACATACCGCCAGAGTGGAAAATTGTAATCATGTACTCTAAATGCTTACTAATTGGGGTGGAAATGTGTAAACGCTTCCACAAATGCTTTCAGGGACATTTTTTATAGCACCATTGTTGAAATATAACGTCAACCTTATTCTGTCTTGCAAAGCTGTTTTCAAATCCGACATGCACTGGCGAGCGGAAAATTATGAAGGTCACATTGAAATTTTTATCTCTTTTGGTCACATTTGAGAATTTTGTAATCATTTAAAAAACAATAATAATAGAGAAATCATTGAAATAAAATATCCTTAAGCTATTTTTCACTAGGTTCCTTTGATATCAATAGGCACCTAATTAACGACTTCTATTAAATAGGGTATATTCACGCCGTAATAACTGACATTTCGTTGCCTATTGGCGAATTTTCATAATGAAATTTGAAAAATTTCTGTTAGGAATTTCTCAATAACCGAACTGATTATAATTCAGAAAATTTCGATTCCTACATTTTCGGCCAAGTCCAAATAAACTAAGTATTTTTCGTCACGTGAGACTTCCGGTTCCGCCGGGCATAAATACTTATTTATTCGAATTGGGGTTTCAAACTTGTAACCATAGTAGCCTTTGGAATTTAGTTGGTCAAGCAGCCGACCTATGCATGATAGAAGTGCACGCGGTGAAGTTTGTTATCGAGATTACAAATAGGTCCTTAGTAGTGACAAAAATGGCCAATTCAGGGTGTACAAATTATTATTTTATGAAGCTATTAATTATTTATGGTGAATGTCTTCAAATAATTGGTCAAACATGTTGTGCTTTCACTGAAAGCGCCTAGTCCGGACACAGAAAATAGATTATTGAGGGATTGTTCAAGTTACGGGAGTTGTATCCCCAAAAAAGAGAAACCAAAGCCAGTTGTTGACAATGAGGTAAACGAAGTAAAAGTGTTATCATATTTCGCCGCTGAGCCAAATTCCCCAGGAATTGTCAAAGGGAGTTGGGTTTATCAACAAGAACCATTCTCAGAATATTAAAAAAGCGTAACTGGAGACCCTTCTCCTATCACTTAAACCATAGTTTACAGCTCGGTGATAACTCCCAACGTGTTGAATTCTGTGAATGGCTCCTTTTAAAAGCACAGGAAGACGGAGCTTTTTGCGAAAAAAATATATGGCGCGGTGAGCCGAAGTTCTGCAAAAATGGATTGTTTAATCGTCACAATAGCCACTTTGTGTCGGATGAAAGTCCTCACGTCACAAGAACCAAGTATTGTCAATACTGTTGGTCATTTAATGTATTTTGTGTCGTAAAAAATGATACAGTTTACGGCATATGAAAATTTATGAGAAAAATCTGAGTGGCGTAGGCTACTGCAATTTATTACAAGAAGTTACTGTCCTTTCTCTGAATGCATGGAGATATAAGAAGCTGAAATGACCGTATCAGCAAGACGGAGCGCCTACGCGCAATTCTCACTCGCCGTCTGGTTTATTGACCAAACATTTTAAAAATTGCTAACGGTCCATACAGACGGCCACCGCTCTCTCCAGACCTTTCTCCACTCGACGCAAGTATCTGGGGCTATATTAAAAATAAAGTCTACTCCGAGCCTCCTACCACAAAAGAAAACATATGATAGACAGAGTTGTAGATGCATTCAGTATTTTAAATACAATTAAGTCGGGCTACCGGCAGCAACATAGTGAAACGAGTAACAAAATGTCTTGAAGTCGGTGGAGGCAATTTTGAGCACTCTTGTAGTTAAAAAATATGTGCTTGTTCTTTAATTTTTTCTAATTCCTGTTTATGCAGAGCTAAGTTGTTTATAAATAAATAGTTACCTATATATTTTTTATATTACATTCTCTACAAAATTAGATTTAGGTATAGACAGTGCTCATTCAAATCGAAAGAGATTAAAAATGCCAATTGACGCAGTTAATAACAAAAAGGCGTTCCACTTGAAAAACGCAAGTTTTGATCAGTTGAATTTTGTCAAGTTGCCAAGTCAATTTCTATCACCTTGTATGTTGTAATATAACGCAAAGCTGATACGTGTGGTAAAGGTACACAGACTACACATACTGGTGTGTTGTGTGCAAAAAATGAATCTAGTAGCTTATTTTTTCTTCAAGTTATCAGGTACAAAGCGCAACTATGATTTTACAAAAAATTTCGAAAAAACGAAATATTTTGTAATTGTTTAATTTTAGACACATAGTATGCCAGTAAAAGTCTACCTTAAATAACGTGTAGAATCCAAGAATCTATTAAAACAGAGCTTACTGTATTTAGTAAAACCAAAAGTGTCACGTGAGCAAAAATATTTTAGTTTAATTGAGCCAGGCCGAAAACCTGGGAATCAGAATTTCCATATGTAGGCACTATGATGTAGCCTTTGTCGTTCTTGCAGTGTCCTGGATGCGGATTGCTCGACACCCAGGTACGTATAAGTCTATCCGGCACCTCTATGTTTAATCGGGCCTCCGTCAATGAACTGCGCATCATTTGGGTACCTTCTTTGTATGAACCACAGAGCACTTGTCCAAGCCAAGCTCCATCCCAGTGTCACGCGTAAACTCCTGTACTACTCCGAGAGCTCGTTGGGGTTCCCTCTCCCCACTGGTATAGATTTTTAAGTCGTCCACATAAAATAAATGACTAATCTTCTGCCTTCTGTTTGAGGGTGGCAGCCTAGTGCTCAACTCTCGCCTGTTTCGCTAAAACGCCCTTTGCCTTTCTGCGATCGACAAACAATTACCCACAGACATACTCCAAATCAAGCAAGAAAGAAATAGAGCCAAAAGAAGATACCAACAGACACTAAACCCAGGTGATAAACAAATTCTAAACAGACTAAATAAAAATTACAGGAAAGCCCTTTAAGAGTACTATAATCACCAATGGGATAACAAGATTCACAGCCTAAATACTAGCGACAACTCAATCTGGAAAATGGTCAAATGTCTCAAGAACTCTAAAGGAAACCAACCACACTCCCCGCCAAGAAGCATACCGAGCGGGCCAATCACCAGCCCCATACAAAAGTCCTAACTATTTGCAGAGTCTCTGGAAAAACAATTTACGCCCAACGCAACAATAAACACCACTCTTTCAGCCCAAGTAGACTCAAAACTAAAGGAATTCCTCGAAAACCCCCCACACAGCATCACCAAACCAGCAAATCCGACTGAGATATACTCTATAATCAAAAATCTGAAAAAACGAAAGGCACCAGGTCCCGATCAAATATTCAATCAAATGATAAAGATGCTACCGCATAAATGTATAATGGTAATAACATCGCTCATAAATACAGCACTAAGATTAAAATATTTTCCCCAACAGTGGAAAAAAGCCAAAATAATTACTATTAAGAAGCCAAACAAAAACCCCAAAGATATTACAACTTACTCTCCTGCCTGGGCAAAATACTAGAGAAAATACTACGAACTAGAATCACAGACCACACCAACGACAAGGAAATCCTACCTAATGAACAGTTTGGTTTTCGCACGCCACGCAAAACCAGGCTTGCAGACTGGTAGAACATATCACTACAGCCTTCAACAAAAACGAATCTACAGTAGGATTATTCATTGATATAGACAAAGCCTTCGATAAGCTATAGCACGAAGAATTGATATATAAAATGATATTACTCGACTACCCCCTAGCCTCATACAGACAACGCACTCCTTTCTGAAGAACCGAAGCTTCTATGTAAACGTCCAAGACGCCACATCAACACAGAAACACATACTCGCCGGGATTTCCCAAGGATCCACATTGTCACCACACCTTTATGCAATTTTCACCTCAGACATGCCCAAAAAGAAAAAGAAAAAGAAACCAAATACTTAGGCGTCATATTAGACCAAAAACTAACATTTAGAAAACATGCAGCGGCAACAAAAACTAAAGCCATGGCCGTAAAAGGCGTACTTCACCCGTTATTGGTTACCATAGTACGATGTCTTCGGAGAACAAACTCTTAATCTAGAAAACAGTAATCAGACCCATGCTGACCTACGCTTGCCCGGCTTGGGGTCATGCTGCAAAATCATATATAAACCAAATACAAATCGTACAGAACAAATGCCTACGTCAAATAATAAAAGCCCCATGGTACGTACGAAACACGCAACTACATAAAGATACAGATACGCCAACAAACCAAGAATTTAGCAGAAACTCCGTAGCCAAAACTTATGAAAAATTCTTTACTCGTGACAACCTATTACTACAAAACATCTCCAATTACGAAGAAAAAACCACTCTTAAATACAAACGACCGAAAATAGTGCTAGCACCAGTAAAGTAAAACACCCAAGGAGCATAAAACCCCACTAAACCAAACAAAGTGAAGTAATCGTCCGTTACATCAATCCGATAAATCGGCCCACAGACATATGCCTGGCCAAGAAATCATTTAGTCAATAGCGATCGACAAACGGTATTCAGTCTTGTGATTGGCCTAAACTACTTTCAACCTCCCAAGGTAACATTAGTAGGCTTTCATGTAGCAGCCAACCTGCAATCTATTGATTTTGGTACTTGTTTGCAGACAAAGCTTGGCCTTGAATATATTTCCGTAAACTTTTTAAGCTGATATTATTGGTATATATTACATATAGAATTTTGTACGTTAAAAGAGGTGGGCCAAAAAGTAAACTTTTGAAAACATAGACCTGTTGGTAAAGGGAGGAGGCTACCGTATAATGTAACAAGCTACCGAAGACCTAGAGTCATGATTGCGACGTCAAGAGGAGTTCGCCTTTAGACTGTGATGAGGTAACTTAAAATATTTGATGTAAAAATCTTTAAAATTTCGATATAATATATGGATATGAAAATGCAGCATTGTGAAACAAAGATTTAAAATGCCACTTAAATATTTTCCTGTAGTAGGTATACCAGTTAAAAAGCGCCACATTGGCTTGTGTTTATAGTAGATTGGTTAACCTGCAAAAACTGAGGGAACCGATTTTAGAAGACTGGTAAGAACCAATGTAAGTGCATTTTCGTATTATAGGTTCACGATAAAGATTCTTGATCTATATTGGTGGGATTGGCAAGCAGTGTATACTGGATCTTACAAAAGACTTACTTCCCATTATGCCCTTTCTTTGTCTGCAGATCTCATTTATTGTCAAGAAGGTAAAACACAACCCTCTCAGCACTTTCATTAGACGGCCGGTATAGTCGGCAGCCCTCCGGCTCCCAATACTAATTTTCTGGGAGGATTTACTTTGTGAAATTGACTTCTATACAAAAAAGATTTGTCGGGCTTCTTCTGAACAATTTTGTTGCCGTTCAGCTTTTATTTAGAACCCGAGTTAACTGAAAGCCAATAAAAAAACGGCTTGATCTATTACAACAAAATTATGTTTTCTATTAATGGTGCAATGTTAAAAAATTTAATTAACAACTATATATTATAAAATATCGGAAATCAAAGTACCTAAAATTATATAATATGTAATAAGAAAAGCCGTTGCGTTGTGGTGGAGAAATAGACGCATTTGTCTTTCATGTAAATATATTTTGACGTTTGATCTGAAGATGTATTTATTAAATTGCTTCCAATACAAGTACATTGTGATGATTAAGTATGGAATATAATTCATCGTTAATTAATTTCTTCAAGAAAAACGGTCGGACTTTTTAAGTTTATCTTTTCAATTCCCATCTTAAGACGTAAAAATTACATTATGACGTCACATATTTCTAAACGATGAAGTCATCATAAGTTTTTTAAATGCTGTTTTTCCATAAACCTGCTTACTACTTAACCTTTCAGTTGGCCTGCCCGGTGTGAGAGACCGTGCGGCCTGTTAAATCGTGTATTCTCGGAGGTTATCGGCAACACGTGCTTGCCGTTCCATGTACTCTCTCAGGGCTTTGTCAGTTTAAGTTATTCCCAATCTGAGTCACGGGCCTGTTTTTGATTCGAAGTTATTTAGCAACACCGTGTGGGAGATCGGGTGCGCCCGGTGAAGTTTTGTTTTCGATCTGTGTCTGTATGTTTTGAAAGTTTTGTTTTGCTAATTATAACCAAGATAGGAAGGTATGCATACAGCTATATCTTGATTGAGTACACTATTAATGTAATAATTTGTTGAAGGTATAGATTATGAGACAGAAGAGGTCAGGTTATTGATATTATATGAAGAGTGACTTACCGACGAATATGACGACGAAGATTTTAGCAAAATGAAGGTCAATGACGGTTGAAGCAGAAACGTGAGGGTTTGCATCGATTCAAATCGCGACTTTGACTTCTCAACGAAAACCCCAATTTTTTTTAATGCCCATAACTTTTTTCTTTAACCGTAGAAGCCTAAATTTAGGTGCATGGTTAACTCCATATAATACAAACACGCGTATCAAATTTGGTTACCCTCACTTTGTTATTTCCCGATATATAATTCTTTTCCGAAAGAAAACACAAAATTTTCCAGAAAAACCTGGGACGATTTTTCTGGGTAACGAAATTATCCAAGCCACTTGCAAAAGGAAGGTACCCACCAATTTCTATCAAAATCGGCTCACTATTTCGGTGTGACACACACACACGCATATATATATATATATATATATATATATATATATATATATATATATATATATATATATATATATATATATATATATATATATATATATATATATATATATATATTAAAACTGATATGGGTTTAAGGGGTTCTAGTTGGTTTTTCAAAATTCAAAGGTCAGGATGTCCTCATTAGTGAATATTTTTAATGAAAATTCACTAAAAAGGTATTTTAACAAAACTAAGTACATTAACTGCCTTCTAATAGGCACTATACGTACTATATTTCAAATTTCCAGCTTTATAGAAACTTGAGATATAAGCATTTAAACAATCATTTTCAGGCGAAAGACTTTTTCTATGACAAACAATATTTATTTAATTTTATAGACCAAATAAAAGTCATCTTGGACTAAAAGACAATGAAAAAGTAAATTTTAAATTTAGAGCTTTTCAACAAAAAACCGTCTGGACACAGCAAGTGCCTTATGGTAGTGAATTTTCTTAGAAATGATCTGGCACCAAATATTTTATTATAACGTTTTTTCTTGAAATCGGAATTTTGGTGTATAGATTAATTTTTATATCGCAAATCTTCCTACCAAATTTGGTTATCATAGTTTTTCATGTTTTGAGATTAAAAAAAATTCGAAAGAAAACCCAAAATTTCCCGGAAAACATGGCATTTCGGCTCCTGTTTTGAAGCCATATTCAAGAGCTAAAGGAACTATGTAAGGACACTCTAAGGCCTCAATCTGCCTACTCCTTAGAGTGGTGGACAAAGGTGGACTTCGATAATGCCAAACCAATAGCACCGGTTTAAAACTTCAAAACAAGAATTATCCGCGAAGCAATCGAGATTGAAAAACGTCCCGATTGTTTAAATAAGAGAGATGATAGTCTTCGCCTTCCGACTACTTGGAAACCTATTATGTCTTCTTTACAAACACACAAAAAGAAAATAAATTCCACAGACAATTTTATTGCCTCATTATCTGCCTCAACAAATGCCGGTGACCCTCTTAATCCTCCTCATCCTCTAAGTACCGTGACCAAAGCCCCCCCACTTAATTGACGGTGACCCCACTACTTTCATTGATAACGAAGCAGGTAGACGGAACGATATATATAAGACAATACTTGCAACGAACTGCCAGATCTCTCTGAGGCCTAGGGTTGAAAAACAGAGACTTCACAGACGATCTCCGGCGTGATTGGGGAGTAGGCAGATTGAGGCCCCGTAATCGAGCTACAACAACCCAATCCACCTTTGTCCATCGCTCTAAGGAGTAGGCAGATTGAGCCCTTAGAGTGTCCTTACATATTTCCATTACCCACCTTTGTCCACCACTCTAAGGACTAGACAGATTTAGGCGTTAGAGTGTCCTTACATATTTCCTTTACCCACCTTTGTCCACCACTCTAAGGAGTAGACAGATTGAGGCCTTAGAGTGTCCTTATATATTTCCTTTACCCACCTTTGTCCGCCACTCTAAGGAGTAGGCAGATTGAGGCCTTAGAGTGTCCTTACATATTTTCTTCACCTCTTGAAAATGGCTTTAAAGCAGGAGCCGAAACGTCGAGTTTTCATAAATTCTGGAAGCGGTTCAACCCGAGAACCAAATATGTTTCATATATATATATATATATATATATATATATATATATATATATATATATATATATATATATATATATATATATATATATATATATATATATATATATATATATAAACATATAGCAATTAACGCTCACCCCAGAATTGGGTTTTAAGGGTCCTAGTTCGCGCTCATTTGCAAAATTTTAAAAAAAATTCAAAAGTCGGGATCTCCCCATTAGGGAATTTTTTCTACGAAAATTCACTAAAATCAGAGTTACTAAGATATAATATCATGTATAAACCTACATGTTAAACTATATTAAGTGTATATCAATTGTTGGGGACTTTATAAAGTCAGAAACTTTTATATGCGGTCATCGTAGCTATTTGTAGCAGACCTTGTATAATGAACTTTTGTCTACAGGGCTCATAATAAAGAAACGGCGTCCAGCGAGCTTTGGGCTTGCTTTATTCTACTAAATTAAGTAAGCTGTGTTTTAGACGGCTGCCATCATTTTTCAGTATTCATTGTGACTTACGTCAACGATTTTTCAACTTTTATTCAGAGGCACTTTTCATCATCCCTTAATCACAGTGACACATTCTTTGTCAGCAGAGAATCATTAACTTACGTAAAATGTGGCTGTCTCGCCAGCAACGTACAAAATTGGATTGCTCCTTTTCCATGACACATACAGCACTCGTCAGGATAATCCACAGAACACTTTATTCTGCTGGCTTTCCGCAAAGTCATTTTCTGTGAGACAACAATGTAGAACGCAATTTCAATTGACGTGGATCGTCTATAAATACAACGTTGCTAATCATTATATGATAAATTTCACGAGACTCGATTACTTTACCCATTAAATCCTATCTACATAATATTTAATAAAGGGCGTTTCTTTTTAGTGAATTTTCTTTAAAAAATTCACTAACGAGGAGATGGCGATTTTTGAATTTTTTCAAATGGGCGCGAACTAGGCCCCCTAGAACACACATCCAGGTCAGTTTCGATTTTTATATGTTTATTTATATACAGGCTTTTCAAATTTAAGACGGCACTATTGCTAACTTAGTTATTATGGGAGCTACGTGATCGGTTTAATTACCAGACTTGTGTTTTTTTTGCGCTGATTATGATGAGCTAAACAAAAAGAATCGAGCACCAAGTTTCCGAGATATTGACAGAAACAGGTTTTTTTGTTTCTAATGGAACACCCCGTATGCATCAACATTCGATAGATAATCTAATTCTGAACAAATTACTTTCAATGCCCAAAGGGCCTAAAGTGGAAAGTAAATGAGATATAGTCAAATTTATGAAATCAAATTAGGTAGCCATGAATTCGAAACAAATCGTTTAGATTGTTTGACAGATGCGCAACAGATTGTCAAAAGTGATGTGTATTTGTTGAGTATAGCAATCGTTTCCAAATGCTATTCACGCATTCAGAAAAATGTGATGTGCTTGAATGCTACATAATATGTAGAAAAAATAGTCAAAGAGCTTTAGAACGTTATCCGAAATTATTTCCTGGACGATATCTGCCAGACAGACGTTATTTTCTGCAACTGTACAGAAAATTTCGATCCGATGAACATACCTTTGGCAAGAAGAGAAAACCTAAAAGATTTATTGTCGACGAAGAGACGGAAATTGATGTACTAGCATATTTTTTGAGGCCCACAAAGAAAATTAAGTGAGATATTTATCCAATGAAAGTGGTTAATGTTTAGGTATTATACATGACATTCTAAAGAAACACAAATAGAACCATACAAATACCAATTGACACTTTATCCTGGCGATAGCGACAGACGTTTTTAATTTTGACAATGGTGTGTAAACAAAGTTAGAAACGACCCAAATTTAATGGGGTTGATTCCGTGGAGAGATGAAGCAAGCTTCTCAAATGCAGGCATGTTTAATAGAAGAAATAACCACTACTGGAGCCGAGAAAATGTCATGATGAGCAAGGCTTACCACCCAAAAAGGAGCTTCAGTATCATTGTTTGGTTTGGTCTTATGAGCTCCAGAGTAATTGACCCAATTTTCTATCAGAGCAACCTCATAGCCGAGCGATATATGGAATATATCATGCCCGTACTGGAATATCTTCTAGATTACATGGGCTTGGCCATCGGGGGAACTATGTACATGCAGCAAGATGGGACACCTGCTCATAATTACCGAATTGTAACAGAGATGCTAGAAAATGTATTTCCAAGTAGGCGGATTGGTACCAGTGGTCCCATCCGATAACCACCGCGCTCACCGAACCTTACACCAGTAGACTTTTCCATCTGTTGCTATATCAAGAATATTGTGTACAAAAGCAGAAAATGTTGAACCACTTCAAAATGCCACAACTACCTCTTTACATAGACTTGATGGAAGAAGCATTTTAAAAGCTACTAGGAGCGTTCACAGACGTTGCCAAAAATGCATTGAATTGCAAGGAGAAGTCTTCGAACAATTATTCTAAGCTCCGTGAGCCTTCCTGTAATTTTAATTTATAGTTATTATTGTTCTCATTCTAATGTTATCTTCATTTCAATATTTATTTAAAATGATTCAATACTAATCATATTTTGTTCTATCAAACAGTAAACGTTTTGTTTCGAATTCATGGCTACCTAATTTGAATTCATAAATTTGACGATGCCTCCTCTATTTTAGAATTTAGGCCCTTTGGTCATTGAAAGTAATTTGTTTATCATTAGATTATATATCGAATTCTGATAAGATATGCGGGGTGTTCCATTAAAAAAACATGTTTCTGTCAATATCTCGGAAACGCGATGCTCGATTGTCTTTTTGTTTAGCTCATCGTAATCATCACAAAAATATATACAAGCCTGCTAATTTAACCGATCACGTAGCTCCAATAATAACTAAGTTATCAATAGTACCGACTTAACTTTGAGCAGCCTGTATATATATATATATATATATATATATATATATATATATATATATATATATATATATATATATATATATATATATATATATATATAGAAAGAGAGAGAGAGAGAGAGATCAAATTTGGTAAGTGCCTCCCTTTTGTAACTGGCTTGGTTAAGTTTGTTAGCCAGGAAAATCGGCCCAAGTTTTCCCGGAAAATTTTGTGTTTTCTTTAGGAAAATTTACATATCTCCGGAAATAACAAAGTACGGGCCATCAAATTTGGAACGCGTGTTTGTATTGTAAAAAGTGAACCATGCACTGAAATTTATGTCTGTAGGTTAAAATCCAAAAAAGTTATAGGCATTTAAAGAAAAAAATTTGGGGTTTTTCTCAGAACGTCGCGATTTGAAACGTCAAAATTGGCAACATTTAGGCAAGAAATCTTAAACAAATACGGGCTATGTAAAGAAAACGTTGCAATAAGAGTGTTCCATAAACCCATAGGTTTCAGCTTCAGCCGTCATTTACCTTCATTTTACTAAAATATCTCCAGAAAATTCATTTCAAATAGACCTTTTCTCTGATGCTTTGGCAGTCGTTTTAGTTAGGTTTACGCTTTAACGGTCTACAATTTTAGCTATTTTTGTAGAAAAAATTCGTTGATGGGGAGACCGTGACTATTTAATTTCAAAAAGATTTCTTTGAATGAGTGCAAACTGAGCGCCCTGGAAACCATAACTCGCTTTAGTTTTTATCTGTTTACATATATACAGGGTGACGCATTTCTACGGTTAAAGTCAATATAATTGTTATTATGCAAGATACAATAAAAGTTGTATACGTTCATTATAGGGTGTCTTAAGCTGCATCCTATAAAATTATTTTGAGAATCACAGGATGGCCCATAAGTCGTTGGTGATACCTACAATTTTTTTTCGCACATTCCTTATATTATTGCATTTTTCATTTTTCATCTAAATATGATGCAAGTTTGTAAAAAGAAATCGAAACGCAGTAACTGTGTTTTGGTAGCTAATTTTCATTAAATGCTTCAAATTTAAATAACTTAATTTGCTATTACCCTAAGGTTAGTTCGGCTAGGAAACCAATTTTCTCGGGAACTAGTTTATTTTCGGAAAATTTGTCTACATTTTCAAACAATAAGTTATTTTGATAAAATGTGGTACATTGTTTCTACTATATAGGTTATATCGGTATTGATGCCTTCTTGCATTAAAAACATATTTGCAATTAAAATCACTTTATGAAAATTCGCTTTCATAACGCACTTGTTGCGTCCAGACGTTTGTTTTACCAGTATATTAACGGTGAACAAACAGCAGTGCGTTTTAATGCAGTAGCTCAGTTTTTCTAAAAATTGGAAGATACTAGATAGTACAAAACTAACGCAGTTCAATGATAACCACAAACCAAAATTATTTCTGGATATACAGAGTCCTGCATAGCTTGTACACAGCCAAAATGCTTTATAAATAGAACAACCTATATGTTGCTTCATTTTAGTGAATTTTGGTAGACAAAAATCACAAATGAGGACTAAGTGAAAATTGGATCCTGTGATAAGTACTGATAAGGACACTTGGAGAACCCAAATCATCAAAAAACATTTTAAAAACCTGACGATCGTTTCACTAACCAAGTTAGCGTCATCAGAGGATGAATAACTTTAAATATCTTACATCTATAACTCTGCTTATATTCTTGTCCACGTATTCGGTCCATAACGATAGAGGATGGTCCAGCAACACAAAAATTAACATATTTCGTTTGGCGGAAATACGTTAATTATTTTCTGATCGATCGGACGTGCTTCTGGCGGCCTTTCTTCTGAAGTAACCTATCAACCGACTTACCATAGGCGGCGGTGCGAAGTTCACTCACTTTTACTATTACTATATTTATACACACACACACACACAAATATATATATATATATATATATATATATATATATATATATATATATATATATATATATATATATATATATATACACTTTCGAAAGCGCTTAGCTGTACCGGGTGTCTAACATTTTTTGTCAATCAACCAGCCCGAGTGTACCAGTTTTTCTATAAAAGAATTGATTTTTCCGGAGAAAAATTATTATCTCAAAAATAACAAAGTTATTTTGATGAAATTTTGTGCGTATATTGCACTCGTAGAGAACTTGCCACGTACTAAAACTCAACGTTCTAGGTTTGTAGAAAATTCCGTTATTTACATTTGAAGCATTTATTGAAAATTTGCTACCATAACGCACGTGCCGCCTCCTGACCCTTTTTGCTTTGGACTTGTAGACTAGTATATAAGTTTCGTATTGTTTTGAGACAAACAAAGCAAGTGGTGAAACTAGTCTACTAAACTTAAATGAGTTTTTTCTGTATTCGAATACATTGATTGTAATTTTTCCGAGCAGACAATCAGTTTAGTTTTATATTTCTCTCTTGAAATTCACTGGCTCTGAAAAGCTACATTCTTGCTTATGGAATAAAACGTGGAATTATCGTTTGGCTTTTATGTTTTCCCAACACATAACGTTCGCCCCAAGGCGAGTCTGCTAAAGCACTTTTGTAACACCTCCGAATTCTTTGATGTTCCTTTGTTACTAAAAAGCCTGACGTTCTCGCGTCTAGAAATCGCTTCTAGCTACGAGAGATGCAATTAAAATTCAAATGTAATTCTCAATTCAGCGCGAAAATCTGAATAAAATCCTCTGTTTAGTTTAATTTCTACGTCGCTACATCAAATATATAGAAGGAAATAAGATTTTATTTACTTTATCACCATTGTTCTAATAAAGGAACAGCGTGTTTGAGCCAATTGTGTATGTATTTATAATTGCAAAACTTTCCGCGGTCATAAGTGTGAGAAATACATGGTTCCTTGGTTGAAATGCGTCTTAATCCTAAGGAACAAATTAAGACATGTTAACCAGCACTCGAATCCTAATAACCTGTAACGAGGTGAATAAATACATCTCGATACAATTTAATTAACTATATATGCAGAAAATAAATTCATAAATATTAATTTATTTCATGTCCCCTGTGGGTCCGGAGACTAACTAAAAGAATAGGCCCATGGTAACTCCTGCCTGTCGTACGAGGCGACTAATCGGAGTCAAGCAGGTGGTAGTGGACTTCTTCTTTACGTGATAGTAAATAATTTTTTCACGCCCGAAAACGCACCACCCCTTACATCAAGGGGCCGGTGAAGTCCCAACGGACGTTTCCGGTTCTGGTGTATGAGTTTGTTTCCCTTATAAGCAAAAATGATGATGTCTCCTCCTTGTACAAAAGATTCCGGAGGTAAAATACCCCACCATTCGGATCTCCGAGAGAGGGGTGTACAGAGGGCGCCAGCATCAAGATTTAACATATCCTTCTCGAATATATGTGGCCTAAATTCTAACCTTGACTCCGTCCACCATTTCCTCCAGGCTACTAGGCCCCAACTCCTCTTCCTGACCGAAACCCAAATCAGTGCCAAAACATCCACTAATCACCTTAATTTCCCGGGGTAGGAGCTCCTTACTTCCTTTAGATTGTATGGAGGCGTGTGCGCATACGTCCGTAGAAATCTACCAGACTCCCCAATTTAGAAACTGGAAAAAAAGACATACTATGGATAAAACTCTCTTTCAGGGCTGCAACTAAATTCATCTGTTGCATTTACCGATCACCTTCCACAAGAGAGAGCAGCGGAGGCCTTTGCAGTCATCAATCATTTAACCAATATGGTTTAGTAACCTACTTACTTTCCTCGCACCCCAACACACAGCTCAAATCCCTTGGATCTTCTTCTTACTACAAAACCGGAATGCTATAAGATATCAGTCACCTTGGTCGCTGAGACCACGGCATGGTCACTGCTTCCTGCGCAATGCAACCCGAGGTCACACTGTCATCACACCCACGTACCGTTTGGCACTACAACTCCGCAAACTGGGACGAAATTCGGGATTACTTTTCCTCATTTCCATGGGCGTCTGTCTGCTTCTCTCATCCTGACCTCCCCCCCCCCCCTGATATCTCTAAAAACGTCACCGAAATTATCCAAGCTGGCATGAAATTATTTATTCCACGTAGACAGAAAACCTCTTCAGCCACTCAAAAGCTCTGGCTATCTAAATCCTGTGACAAGGCCAGACTTGAAAATGTCAAAGCTCACAAAACGCCTCTACACAATCCCAGTCAAGAAAAATGTCAAGCATTTAACGGCGCAAGAAACCGCTATGTACGCATTCTTTCTGAGGTAAAAAAACTCGTTTAATAACCACATCAAAAACAAAGTTCTCTAAAACTCCAACGGCAGCAAACCCTTCTGGATTCTTGCCAAATCTTTTGGGAATAATTTCTGCAAGAGCACGTTCTCTCTTCTTGTCTCAAGGGGTGAAATTATTTCTACCGCCCTGGGCAAGGCTGACCTTTTTGCCGCGTTGTACTGCTCAAGTACAACCCGTCCACAAGAAAGGATCCAAAGCGCTTCCTAGCAACTACAGGTCTATTTCTTTCTTTTCAGTCCTCTCTAAAGTGATGGAAAATTATATAAACACCGAATTACTGAAATTCGTTAAAAAACACAGTCTAATCCACGACAGGCAGTATGGATTCCGTCAGCGCAGATCAACTGCCGACCTCCTTTCCTTTGTCACCCATTCTTGGAACAAGTCTATGGAACTACACGTTGAATCCCAGATTGTCGCTCTAGACATATCCAAAGTATTGGACCAGGTCTGGCACGCAGCGCTGCTTAGTAAACTTCCGGGCTATGGCCTACCACTAAAACTCTGTACCTGGCCAGCAAACTTTCTCTTCAACCGGAGCATTTCTGTTGCCGTGAATGGCCATTCCTCTAAACTGTATCCAATTAATGCAGGAGTTCATCAAGGTTCAGCTTTAGCCCCTACTTTGTTGCTTCTCCACATCAATGACCCCCTCTCTGGCACATCCAACCCAGTTCACAGTTACGCGGACGACAGCACCCTCCACTCAAATATACAATATTCTAAGCCTTTCTCTTTAGTCCAATTAGATGAGGATCGCACACTCATGGAGGGTTCTGTCTCCGCGGATCTCCAAAAAATATTAGACTGGGGAAGTAGAAATCTTGTACAATTCAACCCAAATCTCAGTCTTGCTTTCTTTCTCATAAGAGCTACACCAGCCCTGGATCCATCACATTGAACAACCAAGTTATTCAAAGTAATCAGTCCTTTTCACTTGTTGGCATTTCTGTGGATCGAAATCTCAATTGGCACCAACATGTCACATCAATTGCAGAAGCGGCTGTTAATAAATCAGGTTTCCTCTTCCAGGCTCGCAAATACTTTTAACCAGCTAATATCTATACCTTATGTACTTCACAAATAAGGCCAAACCTCCAATACTGCTCTCACATCTAGGGTGCCACTGCCGCTTGTACACTCCGTATCCTGGACTTTATTCAGAAGAGAGCTATACGTCTCATCGGTGACCATACTCTCATCCAAAGGCTGCCATCCCTTGCCCACCGACGTACCGTTGGTGACTCCTCTCTCTCTTTTATAGATACCTGCACGGGCACTGCTCAGAGGAGCTTTCTTTCATAGTTACTCCACCTGCTGCCCCCAACAGATCTACCAGGGAAATAGAGCGAATGCACCCTTTTACTGTCCAGGTCATCAGACATAAAAGATCTTGTTATGCCCGCTCTTTTGCCCCGATGGATTCCAAGTTGTGGAATTCCTTACCGGTACATGTTTTTCCTTCTCCTCCAAACCTCCAAACCTTCAAGTCCGGAATTAACAAAGCTGCCTCTGTCCGCCTTGTCGACACCCACGGTACGATATTATTTAGGCTGTAAGCCCTCGTGGTGTGCTGTTGAAATATAATCAGATTTAAGATTCAAATTGCAGAGAAACAGTGTTTTCAGATAAATCAAGATACGTATTAATCAGGTGATAAGATCTTATCATCGGCTATCTACATTTTATTACCGAGGGATGCATATAAAAGGAGACGGAGAATTCAAGGAAAATCAGTTATCTCCGAGTATTCACCAATCCACAGACATACTCAGTATAAGCAGCAGTCCACGTGCCAGCTGAGCTTCTTTAGCCATAGGTGAGTTTGTCCTACTATTATACCGAAATAAATGATTTACCGGCTATTACAACAGATGTTGGCTCTTGGATGTAATAGCATGGTACGATCTAGCTTAGTCTAAGCCGCCTGCCCCAGTTGCTCATTCCTGGGCGTAAGCATCGCAGATTAAACCACACCGCCGCCCCTTTTCCTTCCTTGTATTGACCGACCAGGGTGCCTATGAGCGGCGCTGATTCTCGATCGTAACTCGCTGGTCTGGCCGAAAAGCCAAAGTTTTATAGTACCTTATGCTGAGTCCTGCGTGCTAAACAAGGAACGCTCATTCCACACGACCCACTTCGCTCCCCCCAAAAAGGCAACCTAAGGCTTACTGTCAGCTGGCCAGGCTGTAACCTGAGAACTCTGAAAAGGAGTCGTGTCTGGAGAAATATCCCAGGGTTCCGTTTCGCAGCAAGAAGAACCGACCAGGCATTATATTTTGAATTATAACAAGTGTAATTAATGTATTTATTGTAAATACTTTTAGATTTTTTACGAAATTGTAAATAAATAATTCTAGGAAACTTTATTCGCTGAGTTATCCTGGCACCCAAAGAAGCAATCTTACAAAGCTAAGTTGTAAGCTAGTCATAATTAATCAAAAGGTTGGCTTGATTGTCCTAATCACTAAAAATAAAAAAATGCAGTTTCTAACTAGCTTATTTTTTTTAATTACTCCAAAGTCAGTAACTAAATTGGGAAAAATTTGATGTCTTTTTACCATAAACTATACTTAAATATACTTTTGCGTTTCAATTCCACAACCGGTAATTCTTTTTTAGGTCGAAGTGTGCCCTAAATTGGACTAAAAATTGACTACAAAGTCCAGAGACCTGAAATATATATTTTAAGGTCATTTATTACCTCATATTAGCCTACACTTCGTCATTGGTATGTGGTATGTAGTACGTGGTATAGTAAATTGGATATCTTCTTACGAAGTCCGGATAACCTATATATTATCAATTTAACTGTAATACAGCATAGTAAATATCTTGGTCATTGTGGTAACCTAAAATGGCTTTCTGATTAGCTGTACAGTTACAATTGCGGCAAAAATGGTCTTCCCAGTCAAATTTCTTGCATCAAATTTTAAAATGTCCATAAAATCTGACTTGAAATAACTCTAGTTCTCAAAGTTCAAAGTGTACAGCAGTAAAATCAATTTGTAAATGTTGTAAGTGTTTCAGTTGATATACTTAATTAAGAAGAGTTTTATTCTTCAATAATATCCTCCGTGTAAATCCTAACAACGGATGATAAGTTTAGCTACTACTTTATGGAGGCACAGCTCAATTTCAATTCCATGCTGATTTGAAATCAGCACGTTTGCCTCTTCAATATAATACATTCCTTTTTATGCCCATGGAGCGAAGCATTGGAATCACGGTCAGCTGTCATACGTTTATGTTTATTTACTTATTTTCTCTCTATTAATGTCTATAATATATTATGGAAACAAAGATCAAAAGCGCGATATATAGTCATTCCGACATGTCTCGTCGGTGTGCACGTGTATAAGTAACACACACACACATACATATATATATATATATATATATATATATATATATATATATATATATATATATATATATATATATATATATATATTCTTTTAAGGGCAGTTACGACGATATATATATATATATATATATATATATATATATATATATATATATATATATATATTTATTTTGATAGGCAAAAATAGAGCAAAAGTAATTTTCTGGTCAATAATGTTATGAAAGCGGCCATATTAAAGTAATTTTGCGGTGTCCATCTTGATTGTATTGTAAAATTGAACACGATTTGTTGGTGAGTGTAGCGTAATCAAATCTAAGTTCGAAAAAAAAAACCTAAAATGATGTTTGTATACAACGAGGATAGGATAGTTTTGTGTTGTTTACATCATCAATCCTCAAGAATTTTTAATAATTTTAATTTTAACTAAAGTTACTTTTTACAGTAGCGCTATAATTTTCTAAAAGTATCATATCATGTGAACAGAACAAAAATCTGGACGCAGCAAGTACGTTATGATAGTGAATTTTCATAGAAATGATCTGATGCCAAATAGTTTTTTATAACATTTTATACTTTTAACACACAAATATGAGGTTTGGTATGTAGTTTCCATTTTAGTATCGTTAACTTACGTACCGAATTTTGTTACCATAGATTTCCTACTTTTTGAGATAAAAATTTTTTCAAAAGAAAACCCAAAATTCTCCCGGAAAACAAATTCGGACTACTATTTTTTGAGTTATCGGTGTGATACATACATATATATATATATATATATATATATATATATATATATATATATATATATATATATATATATATATATATATATATATATATATAAATTTAAACTGACCCTGGATATGTGTTCTAGGGGGCCTAATTCGCGCTCATTTAAAGACACTTTTTCAAAATTCAAAGGTCGGCATCTCCCCATTAATGAATTTTTTCTAAGAAAGTTTACTAAAAACATAACCGCAGTAGTTTTTCCTTTATACAGTATAATAAACTTTGTCATTGATCCAAATATTTAAAGTACGTTCTTTGATCATTCAACATGTTATTATATCTTAACAAAGAAGGATATACCTAGTTGCTAATATCTACTGTTTGTTAATACATAGATAACCACAGATCCCATATAATAATGCTACTTCCGAAGTTCGTTGTTAAGTACGTCCCAGCACTTTTTTTAAATGAAAATTCCCTTCCGCAACGCACTTGCTGCATCCAGACTTTTATCGTTGTCTACACCTGTTAACTAATTATAAGAGACAACTTATCTGGCTTCACTGTTTGTTTCTGTAATTGAAGGACGTAGCCAGCGTGTAAGCTAACTAAAGCAGGTGGCCCTTCTGAATTCTAGATGTTCTAGGATGTTCTTCAACGTTTCTGTAACCGGTTTCGCTGTTTTACAGCATCCTCACACAGAATAAAACTGAATTAATATGAAATCATGAAAACTACAAATGAAGATATGTTGCTATGTCATCTTTTGATCGAAAAATTAGTTAAAATGAAAATAAAATAAAAATGACAGATGACGCCTTCAAAATGTCTACGTGATGTATGTCAATATTTAACATAAAGATAGAACTAACCTATAACAATAATAGCTATAATAACAATTACAACAATACGAGTAATTTTTAATTATTATGGACAAGATGTGCTGTGCATCTTCAAATAACAGTAAAAATTACTTCATTTTTAAAACCCTCCGAAGCGAACCTCGGTGGTTCAGTGGTAAGAACGTGTGCCTCTGAACTAAAGGGTACTGCGTTCATTCTTTAAATGTGATTATCAGTGCTCATCACAGATTTCAATCTCTACTTTGTTTCTTTCTGCTGTACGGTGTGTGCGTGGAAGCTGCTTTGGAAGCCTTGAACCGCCACGGAAGCAAAGACGTAGCTTTGCGGTATTCTACATTTAAGTCAATGTAGTTCGAAGTGACGTTTAAAGGTTGGTAGTACAGCTTTTACAATGACAATAAGAAAAGTTAGAAGAATATACAATTCTGGCAATGTATTCTAGTTGATGATAAAAGAAAATGTGGTAATAATTAATGATTAATTGTAAAATTAAAAGGTTCGTGGACGCAAAGCGATGGAGTCAAATGAGTTTCAGTTTTATAGATGCCTCAATTAAGTAGCCCCTATATTTTCGATCATTCTTTCTAATTTGGAAGGCTACCCGATGCTAATTTACATTCACGGCTGGGACATTTCTACAATTTATATTTAAGAGAAAGCTTAATTGCATGGAAAACGTGCACTTGGAGAAAATCTTTAATGTTAGCTTCCAATTTATTATTAAAAGCGCCGCTTTAAATATAAATTTTAGTTAAATTTAGCTTCTTATTCTTAACGAGTTTCAACAATATAACCGAACTATCAGCTTTGATATCTTTATTAATAAAAAAATAATAAAAAAGTCTAGATGCAGCAGTTGCGCTATGATAGCGAATTTTCATAAAAATGCTTTTATTAGCAAATATATATTTTCTAAATGAAATCAAGCATAAAATTGGGTTACCAGTATAACCTATATAGTAAAAACATAATACGATATTTTATAAACATTACTGTATTCTTTGAAAAAATACACAAATTTGGCGAAAATAAACTCAAAGCTTTCTCGAAAAAACTGGTCCTAATTTCCTGACCAACGAACTTCTTCAAGCCACCTACCGAGATATACCACCTACCGAGATATAATTATTCACAAAAATTTCTTCGACAAAACTTACAAAAAACTTTTTAATTTATATTTGCAAACAATTTTTTCACAAAAACCTCATTTTTGTTGTTATTTGCATTTTCAAATCATCTAAATCAGCAGGTTGCGTTTTGTACACTCTATTTTTAAGGTATCCCTATAAAAAGAAATCAAGAGGTGTAAGGTTTGGTGATCTAGCGGGCCATTCTACGAAACCTCTTCGTCCAATCCATCTCTGTGGAAAGACTTCGTGTAAATACTCCGGTACTTGAAGAGAAAAGTGGAGTGGTGCACCGTCTTGTTGAAACCATATCCTTTCATGGGGAATATTAGGTTCCATTACATTTGGATACAATTCTGCTAACATTGGGACAACTTGTTCGCTTAGCATTCCTAAATATCTTGGACCGTTTAGATTTTCTATAAAAACAGGTCCAACTACGTGACCACCAATGACACCAGCCCAAACGTTCAGCTTCGGAGGACGCTGAGTGTCTGTTTGTCACATCCAGTGGGGGTTTTCGGGAGCCCAGTATCTGAAATTTTGCCTGTTCACAGAAATGTCGCTTCATCGGAAAACAGAACGTCAGCAGAAGAAATAATATTTCTATGTAACATGTCCAGCAGTTGTTCACAAATTGCAGTCTTCTATCAGAATTACCGTCAATCAACTCTTGAACGTGTTGTAGTTTATAGGGATGCATTTTTTCGTTTTTGAGACACCTTAATACTCTTGATTGATTAACATCATTTCCACGTGCAACTTCGCGGGTAGCAGTTGTTGGTTCTTCTTAAAAAGCCAATTAAATATTAAGTTTTACATCTTCTTCAACAAACTTGGGTCTCCTAGGCGATGGTATAACGTGTCCATAATCACGAAAGTGTGAATGTATCGTAGACACAGTTCCCTGGGTTAGTGGGGGAAAATCTGCATGTTCTCATTAAATAGGTTAACAACTTGTGCCTGTGTTCTATACATATCACCATACCCAATCATCAATAATATTTCTGTTCGCAGAGTTTCAGTTAAGTATCGCATTATTAGACCAAAAATTAATTGACATTATCGGAACAAAATTACGACTAATTTATTAGGAGACCGCGCATTTAACAAATCCACTACAAAATAAAACAGAACTGTTAAATTTTACCTTTCCCCTGCAAAAATTGGTAGTTAATAAGAAACGATTAATGATACCAAGTACGTTTTAAAAAAAAGACAAGATAAGAAATTAAAGATAAGAGTCAGTGAAGAATTCCAGGGTAGATTATTTCGTTATGTGCAGGTGAATGGGGAACATTTTGAACATTTGTTATAAGAAAGGTACGTTTCTATTAAGTTTATTTTCAAAATTTGAATTTCTGGGTAAACTGTTTAGTTTCAATATTTCGGTATTAAATTTCCACCTTGTATTGAAAACTGTAATATTAGAGCATACATATGAGGTATCTCTGCATTCAGAAAAATGTGATCCATCGAATTGTGATAAAAAAGTGTAGGGTTGCTATTTTTTTTAAATTGCATAAAGGGGTGAGGGCAAAATGGTGGGACTTTTTTTTTTACTGTGATTATAAGATAATCTTCGACAAATTCAACTCCACGTCTCTCAGCGTTTTCCACAAAGACTATTTTTTCCTGAATAATGAATTATATTCCATAAGTACGTTTTACCCTATATATATATATATATATATATATATATATATATATATATATATATATATATATATATATATATATATATAACAAATCTATGGTAACCGAATTTGGTACTCAGGTTTATATTATTAATTATAAACTGCATAGCAAAAATTTCTATGTTAAAAAAAGTTATAAACATATAATGAAAAAAAGTTTTACCACTGAAAGTCACAGACCAAACGAAATAGTTATGTGTTAAAAAAAATCTATTAAACATTACAGACAAATATATTTTTCTTGGCGTACATGTAATTTTAGAAGACAATTTTTTTGACATTATCATGTCCGAAATCTTTTTATATTCAGATTTTTTGTAATAATAACGGTGGAATTTTAAATTTAAAAAGAGTGGCTGTCATTTGTGGATGGGTGGGTTTATTAAGAAGCTACAAATGGGTACGTGAGATAAAGCGATTTTACTAAAGTACATTAAAAGCTGGATGAGCCTTTAGGTTTGGAGGGAACTAGAATTCCAAATGTTTCTCCATTCTACTATAACTAAAATAATGTGGGTCCATATCGAGCAGTCAGACAAATAACTGTCTCAAAATGTACTAATAAAGAAAGTTTACTGCCCGGAGTAACCCTGGACAAATGAGTGAAATTAAATTAAGGAGTTACGTGATCAAATTGATCTCAGCAAACCGCCCCTTGGCATTATGAAGTGAACCATGTGCAAGCCAAATTAAACTTACTAATTTCTAAGTCAATTAACTTTCATACAAAACCAGAACATAATTTATTACATCAATTAGGATCTAATAAAACTTTCGTTGATGGTAATAATATTTCATAAGCTTAATTAAGACAGATTCCAAGTTTCACATTGCATTAAACAATATGGCTTATAACAAGTTGGGGGGAAATCTTACCCAACTTTCTCCACTTCTCTCTAATTATTCATTAAATGTTTAAATCACTCAATTATTTTCAAATATTGAGGTGGGCTGTAAGACAACATTTCTAGGTCAAAATTAATCGTAAAGTAACAAGTGCGGTGTTGTGGCAAATATTTTGACAATTTTTTTAACTGACTGAAGATTGGAACCTGCGATGATAATAATGATAATAATAATAATAATAATAATAATAATATTTATTTGCCATTAAGAAATTACATGGCGTGTCAGGTAAATAATATGTATACACATAAACCCAGATGATCAAATAGATAAAATACAATAGCTTTAAAGAACACCACAGAAACAACAAACAAATCAATCTATGTACCAAATATTTAGACAACTAAACAACACAAAATAAATTAAAGTCCCTAAGGAGCTGTTTTAATACATCTCACCAACCAGTCTCAAAATACTTATCCACTTAATACAGTGTCGTCCGCAGTAGAAGTCTCTTAACCTCTCTGGCAAATTGTAATTTAGGCATTTCCCTCAAATTATTTGGCAGTCTGTTATACAGCTTTAAACCCAGATAATTTGCACCCAATTGCTTTCTAGCCACTGTGTGATATAGTATGCTAAAGTTAGCCTTCTTTCTGGTATATGTAGTTGTTCATTGGCCAGAAATGTCTTTATTTTGATGCACATATTTTAAGCAGGCAAACATGTACACCGATACTACGGTAAGTATACGCTCGTGCTCGAACAACCCACAGCAGCTAGTCTCTTAAGACACGTCACACAAGACACGCAGGGCTTCTTTCTGCTTCAGGAGCACTTGCTGCAAGCCTGGACTGCATCCCCACAAAAGCACACCCTAACCAGCGACAGAGTGAAAGTTGGAAAAATATGCCATCTTGCAGGCCTCGCAAACCACCACAGCTTTCATTCGCCGCATTGTAAAAATAGCCGTAGACAACCTTCCAAGCAGGGATGAGACATGAGCAGACCAGGCAAGGCCATCTTGCAGAATTACACCAAAAAGCTTTAGCCTCGCCCCGCCGCTGTGTCCCGCACACAGCACCAGTCGTTGTGTCTCATTTAAGTTTAGTTTTAGAGAGTTTACTCTAAACCACTCATCTGCTTGGTCAAGACAAGTCCTAGTACGGAGACCCAGATCAATCTTATTGTTGCTCTGTTAAGAAAGCTGGTATCATCGGCATAAAGACCGATCGCATCCGATGCAAAGTTGGCCGGCAGATCATTCATATAGATGATAAAGAGTAGGGGGCCCAAAATGGAACCCTGCGGAACACCACAATCTACTGTCATCTGATCGGATAGCTGTTTATCCCAATACACAACCTGCCTCATATCCTCCAGGTAAGACCCAAAGAGAGAGAGAGGGCTGTACCTCTGACTCCATAATGTTCCAGCATCCCCAACAAAATACTCTTTGAAACTGTATCAAAAGTCTTACTCAGATTACAAGCTAAGACTTCAACATGATTTTTTTCATCGAGTCCCTCGGCAATACTCATAACAATTTCGGTCAAGGCTGTGTCTGTTTAACGTTTGGGTCTAAAGCCATGCTGGCGCGGATCTAATATCTTCTATCTTTCAATGAATGCCAGCAACCTCCTCTTAAGGAGCTCTTCAAATATCTTTGATAGAATCGGAAGTGGCGAGATAGGCACTGATGAACACTGATAAGTACACTTGGATAACCAAAATCACCACAACACATTTCAGCAAACCTGGTTCTCGTTTCACTAACCAAGCTGGCGTCATCGGATGATGAAAACTTCTAAGCGTTTGATGACTATAACTGCACATTTAAACTGCGAATCACGAAGGGTCTAGATATCATTTTCAAAGAGGCCAATTTGCAACTAACATTTCCGACAAGAAAAACTTGACAAAAAAGACAAGGATAGTACCGCTATAATGTCGGGATCTATGAAATGATTTGTAAAGATTGTGGTCTTAGATACTTTGAGCAAACAAAAAGATCTATTAAAAGTCTGGACGCAGCATGTGCGTTAGGGTAGTGAATTTTAATAAAAGTATTTTTAATAGCAAATATGTATTTTCTTTTTAAAAAAAGCAGGCATGAAATTTGGTTACCAGTATAACTTATATAGTAGAAACAATGTACCATATTTCATCAAAATAACTGTACTGTTTGAAAGTGAAAATTTTTTTCGAAAATGAACTCAAAATATTCCCGAAAAAACTGGTTCCTAGCCAACGAACATTAAATTAGTAGCGAATTAAGCTATTGAAATTTGAAACATATAATGAAAATTCGCTACCATAACGCACTTGCTGCGTCCTGAGTTTCTTTTCTCACAAATATGCGTTATATTTCGATGAAAAATGCAAAAATGTAATACCATAATGTGTGTTCGATTTAAAAAAAAAAAGAAAATTTGTATCACCAACAACTTATCCGTCAACTGTTTCGCAGGTGCATGCTGTCTCACTAACCAATTTTTTGCTACGAAAATTCGCTAAACATTTGCACATTTTCATTTGGTTTTATATTTCAGTTTAATTCCGTCCGTCATACATTTTTTCTTATTAGTGAATTTTTATTAAAAAAATTCACTAATAGAGAGGTATCGATGGTGAGACTTTGCAAAAATTCTTTCAAATCAGCGCGAATTAGGACCCCTAGAACCCATATCCGGGGTCAGTTTGAATTTTTATATGTTTATATATATATATATATATATATATATATATATATATATATATATATATATATATATATATATATATATATATATATATATATATATATATGTGTGTATCCGTCTGATAACTCAAAAAATAATTAACCGATTTAGATGAAACTCGGCAAGTGCCTTTCTTTTATTAATGGCTTGGATGAGTTCGTTGGCCAGGAAAATCGGACGGGGTTTTCCGGCAAAATTTTGAGTTTTCTTTCAAAAAAAAATTTTTTTCCGAAAATTTCGATAAAATTTGGTCTACATATTGCTTTGGGAAATACCTAAATATGTGCCAAAATTCAGCTTTCTAGGGTTACAGAAAATTTAGCTATTCAAATTTGAAACATTTATGTTTAAATCATAAGTATGTGGTTGCTGTTGGTTAGTCAATGCTTTTCTTATTGACTCATGAAATTCATTTGTAAGTTTCCGAGAAATGTCAATAATACTGAATTCACTGATTGTTAATCATTGGAAGCATTTACGATTATATATAACCCTATTGTAATTTATTATCATTTATCACTTCTGTAGTATAATTATTTTTGCCTTACAACTCGCAGCGTTTTTAGTCAATTGTTGTTATTAATAGTCAATAGTTTCTTTCCGAATACACACACCTTTCATTGACTTCTGCTTCTGCCGCTGTTACAGTCCTTTTATTTAGAGGTAGAGTTGTAACCACTCATACAAACAGTGTTTTTTAACCACGTGGCTGGGCGACTGACCGAATTCATTCCCAGTTGCTGTTGATTTACTCATATTCTCTTAATATGTTTGAAGATGTGTCTACTTCATTCCAAGTCACTACTAACCGACTATTTATGAAATCAAATAAGTAAATTAAATCGATTGTCATAAAATATGTAGTGTATTAAGACAAGGGAAAAAGAAATGAAACATATATAACTGTGCACATTTTGATTATATTTTAGGGTGCTTGAGAGAGGTATTGTCACAGCATAATATCTTATTAAAGTTCATTTGTAAATAGGTTTATAGGTTTAATTTTTATATGTTATATATATATATATATATATATATATATATATATATATATATATATATATATATATATATATATATATATATGATAACTCAAAAAATAATTAACCGATTTCGATGAAACTTGGCAAGTGCCTGTCTTTTATTAATGGCTTGGATGAGTTCGTTATCCAGAAAAATCAGACGGGGTTTTCCGGAAAAATTTTGAGTTTTCTTTCGAAAATTTTTTTTCTCCGAAAGGAACAAAGCTGTTTCAATGAAATTTACTATATATGTTGCCTCAACCTTACTACGTACCAAAATTCAACTTTCTAAGTTTAGAGAAAATTGAGTTATTCAAATTTTAAATTTTCTTTCGAAAAAAATTTTTTCTCCGAAAATTACAAAGTTATTTTAATGAAATTTTGTGGATATCTTGCCTTAGGAAAAACCTTACTACGTATTGAAATTAAACTCTCTAAATTTATAGAAAATTGAGTTATTTAAATTTGACGCATTTAATAAAAATTCACTACCATAACGCACTTGCTGCGTCCCGAGTTTTTCAAATTCACCCAAGCAAGTCATCTTGAGAAAATTCAGATCTTTGCTACCCCCAAATATGTATATACCAACGCAAGCAATCTTAGGTCTCTCTCGATCGTATTTTTATTTTACTTTTATAACTATACGAAAACAAATTTCTGAATTTTGTATTCATCAATAAATCAGTTAAGGTTGATATGTTCCACGGTTTTCCTGAAACATTCTGGCAAACTTTAAATTAAAATTGATACTAGTATAACATTTCGCTTGCGGCGCGAGGAAGAAATGCTAAACTTCTAAACAATCCAGAGGAAGTTTTCTGGTTCACTGTAACTTTCCTAACAGATAGATGTGTATGTAGCATTCACTGAACAAAGGCTTTCATGGAGGTGTTTAAGAAATTAGTTGGAATATATTGTTAACTTTAATTGAAGATTCGATGGAAGCCAATATCATGCATTATGAATGCAAATATTATTATAATGGGTACTAGATACCAGAAAAACTTTAGCTACAATAATAATTATAATAATACCACTTCGCGTTCTGAAGTCTTCGAGGGGCGGCTTACACAGACACACATCATCATAAACACACACACATCTAGCGGAAATATTGGTAGAGAGCATAATCGAGTTTGCCTATTAGATTTTTTAAGAAAATTTGGACGTAACAGATTTAAGTATTTTGGCGTTTTTATCTGCACATTATTAAATGAAAATTATATATTTTCATGCACAAGCTATGTTTTTATAAAAATTATACTGTATAATTTGTAAACACAATATATACTATTTTATTATTGTTATTATTACTACTATTATTATTATTATTATTGTAAGAGATTCCACTTAGTTTATTCTAAGGATATTTCTGCATGAGTTGAGCAACACCGAGTGCACTCCGTTCACCTAGGGTGTTGCTTCTGCGTCTGGATATCAGGTAAGTATTATAGTACTTTTCGTACTATATGCGCTGTACCCAGGACCACTGCCTTTTGCATTAGCAGGAGATTGTGTTTTCCTGGAACTTCCTTCATGAAGTTGGTGGTGGCCTTGGAAATAAGTCCTGTGGCTCCGATGATGACGGGGATTATTTTGGCCTTCAGGTTCCACATGCGCTGTATCTCAATTTGCATATCTTTATATTTAAGCATATTTTCTGCTTCCTTCTGTGTGATGTTGTAGTCAGAAGGTATGGCCACGTCTATGATTAGGCAATGTTTTTTCTTCTTATCCTTAACTATGAGGTCTGGCTTGCTTGCAACTATTTTTCTATCTGTATGCACCTGTGTGTCCCATATGATTGTCACATCTTCAGTATCTATTACAGGGTCCGGGGTGTGTTGGTATCACTTTTCGTTTACATCTATCTTGTAGTATTTGCAGATGTTCCAGCGAAGCTGCCTGGCTACTGTGTTGTGTCGCTCCAGATACGAATGTTTTGCTAGTATGGGGCAGCCCGCAATAATATGGTGGATGGTTTCATTGAAAGACCGGCAGAGTCTGCATTTCGGGTCTGTGTCGGTTTTCATTATTTTAGCTTTCATATAATTTGTTGCGAGGGCTTGATCTTGGCAGGCAGTTATCAGAGCTTCCGTCTCGGTCTTGAGATTTGCATGGGTGAGCCACGCCCACGAGTTATTTTGATGGATGGTTTCCTTGACGGCCTCATTTGCTATTTGTCCATGAAGTTGCTTGGTTTTCCATTTTATAATTCGTTCTTCTTTAATCTGTTGTTTCATTTTCTGTTTCATTTCTTTTACTTTCTTTGTCTCAGGCATATTATGGCTGTTGTGTTCTGGTTCTTTTTCTTCTCCGTTATATTCGTCTTCCTCTGTGCTGTCATATTCTTCAGGGACACCTTGTTGTTGTCTGTACACCATACCCAGGTATTTATCTTCTTGTTTTAGTTGTAGGTAACTGCTGATTCCTTCCTTGGCGATGTTGTTAGTATCCTCAATGCTAATCAATCCTCTGCCTCCTTCTTTTCTAGGGATGTACAATCGGTCAATGTCGGCACGTGGATGGAGAGCACCGTACATTGTGAGTAGCTTGCGTGTCTGGGTGTCCAGCTTCCGAATCTCTGCCTGGGTCCACTTGATGATCCCTATACTGTATTGAATGACCGGAACAGCTAGAGAGGTTATGGCCATCATCTTGCTTTTGGCATTGAGCTCGGTTTTAAGAATCGCTCTTATTCGCCGGTAATATTCTTTCTTCAATTTGGTTTTCATTCTCTTGTGTTGGATACCGTCGTGTTCATCTATGCCCAAATATTTGTACACATCAATTTGGTCTAAAAATTGGATGGTTGTTGAGTTATCAATTTTAATGTTCTCCTTTGCTTGTAGACTTTCCTTCAGGAATGTTGACTTTGCGCACTTATCTAATCCAAACTCCATGCTGATGTCATCACTGAAATCCTTGACGGCTGCGATTTGTTCTGCAAGTTCCTCATCAGATTTTACTACTAGCTTCAAATCATCAACATAGAGGAGGTGGCTGACTTTTTCGCATTCATTTTTACAATGACATCCTGTCCCTGATTTGTTGAGGATGGAGCTTAGGAGGAACAGAGAGACACAAAAGAGTAGTGGTGATAATGAGTCTCCTTGATATATCCCACTTCTTATCTTTATATTTTTGATGGTGATGTTGTTTGAATTGCTTTTGTCGCTCTTTGTTTCTGAGGTCAGGTACAGGTCGGTATTCCAGGTCTTCATTGTCTTGCTGATAAAGGATAGGAGGGTTGAGGGTGTTCTGTAGATGTTCAAAGCTTCGATTATCCAGGTGTGCGGGACCTTATCGAACGCATTTCTGTAGTCTATCCAGGCTACTGACATGTTTTTCTTCCTTTCTTTACAATCTTTCTGTAGCATTTTGCTTGTGAGTAGATGTTCTTTGCAGCCATACGTGTTTTTGGCGCATCCTTTTTGTTCTGCAGGAAATAGGTTGTTTTCTGTGAGGTAGTGATACAGTCGCTCGGCTATCACTTTTGTCAGCAGCTTTTACATGTTGTTCAAACAGGTAATTTGTATTTGATAAAACCGTTACACTTTCTCAGTCTTACTACTGGACACCTTTTGACCAACCCCCGCACGCGATGTTAGGGCTTGGCTCGGTGGATGGGGATGAAATCCATCATATCCCATTATGGCGATATTATCAGTAGAGCCTGACTTCCGGTGCTCCAACACAGCAGACGTGTTTGAGGTCGCCACTTAACTGAGGAACTTTCGGACTATGTGACATGTTTGCAGCAGAACCGCCCTCTGCCCCACGTTGAGGTTGTTATTTGGTAGTCCGAGTTTCTTTAGATTTCCCATAAAATTTTTGGTGACTATTCCTTCTGCCGACATTACGAAGGGACATATAGCCTTCTGGAGTTTCCATACGTTTTATATTTCATATGCCAAGTTTTCACACTTGGTGATCTTTTCAATTTCAGTTTTCTGAATGTTATGGGACAGCGGTACAGCAATATCTATGATCACAGCAAGCCTCATCTGTTTGTTTATCAGAACAATCTCTGGCCTATTGAAGTCCACAATGCGGTCCTTAATCATTAGTCGGTCCCAGTACAGGAGAAAGTCCACCGACTCCAGCACCGCCTCCGGAGAATACTTGTAGTAGGCTGGTGTTGTTGACGGGTTCAGGAGGCTGTATCTCAAAGCAGTTTGTTGGTGGATGATCTTGGCGAGCTGGTTATGCCTGCGTAAGTAAGCTGAGTCTGAGAGGGCAGGGCATGCCGCCATGACGTGTTCAATGTCTCTCCAACAGCTGCGTATTTTCGACATTTATACACCACTTCTAATTTTAGGCAATGCCTCTCGTAGTTGTTAGTTATAACCCTATCCTGAATGGCCATCACAAAACCCCCCGTCTCCGGGTAGAGTTGCCCTCAAAACAACCACATAAGTGAAGAGGTTTGATCAACATTATTTACCTGCAGATGTTTGGAGTACCTTCCATGCATAGCCTGGTCACTCCACTGAACTATACTGTCCTGGTCAACTGGGACGTCCAACTCATAGTTGCGCTGACCCAGCCTAAGTGGAGTATAATATTTATCCTCGCACACCACCAACTTCATCAGTTCATCATGGGATGCAAGAAAACATTGTCACATGTTTCTGTTTTGCTTAAAGCAGATGTTCTTTATATGGATTAATCCTCTGCCGCCTTCCTTCCGAGGTGTTTAAAGTCTTCTAAAAAATGAGTTGGTGTGAAGGCACCGGAATTTCGTAAGAAGCCTTCTCGTCAGTCTGTCCAGTTCATCCAAGCCGGTGTTAGACCATTTGACAACTCCAAAAGAGTATGTCGATACTGGTACCGCCAAAGAGTTGATAGCAGCACAGATGTTACCTGCGGAAAGCTTAGTATTTATGAGCTTCGTGACTCGCTTCCTATATTTCTCCTGGAACTCTTGCTTTAGCCGGCTATGATCCACCCGCTGGTTTTGAGGACTCCCTAGGTAGAGGTATGTCTCTTCAGGTGGTAGTTGCTCAATATCGCAGAAGGGCTGTTGGTGACGTTCGACTGCCCCTCGTTGATTATAGCACATTTGTCGAGTCCAAACGACATTTTTATATCATTGCTAAAGATTTTAACAGTATTAATCAGTGAGTGGAGCTTATCTTGTGTCTCATAGTATAATTTAAGATCATCCATGTATAGTAAGTGGGAAATTCTTCTTCGGTTTTTCATATTTAGTTTATACCCGGCTTCAGTTTTGTTTAGAACAGTCGACATGGGGTTCAGTGGCAAGGTAAACCACACCGGCGACAGGGAGTTTCACTGAAAGATGACCCTCCCCCCCAGAGCTGCACTTTTCCACAATTTTTATTGGTCATCCATATATTTGTTTTTCAAATACTCATGAGATTTGGAAGGACGTTTCTGATCCTTGGGCAGATCTTGTAGATTTCAAGTACCTTGTTTAACCAATCGTGGTGTGCAGAATCAAATGCTTTGCTGTAGTCAATGTAGCATGCACGTAGATTTCGTTTTCTTCTCTCGGCTTGTTTTAGTACTACAGCGTCTATTGTTAGCTGGTGCTTGCAGCCCAAAGATTCTCTAAGACATCCCTTCTGTTCCTCCTCGAAGATGTTTGTCAGACAGTGTTGATATATTTTTTATTATTATTATTATTATTATTATTATTATTATTATTATTATTATTATTATTATTATTATTATTATTATTATTATTATTATTATTATTATTATTATTATTATTATTATTATTATTATTATTATTATTATTATTATTATTATTATTGTCGACCTTAGCCTAAAGGGCTTTTATACTCCCTCAAACGGGAACATTCACTCATCCCTGGTATCTCAGATACCAAAGGGACTGAGCTCAGATGGGTCCTCAACGACAACGCAACTCATCTTCATTTCCCAGGAGTCTCCACACATACTATTTAATCACTTGGACACTATCTGCCCTCCACTGTCTCTTTACTTGTATCTCGAGGGCTCTGTACTTAATGATCTTCTCGTTGTACTTTATCTCTAGATTATTAGTATTCGGGATGGCCACATCAATCAGCGTCACTTGATTGCAGGAATTATCCACTATTATTAACCGACTTCAAAAAAAAAAAGGAGGAGGTTCTCAATTCGACTGTATTTTTTTTATGGGTGTTATCTCAGAACTTTTTTTCTTGGTGAACCGATTTTGATTATTCTATTCTTTATTTGAAAGCTGGTCCTTTTCTTGTGATCCTGTTTAAATTTAATCAAGATATGACCAGTAGTTTTTGAGTAATCTTTAATTTACCTCCGATAACACTTAACAAATGGTGGCAGCGATGATATGCATTTTTGAGTCATCACTAATGAAGTCGGTTTTCTATTTTTTTAAATTTGTACTTGTTTTATCTACCCTGTTGTGGGAAACTTGTTGGTCTATAAAAACGGTCTGATCTCAATACAACCTATATCCTGAGTTCTCTAGAACAGGCTCAGATCCGATAGTGACTTTGTATTTCACTTCTTTTTTTAATTGCAGCGGTGTTGAATCATCTGCCTCGCATATGACACGGTGTAGTTCAGAAGTAACCGCCTGTTGATGAGAATATGTACGTATGTTTACTATCTGCTGGTCCAACTGTTTACCAATATCCAACACTCCTCTTCCACCTTGGTGTCTGGGTAGGGTTACTCGCTCGATAGCACTACGGAGGTGATGCTTTTTGTATTTTGTTAGGAGTGTTCGCACCTTCGGTTATAGATTTTTGATGTTCGTTTTACTCCAGCTGACAATCCCAAATGAGTAGCTAAGTGCAAAACATGCATATGTATTCAGAGTTTTAGTCAGGTTTTTGCTGTTAAGATGTGGTCGCCCCACCTGCTTTATTTGTTTTGTAATTTCATTTGTCAGGTCGTTCCTCATTACCGAGTGGTTTATTTTCCCCAGTATTCCCTGGTATCTACACACTTTTACATCCATCGAGGCAATTTGCTGGCCGTTCTGCATTACATATACACCTAGTTGTATTTTCGCTCTGACTACACATAAGGTGAGACATTTGTCAAGCCCAAACTCCATGTCAATATATCTGGAAAACCCTTCCACTATTTTAAGGACTTGTTCCAGGTAGTCTTTGTGGAGGCCATCAGCTTAATATCATCCATATATCGCAGATGATTTAGCCTTATTTTCTCCCTGCCATTTATTTTTACACTGGAACCATATCTGGTGGAGTTCAGGCGGTTTGATAGTGGATTCAATGCGAGAAGAAGCACAATGGGGTTATCGAATCGCCTTGAAATATCTATCTTCTAATTGGTATCGTGCTGGTTACGACGTTATGGCCCATTTGTACCCGTACCTGAATCTTTGTTCTCCAGGTAGACATTGTGTGTTCAACGAATCTCAGGATGTAAATATCGATCTTATAGATCTTCAGCATACTTATGAGCCATTCGTGTGGAATTGAATCAAATGCCTTTGGGTAATCCACGTAGGCAGCAAAGAGATTTCTTCGTCCATTGTAAGCTTGATTGCACAGAACCGAATCAATTAGCTGTTCTCTGCATCCCATAGATTCTTTGGCACACCCTTTTTGCTGGCTCGTAATTATGTTGTTTCGGTCGCAGTGCGCATATATGCGTTTCTCAATGCAGGATGTGGTTAACTTATATAGGGTTCATTATTATTATCATTATTATTATTATTATTATTATTATTATTATTATTATTATTATTATTATTATTATTATTATTATTATTATTATTATTATTATTATTATTATTATTATTATTATTATTATTATTATTATTATTATTATTATTATTATTATTATTATTATTATTATTATTATTATTACATGTGTCCTGATTGTCTAACATTTTAAATTAATTTAGGTTCTCCTTCTTACTATTCCAAATATATTGGGCCACGCATGATCTATCTATAGTACCGTATCCCAGTTGTGCCGAATGCTCTTTAAATCTAATTGCAAAATATCTTTTGGTTCGTCCAACGTATTTAAGATAACAATTCTGATAACTTAGTTAATAGATTTCTACACTTTACTGGTACCATCCTTGTCGTTTGAGTTACCTAGCGAATTTGTACAATGCTTTTGCGGAAAATTAATAAACAAACAAAAACCAAAAGAAGAAGAAACGCTTGTGTGTCTACCATTTGAACCGCGAACCACGAGGGTCTTGATAGCATTTTTAAGAAAGCTTTTTTGCAACTAACATTTTCGACAAAAAATCTAAAATTTTCTAGCTGTTGCAAAGTTCATTACTAGTAGCTACATACTTTTTTCAACGTAATATACATAAATTATATCTTAATTAAGAGATGTAAAAATACATGTATTTTTGTATTAAAGTATTTTTATTGTGATTTTGTTTCAGGAAAATACTTCGTATATCATACCATGGGTAGTTGGATTCATAACATTTATGTCATTAGAAGCAGTTGCTATGGTATATTCAAATGTGCTTAGAGATCATGTAAATAGAGTAAGTATATTGAGACTATGTGCAATTTAAGTCTACCTTATATTCATATATATATATATATATATATATATATATATATATATATATATATATATATATATATATATATATATATATATATATATATATATATATATATATATATATAGTTACATCCCTGTATATTCTCAACATCATACAAAATACGACGAATCCGGAAACCCTGCATCATCAGTTTAGTGACCTGTGTAAGAGTGCTGATGCAGACGTTTGCATTTATGTTAATTCTGTAGAACATTATTTCATTCAATCGCTGTAACTCTAGTTGTTCACATGTTGTTTTGAATCACATATTTTATAATACATTTTAAGACTGAAATAATTGTACCACTTAAATAAATAAATTACTTTTTTCGGACAATCGCTACGAAAAAACCTAATTGGCGCTGCAAGGAACAGTATTGCACATCGAAACCTGATTTTGGCAAGCTTTAAATCTTCGTAAAATTAGTTTCGGTCTTTTTTCTAAAAGTTTATGTGCAACATCGAACATCCACACCGGTGCAAGTCAGTCCACACTGCCAGAGGGAAATCAGCGAGAAACCAATAGCAGAAGTACCAATGAGCTTCCTGTAAGTTTCCTCCAATATTTTTATCTGTGCATTCATATCGTATCTATTTTACATTTATACCTTATATAATTTTGTTCAATAATCCTATTCGCGCTCTATTTTTCAATTCACCCTGTAATACTTAACAACCATTACTTGTTCATGTATGTTGTGTAATGATAAGAGATAGATCGCCTATTAGGAAAAGAGAATCTATATTAGAATTAGAGGAAGACAATTTTAATCAATTAAGTTTAAATAATTTAGAAATGGCAAATAATCACATTGCCGAATTTTCACAAGCTGCTGTCATGATCCCCGAATAATCCGGTGGACAGAAGCATCTTGCTTATTTTATTAAACAATGCGAACTTTATATTACTAGTTATAGAAGGCCAGAAGCCGAAACACACGCAAATCGAATGTTACTAGAATTTATAAAAGCTAAAATCACTGGTAACGCTCGTGACGTGTTAATTAGTTTAGAAAACCATACATGGGAAAATATAAAATTTGCTTTGAAAAATCAGTTTTCAGACCCCCGTTCAGAAAATCTTTTATTTAATGATTTAAATACTAGCTTTATGACTAAATCACAAACTATTCAGGAATATTTCAATGTAATTAAAGAAAAGCTAAAGATTTTAATTGAACATGTAGATATACAAGATTTAGTAAACGATGTAAAAACGTACAAGAAAGAATTTTATCAACAAAATGCAGTGGCAGCATTTAAAGCGGGTGTAATAGAACCTTACTTCTCACATCTTAGATTAGTTAGTGTTAATACTCTTGATTCACTTATGTTGGAATGTAATAGAATAGATAACGAGATTATACAGTCGAATTTCATTAATAGCCTGAGAAACAAAAATAATACGAAAACAAATCAAAACACACCTGTACAACATAGACAGACGTAACCCAAGAACCAATATTTCCAGCATTTCCCCAAATTTACAACAAACCACAACAAATCACACAACAAAGGCAACCGTTTCCTTCTCAGCCAATTTCTAACATAAGGCCCGTTCAAAATTTTAATAAAAATATACAACACGCTCCAACTCAATTGAGTAGAGGAACGACACCCATGTCAATAAGCAACCAAACTCCCTTAAGAAATACACGACAAATGCCCCAAAGAAACCACTTTATACCCCAATCTAGGCCCACGTTTCAACATCAAGAACTCTTTAACCAAGAGGACCTACCACTAGATCATTCTGACGAATACCCTTATGACGACCGACCCTCTGACGAAAATATAGAGCCACTAGAATTTCCTGAACCAACTGAAACTTTTACAAATTACAACACCAGTCCAAATCGGGATTTTCACGAAACAGCCTCGGAAAACTAATCTATTTAGATATAAATAATATTGTTAATACCCCTAAATTACCGTTTTTTTGCCATACCAAGTCTAAATTTAAAAGTATTGATTGATTCCGGAGCGTCAGATAGTATCATAAATCCAGGACCGGCTTACGAGTTATTTAAAAAATTTATTTATAAGGAACCATTTTCAATGAAATCAGTTAACCAGATAACCCATGGTGAAGACAACGTAAGGTATCCTATTTTACAAGAATTTAATATTAATTACCAATTTCCAATGCGTGTCATGCAATGGCACCATCGATTTGACGCGCTTATAGGGTCAGCTAATCTTACAAAATTAAAAGGAAATATCGATTATAATAAACAAATTTTAACTCTAAGAAACCAAAAAATACCATTTTACCTTGAAATTAATCCACTGAATTTTACACCTTTCAAACAAAATTGTGAAAACTATGTATCAGTCCCTGTAAATATAGAAAAAGGCACAGTAGTTTTACCACGTATTGAAGAAACAAATGTTTTAATTCACGAGTCAATAGCCGAAGCAAAAGATGGATATTGTAGAGTGCCCATAATAAAGAAAAATCCAAATTCAAAATTTGTAGAAATACATTTTCAGGAACAAATAGATGTCGATCCATTACAAAATTACTCTGACGAACTACCTAAAATTTCAAAACATTTTGATGTAACAAAAGTTTTAAGAACAGATCATTTAAATACAGAAGAATATGAAAAACTTATTAATTTGTGTCGAAAGTATAATGATATTTTTTATCATGAAGACTCAGATCTCTCTTTCACCAATGCAATTAAACATAAAATAAGAACTAAAGACGATGAAGTTGTTCACACCAAATCATACCGGTACCCTTTTCATTTACGTGAAGAAGTCCAAAACCAAATTCAAAAACTCTTAGACAACAAAATAATTAGACCCTCAATATCACCCTACTCAAGTCCGATATGGATTGTCCCGAAGCGTCAAGACGCTTCTGGAAAAAAGAAATGGCGCTTAGTGATCGATTATCGTAAACTTAACGAGAAAACGATCGATGACAAGTACCCATTACCTCGTATCGAAGAAATTTTAGATAATTTGGGACGCTGCTCCTATTTCACGACTCTCGATCTAGCACAAGGATTCCATCAAATTGAAATGGATCCTGGCAGTGTCGAAAAAACAGCATTCTCTGTAAATAATACCCATTATGAATGGATCAGAATGCCGTTCGGGTTGAAGGGGGCTCCTAGTACCTTTTCACGCCTAATGGATAATGTATTAAGACCATATTTATACAAGTTTTGTTTCGTATATATGGACGATATTGTTATCTTCTCGAAATCCCTTCAGGAACACCTTTGTCACGTGAAAAATATATTTGATAAGTTAAAAGAGTGTAATCTAAAAATTCAGTTAGATAAGTCAGAATTTTTGCGTAAAGAGGTCGAATTTCTAGGCCATCTGGTCACTGTCCGTGGGATCAAACCGAACCCATCAAAAATAACTGCCATTCAGAATTATCCAATACCAAAGACAATAAGGAAATAGGAGCATTTTTAGGATTAACAGGCTATTATAGACGCTTTATTCCAAATTACGCTAAAGTAGTATTCCCCATCAATAAATATTTTAAAAAGGATACCAAGATAAATATTCACGACCCGGAATACGTTGACGCATTTCAAAAAATAAAAGAATTAATTACAAATTCTCCTGTCCTGACCTACCCCGATTTTTCTAAACAATTTCATTTAACCACTGACGCAAGCAATATAGCTATAGGTGGAGTATTGTCACAAAATAATAAACCAATTGCGTTTTACTCAAGAACACTAAATTCAGCCGAGAGAAATTATTCGACCATTGAAAAAGAATTATTATCCATAGTAGAAAATACAAAACATTTTAGACCATATCTTTTTGGACAAAAATTTGTTATAGAAACTGACCACAAACCGCTTGTTTGGCTATTTTCAATTAAGGAACCAAACTCACGGCTAGTTAAATGGCGACTAAGATTAGAGGAATTTAATTACGAGATAAAATACAAGAAAGGCAAAGATAACGTAGTGGCTAATTATATATATATATATATATATATATATATATATATATATATACTATTTATTTATATGCGCTAAAATTATACAGTGCATCTTACGTAAAAGTTATAAACTTGTGGCTGTAATTGATGCGATTTGGTTAAAATATTAAACCGAAACATATCAAAATCCTATTGACCATGACATTTCTTGGTATAAAATTTCGGTAATTTAAATTTACAATTTATCCAACCAATTCTTAGTTAGTAATACATCCAAGATTTCCTCTACATCCTTTGAAACTCCCAACTATTTTAAACTCCAAAATAATTTTCTTTCAACTATAGTTTAATAATATTTTCAAACATTTTAGGACCTAAGATTGCAAGTTGTCACTGTGATATTTCTTCATAAAAATTACGTTCCTTCCACTCCTGATTTTCAAATATGGAGTTATTGACTATTTTCTGTTAATGACACACCACTTTTTTGTCTTGTATACACGGTACCTTCAATATTTTAATACCTCACATTGTCAAATTTTCGGTCAGGGTCATCTTTACGCAGTTACAAAATTTGGAAGTCTGAATATGGTACCCATATATTTTAAAAATTCTATGAGTAGTAGACGTTGAGACACCAGTTTGTCTCTATACTTTTCGCGTCGAGATACCAGATTCTTTGATAACAGCATCCAGGACAGCATCTTCGTCTGCAGCTCCCGGTCGTCCAGTTCGATCAACACGATCGATGCCAGGCATTCTAACAGCGTTGTTATCGAAGAACCTAGTACCGCAATACGGAAAGTACAGAGACGAACTGGTGTCTCAACGTCTCCAACTCATAGAATTTTAAAAAGGTATGGGTACCATATTTAGACGGTCCAAATTTGGAACTGCGTGAATACGCAAGCGATTTTGCGAAATTTTGTTAAGAAAAATCATACAAGATCACAATTTTTTCGATACAGTTTTATGGAGTGGCGGGTCAGCATGTACAAATGATTTGTTACATGAACCTCCATAACTTTTATAGTTGGAAAATTGAAGATCCACACGAGTTCAGAGAGGATCGGTCCCAGCATCAATTTAAGATAAATCTCTGGGCCGGTGTTTTTAACGAAACACTTTTGGGACCAGTGGAACTTCGCACTACGTTAAATGGCCACAGATATTTGGCGTTTTTACAAAACAATTTGCTAAAACTGCTGAAAGATACCCCATTAGAACTTCGAAGAACAATGTGGCTTCAAAATTATGGATGCGCAGCCCACTCTGTCTTAGCAGTAAGTTAATACTTGACTCAGACATACGCGGGCAGGTGGACGTCAAAGAATCAGAACAGCAGCTAAAGAAATTTCACGAACCAGTCTACGAAGACTAAGAGGATCGTTTCTAAGACGATATCGTTTATGTATAAGACAGAACGGCCGTCAAACAGAGCATCTGTTATGAATATAATAATTTTTGTAAATGTCACAATCTGTTTATTTTTATTTATTAGCTGCCTGATGATTTCACTTGTGAATTTACATACAATCTTCGACAGTGAATTACTTTTAAGATATATTGATAATGTTTTATTTCATTTTAGAATCTCCATCAAACAGGGAAGTGTTTAAAATTATGAGTCAGTAAATTTTACTAACATTTTTTTTCAGTACGGAGGTTTATTCCAAATTTTAAAAAAATTGGGGAATTGGGAAGAAAAGTTCGATTTTCTTCTTCAAATTTTCTGAATAATAATACAAAATATTTCAGGTTCGTTCGATAACGCTATTATCAAGCATCAACAGGCACAAATATCACATTCCGGAAATGTTTTTCTGCATGTGGAGGGGCAAAATACCTCAAAATTTGATAATTTTATTTTTTTTCATAACATTCTCAATATCTTAAAAACTTTTTGATAAGATCATATAGGATTTTTCTGAAAGGGCTTGAGCTGGCCTATTCGTGTGACGTTTGATTTATGACTTTTGGAACAGCCTGTGTGTATATATATATATATATATATATATATATATATATATATATATATATATATATATATATATATATATATATATATATATAACATTTGACTGTAAATCCAGGTCTCTAGGTCTAGGTTTCAACAAACTGAGACCGTAGATACGCCCTTCAGTGAGAATTGGGGAGTTGTGAAATTGCAAGAATCCCTGAAATCGAGTTTTTATAACCCGACATACTCTTACCCACCGCTCTACGTAGTAGATAGCCCTTAGAGTTCTTTTCCTTTAAATGTTTCCCTAACATTAATATATATATATATATATATATATATATATATATATATATATATATATATATATATATATATATATATATATATATATATAGGCTTGGATAGGTTCATTAGCCAGAAAAACAGTCTTTTCGGGAGAATTTTGGACTTGGAGATAGAGCGCCAGTGGCGATCAAAGGAACCCACAGGACTTATATATACTGTGTGGTTACCAAAAGCTATACTACAGACTGCAGACAAACATTTGAATTTCTTGACGCATAAAGGTTAAAAAATACCAGAAACAACACATATTATATATATATATATATATATATATATATATATATATATATATATATATATATATATATATATATATATATATATATTCTTAAACAAATTTTTATGTCCGTAACTGATTGTTTAATTTTCCTCGACTTAACATATTTTTATATAAATTCGCTACTATACCACACTTCATATTTGAATTTACTGAAGGGCTTGATGAGAGAGAACATTATGTATGTTGTTGGATCTATCAAAAATTTTGATAGTAACTTTACAATAATTTTAGTTAAATTAGAACAAACACGTTTTTGAGTGACATCTCTTCGTTTCAGAAGATCATATTTAATAAATAGACAACAGTGTGCAGTATATGACGCTTTTCAGACAGTATTAAGAAAATCATCAGCTTGGATGACCGCAAAAAGACGAGCACCACATGGGTCCATTTTGAGCCCTATCTCTTTCTGCTTTATGTTATTATGTTATAGAATTACCGGGTGCATTACCACACAAAACGTTAGTATTTTGTTGATACTTCTCCTATTTCAAGAGCCTAAAAAGATGATATTTTGATTTCCAAACTTTCCGAATTTCACTCTCACTGGAACACTGGCTTAAATACATGAATCTGAGAATAAACATTAAAAAAACAAAAAAAATTTGTTTGTCAATTTGCTGGTAAAGGGTTGCTCAACTAATTTATTTAAGTTATTTGCAAAAGGAAAGGTACTCGACCAATTAATGAATTGCTCTTCGTTAATTGCGGTATGAGTTTGTTAGCAAACAAAATCAAATTGGTTTTCCAAAAAAAAAAGATGTTTTCTCAAACAAGTTTGTTTTTGCGAACCTGATTATTTTATTTGCCGCGACTACAAATATGTTTATATAAATTCGCTACCATAACGCACTTGCTGCGTCCAAACTTTTTATATTGTTAAGGATTACCCAGTTTTCATTATATATTTTCATTTATCTTAAAAACATTTCAGATCCGTTTTGTGTGTGCTATATCTTCCATGATCTACCACATACAAGTGGCTAAGTCAATAACTAAAATCCCTAAGTACACTTGGAGAACCTAAATCACCACAACACATACTTCAGAGACCTTACGATTGTTTCTAATCATTTCTAAGAGAATTTTTATTCCTCTGAAGATGTTGACATGGTCAACGAAACGATCGTAAGGTCTCTGAAATATGTGTTGTGGTGATTTGGGTTCTCCAAGTTTACTTATTAGTGCTCATCACAGGTTCCAGTTTTCACATAGTGAACTAAAATCCGTCTAGGTAACTGTTCATTGTGGATTTCTAAAGGGTTCAATTTGTCAACTAGAAACTAAAACCAAAAGGTAATAAAGATGTAAAAGTATTAATATTACATGTACGATGAATTGGCGCATCCATGGAATTATCAAGGGATTATTCCAGTAGTACCCACGAGACTCCAATGATTACGTATTCCTGTTTGCTTTCAAATCACGCTGTCTTTAAATAAGTAATCCACTCTAAATACGACTACAAATATAAAAGTTTTACTTTAGCCCCAACCTTATCTTCAGCTACGGAAATTAGCTTCACTTTAATTACTTTATCTACATTTTAATTAGTCACAGTCTGGCAGGTTTCGTTTAAATTAAAGCCAGTTTATAATTGAAGGATGAGTCTTCTTTTATTTTTTATAAACCCATGTGATTTTTGTTTAATCGGGCATATTCGCGTAGGTGATAATTGGAAACCTGTTTACCGAGATTACGTAAATATTTACTCTTTGACGTCAGTGAGTGCTTTTTTAATATTTTACAATATTATTGGATGCAGACTTTTCTTCAGTTTGACGCACGTTATTTCCTATGTCGTAAATACAAGGTTTTCCTTAATTCCCGAACCTCACGTGACCGGATTTTGTCTCTCTCTTAGTGGAATATGATTTTATGAGTTGGCAGTCAAAATGTAACCAAAAAAACCACTAGACTAGGGACCCTAAAGTTGCTAAATCAATTGACAATTGACAGTTCAGTCCATTGGCGCTCAATTCCCATTTCACTGGTTATTTTGTATGTATATTGTGCATTTTCCAAGTTCGACCAGTGTTTTCCTTCTTCAAATAATTTTCTATCTGTTGGACAATAAAAATAAACAGTTTTTATCAAAACTTAGCATTTTCATTGCGTTTTTACATAAGTTAAAAGTGTAGGTATGTTAAGGTTATATTTTTGACGATATTCGACATCGCATGGAACGAAGCCCTACCAAATCTGTTCGTCGGTAATCTGCCTAAACAGGTACATATTTGTTACATGTTACACAATATACATTCCTAAAACCGTAAATTAGAAATTTAAATAATCGGACCTCAATTTGTTTACGTACATTACAAAATTTTTATATCCATACAAAATAAAAGTAATATTTTATTATGTTTTTAATTTCTTTTTTTAACAATTAATAACAATTAACCATACACGAACATACTTGCTGTTCAAAATACTAATTAATAAATACATTTAAGACATTTACTCTTTCAACTTATTATAATTTTTATATTTTTTATAAAACCCCAAAGGAAATATGAGACAACACTGGCATCTTAGGGATTTCATTAATTCAGGTTGTACAACCGTGTATGCCGGGTTGCCTAACTTAAGCGGTCACGTGGGGTTCGGGAATTAATAAAAGAAGAAGTATAAATCAAAGACAGTTATAGTTATAGTTAACAAATTACAGAAGAGATCAACCGGTGAGTGATAAGGGCACAACAGGAGATGTTCTTGTGCTTGTTCCAATGAATCCTCGAATCTCAATTCGTAATATCTTGGAGGAAACAGGAATTGGCATGTTCTCAGTACAATGCATCCTACGTGAAAAGCGACAGTATCCCTACAAAATTCATCTTGTTTAAGGGTTGAAACCATGTGATTATGATAGACGTCTGGAATATATTGATTGTTTGAGTATAAAGGTACATGATGATCCAGAATATCTTAATAAATTTTTGTGGAGTGACGAGTCTCGATTTCACAACAATAGAATAGTAAAACGCCACAACTGCCATTATTGGGCAGTGGAAAATTAGCATTTGAATAGAGACACTGCAGCCTTTTCAACGGACGATTCATTGGACTATACTTTTATGAAGATATTTAGAATAAGTATGGGTATTTATCATTTTTGACAGAAGTGTTACCTGTACTGATTGAAGATATAAGCATAAATGGAGATTTTAATTTGTGGATGCAATAAGACGATGCGCCAGCGTACAACTCCTTGATCGTGTCAAATTTTTAAAACAACAAATTTGGCACAAAGTGGACAGAGAACCGAGAACCAGTCAGGTGACCTTGACTTCATACCATTAGATTACATTTTATGGGGCCATAAAAAAGAGGGGAGCTATTATTTTCAGCCAAGACATTTAGAGGATTCGAGAAACAAAATTACCCGTCCCTGCACGAAAGTTTAGTCTCAAGTTATTAGAAATGCATGAAGTGAGGGGCTTACTAGAAGATATAACTTTGGCCAAACAGAAGATTGTTCTCAGTTTGAGCATTGCCGTTAATCTATGAAAGTGCACTGAATTCTTCCCGATTTTCTTTCCCTTGTGAGAGATAGAACCTGTGGCGAGCACTGATCGTTAATATCTACCTTGGGACATCATTGAGCAATCAACAGGTAACTCTGGAGTACCGAATTTCTCCATGCAGCTCAGTTTTGGTGAGTGTCTTTCTCCTTAAATTTCTTCTGTGTGCTGAACATCAAGTTTTGGTTTGGCATTTAACTTTCGAATATTTGAATTATGAACTTTCAAGTTAACTTATCTAAATTAGAACTTTTAACATATCAGTGGGATGTGTATTTGAATTTAGTGTAATTTAATATCTATGTCTTAATATTCTCTCAATATTGCAAATTCAGATGTAATACTTTGCGAATTCATGTTAATTAAAGTAGTTTATCAGTTATCTATTCAGCAGAATATTTTGGATGTTTCACTTGTAATTTGTAACTAAGAAGTTTGACTTAACATTCCTTCTTTTCTTTTGAGCTTAACTCAAATTTGCTTGTGTTAATTTAGTAATTAAATAAATTGGCCAATTAAGCATCGGGACATTTCTTTTGACTGTCATCTAAAATTTGGAAAATACCAAGAGTAATGAATGGAAAACAAATCTTACACCATTGAATATTTATTTTCATATTTATAAAACTTAAATGTTTTTTTTCTCATTCAATATGAAATATATATGTTTATGTAAATTGTGTTAACCTATTTAATTTTGATATTAGCAATAGCTAATTTCTTTTCTGAGATATGTGGCATTTATATTGTTTTATTTTCGTTACTGTAATATTTATTTCAAATTTATCAAACGTATCACAAAATTTGTTTTAATTGCAATGCTTGGCAATAAATGTAAATATTTATTTTTCTACATATCTGTTTGGTTGAAGAATAATTCCTCCTTAAACCCTCTTGAGTTTCGTGACAGCATAATTAAACAGATTCTGAATATCGCATTCCGAGATATCTAAGAAAATTTGTAGAAAAATCATCATAACCAGGCACTAGTTTGGAGCTCTAATAAATATAAGACTTCAGGCAGTGCAACAATACAACAACAGCGTAAGTAGCAAAGAGTATTAAGATCTTTCAGCCTTATAAAGTATTTCTAATCCTGCTAATTATAAATCTGATAGATAGAAACTTTTTAGGGTAGGGTTTATAGGAAATAGTGACCTCACTACCGACCAGATTTGATTCACTTGATGTCAATCCACCACATATTACTACTTTACTGCTTTTTATGACGTTAAATTTTCGGGAGGTAACAAATTGAGATATGATATACGCAGCTGTATAAACCTGTCATAAGTGTAACAATATATATATATATATATATATATATATATATATATATATATATATATATATATTTCTATATATATCATATATGCTACCCGTAAGTAAGGGATAATGAGTTCCATCAAAATCTTATTATAAAATTACGAGTCACTTTCTGTGATGTATTATTATTCCCGCTACGTTCACAGTTGAATAAAATATAACCATCTGCCACCATCTGTTTGTTGTTCTAACACAATTGTAATTAGAACATAATTAATCAGTCACGTCACCTACAGCTTTTGTACTGTTATAGTCAATGACAATAGCCGGCTTATTATCATGGAAGTCGTCATCGTGCATACACTAGCAAAGCGTTTTTGTGACGCTTGGGCATATAAATAACAAGCGTATAGTCGTGTAAAAATCGAAAAATTCGGGATTTCAAGGGGCGCGCTTGGGAATATAAATAAAAATTTCGAGACGCAGCAAGTGCGTTATAGTAGTGAATTTTCATAAGAATTGTACTCTATTATAATACAGTATATTATTCAAATTAATACTTTAAACTTACACATACCTTGAAGGTCGATTTTAGAGCCCCTAGTACGCCCACATTTGAAGAATTCTTTCTAAAGTGTTACAATCGATATCTCTCTATTATCAAATTATCTTGTGTTCTAACTTCTTCTGAGAAAAATCCCAAAACTCAATTTTCTATAAAGTTAAATAATTAAATTTTGCTACATTTTTAGATAGTGTGCATCTGTAAAAGAAACTTATATTACAAATTTCATCAAAGTTTAAAAAAAAAGCTTTCCAAAAGGAAACTTCATGCATATTTACAAAAGTAAAGTATCTGCCAAAGTATAAACGTTATTTTTTCTTGTTACTCGCCAAAACGATTTCGTATTAGTCAACCTAATCCCACAGGTTTTGCAATATCAACAATAACAAAATGTCTGCTGAAAATTGTTATTTCAGACTCAAAGGTGAGAAAGTTATTGAGGCGTTTTAGATAAAAATGGGATCTTCTTCAAAACGTATAAAATCTGTACCCTATTGTTTCTCCAAATATAAAAAAAAACAAAAAAAAACATACATTCATCGAGCGGAAATCGATCACGCAATCTTCTGCGTAGAAGTCAAGCATGCTACCACTGAGCTGTCTAAATATACGTTAACTAACGTTTTGTTTACATGATACTTGACACCGGTTTTATGTCCAGGATATATTATATTAAAAGTATACGTAACAATTAATTACAAATTTAGGAGAATTGCCATTGAAACACATTCAATGGTTGTTTCGATATTATATGACGTCATATGTTTAAGTTTAAAGATAAAAGAAACTATTTTAAAATTATATTTATAGAGACTTTACTTGATTTTGTGTACACTTCCATTATATTATGCTACACTTTCAGTCTAAAACTTTATTTCGGGCCGCTCATTAAGCTACAAATAGAGTGCATTTTTAAATTACTTTTCGTCGAAAACGTCAAATGTAAATCGGCTTTCTTAAAAATACTTTCCAAGTCCTAATTATATCTGAATGTACGACATTCAAGAAAGATAAAATAAAGAAAAAATTTGTGTGTTTACCCTATGAACCACAAATCACAAAGGGTTTGGAAAGTATTTTTAAGAAAGCTGATTTACATTTGACGTTTTCGACGAAAAGTAATTTAAAAAATTTGTTGGGTAATACGAAAGACAAAGACAAAGTCACGGAAATGTCCGGCATTTATGAGATTAGTTGCAAAGATTGTGAACTTAAATACGTGGGCCAAACTAGGAGAAACATAGCCACCAGATTTCGTGAACATCTCGCACATTTACGTTATGCTACGGTGGACAAATCATGTGTGGCACAACATATATGGGATAATAATCACCACATAAACAAAGAAAATTTGAAACTTGTCAAAAATGTTAGACATCAAACTATGCTTGATTCATTAGAAAGTATTTTTATATTAAGGTCTATTAAAAACAAAACTTCATTGAATCGTGCGGCACCTTTAATTTCAAGCTCTTTATTTTCTCTCTGCATTTGACCGCTCAAACACTCCAAATTTGTCTGGTAGAATAATAAATTACTGTCAATAGCTCGGCCATTTTATACATATACTAATCTCTTTGTTTGTCTCGAATTAAGGACATAGTGAATTTCTAGATCGAACGAAAACGTGCTGATCCCTTGAATAACTCGAGTCGTTTGGAACTATATTAGATAAGGGTCATAAATTTGTCGACCTGAAGATCAAAGCAGGTCTTAGACCTCTCACTTTTATTACACAATAAACAAACGATCGTTCTTGGACGACAATTTTACTTCGGACTAGTTCGTTTACTTTGATGCGATATAAATACACGGTAGCTAGTTTTTTATTTTAGAATTTTTCTTCCTCTGAAGATGTTGACATGGTCAACGAAACGATCGTAAGGTCTCTGAAATATGTGTTGTGGTGATTTGGGTGTTCTCCAAGTGTACCTATTGGTAATTCTATACCTGACGAACCTGAAGATGACTCCGAGGAGTCTGAATCGGAGTCTGAGACGGATGATCATTTGGAAACCAGGTCGGTTGATTCGGATACGGATCATGAAGTCGATAAGAGAGAACTAGGAGAAGTTGATAGGACAGAGGGAAGTGACAACTTTTACAGCAGTAAGCTAAACCTAGTTGTTGATTTCTGTTGCCCTTTTTTTCTTCTTTTATTTCAATTTATATTATCCGCAAGCCTATAATAATTATTGTACTCGGATCTTTACACAATTATTATACTGAAAAATACTAAAATCAGTATTCAATAATTCTATTTAGCGTTCCTAAATTTAACGGAATATTCGCCAAGATGGTATCCAATGGAGGAAAACTCGCAGGAGAGTTTCTCAAACACCTCTACATAATCTCCTGGTAAAGCTTACAGGAGTTGTTAGTCACAGTGGGAAAAATGCCAGGAATATTTTAGATGGTTGGCACCTATTTTTTGATATCAGAATTTTGACTTTGCTTGTTGAAAAAACACACCTGCATATAAATAGTATATAAAAAATTTGTTCCGTGAAAGACACTGCATAGAAACTGATCAGATAGAAATGGAGGCATTCATAGGTATTTTGTATCTGGCAGGAGTTTTTCGGGGCAGCCATCAAAGTCTTGGAGATTTTTGGTCAACTGATGGTCTTGGAATAGACATATTCAGAATTACAATGTCGGAGAAGAGGTTTGGATTTGACATTCCGTCAAAATACAGTAAATATGGTATCAAATTTTTTATCTAAGCAATGAAAAACTGTTTTACCCTACAATATAAAAATTTCCTGCGGTCAGCAGCGAGAAAGAGCGTATAGGAAAAATAATTCAGCTGAAAATATTGTACTGAGGTTGTCCGAGCCAATTTTTGGAAGTGGTAGAAATATAACTGCCGATAATTGGTTCACAAGTGTGAACCTTGTCAAGGAGCTGGAGAAAAGAAAATCATCTTATGTCGGAACTGTGAGAAAAAACTGACGAGAGATACCTTCAGCTTTTGTTGTTTCCAAAACAAGAAACCAAGCTCTTTGAGTACACAAAACAAGAAATATTGGTGTCGCATGAACCAAAAAAACAAGACTGTTATACTGATGCCAAGTTTTCGTTCAGATAGTTCTGTGGTGTTGACTGAAGAAGATAAGAAACCAGAAAAAAATCTACTTTTATAACAAGACATCTGTCGGGCGTAGATGTCGTGGAAACATTGTGCGCTACACACAATACAGCGCTATCCACAAGAAGTTGGGCAATGGTTATGTTTTACCATACGCTGAATGTAGCCGGAATCAACTCCCGAATATTTTTTTGGTAAATGAAATGGAATATATTCTAGACGGGTTTACTTGAAAAAGCTAGCTTTGGGGTTAGTAACTTGTCAGTTGCAAAAAAGGTCAGTTACGACAACTTTGCCGTATGAACTGCAAGTGCTCCCCAAAAAATATAAACCAACCTGCTGAAGAAGTTCGACCAGGATCAAGTGAAACTACTAAGCGAAAAAGTTGCAGCCGTTGCTATAGTACCACAAAAAAGAAGTGTAAGACTCAATATTCGTGCGTCCCTAATAAGCTGGGTGGCGAGCATGCTGGAGGACAGGAGAGTTTCGCTGACCTTGAGGGGCCGGGGGCTGGACGTTGGGGTGATAGGCGGCTGTCCTCAGGGGAGCTGCCTTTCGCCCCATCTATGGTGTCTGGTCATGGACGGCCACTTGGAGCGACTCTCTGAGAATGGTTTCTACGCCCAGGCGTACGCTGATGATGGGCTGGTCTTAGTCACCGGCAAATTCCTCGGCGTCGTCTGTGAGTGCATGCAAGCTGCCTGTAGCATAATCGAAAGGTGGTGTGGTAAGCAGGGACTCTCCGTGAACCCGAAGAAGACGAAGATGATCCTATTTACCAAGAAGAGGAAGGTAGAGGGGTTCAGGGCGCCCGTGATGTTTGAAAACCTTTAGCTTTAGTACGGGAGGTCAAATATCTGGGGGTGATCCTGGATCCCAAACTAACATGGGGGTCGCAAATAGAACGAGTAGTGAGGAAGGGAGTAGCGACCCTCTGGCAGCTGCGTCGTGTGATAGGGAGGACCTGGGGCCTAAATCCTCGGATTCTTCATTGGATCTACACTGCGATCGTCAGGCCGAGAATCCTCTATGGTGGTGTGGTGTGAACCAAACTACCAGCAGGAAGCTGGCCAAACTCCAAAGGCTGGCAATCCTGGGTATCACAGGCGCTATGAGGACGACACCCTCAGTCGCGCTAGAGGTGTTGTTGATGCTGCTACCGCTTCCCATCTGCATCAGAAGAAGGCTATGGCGTCGCATCTTAGAATGCGAGACTCAGGAAACTGGTTCGGAGAGGGAACAGTAATAGGGGATGCAAGAGTCGCCAAGGACGTGATAATGGAAATTCCGATTTCCGCCATAAAGGTGCGGGATGCCGAGGACGATATTAGGTTGACTAGGCCATACACACTCAGGATCCCCAGTAGGGATCAGTGGAGGGAACATGAGGTTGCATTCCAGCCCGCAAGCCTGGTCTGTTTCACCGACGGATCACGGCTGGAGGACCAACAATCCTCCGTTGCAGGAATATACATAGAGGACCTGCATATACCACGGCATTTGAAACAGAGGTGTATGCTATCCTGTCTGTGGTCAATAGATAGGATGTGAAGAGGAGTCCCGAGAAATGTGTCTACATCTGCTCGGATAGCCAGGCGGTCCTCTGGGCAGATGCGCGGCCAGAATCAGGTCAACACTGGCTCAGAAGTGCGCCGACGCGCTCAGTAGACTAGCCAGGATTAAGGAGGTGCAACTGGTGTGGGTTCCGGGACACTTTGGCGTAGCGGGGAATGAGGTGGCGAATAATCTCGAAAGACTCGGTTCCCGGCGGCCGTTCTGTGGACCAGAGCCTGCGAGGGCATAAGTAGGAAGACGGTCTCTGTCGCCTTAGACAGATGGACCGAGGAAGCAATGGAGAGGCACTGGGGATCGGTTGGTGGCTGCAGGCAGGCGAGTAACTTCGTGGAGGGGCCGGACCCGTGCTGGACCCACGCGCCTATGCGCGTTACGTCAAGTGACACACCTAACCAAGGGGTAAATCCGTTCTTACTCTAATCAAAACATTACTTACGATATTAATAGCAGTAAAAATAGAAATTAGTTGACAAAAAACAAATTAAAGCCATTTGATCAAAAAGCGACAAGGAATCACAGCATTTTACTATTGTCCAAAAACAGCACATAGGTCACACACAGTTATGCTTGCAACAACAAGGCTACTGACATTATACTGTGGTGATGATGATTATATTTGGAAACTCAGACTCTCGAAACCTGCAAAATCAAACAGCGCATTGAAATTTTGCGTATTATGTAAACATAACGATTTTTTGATAAATTTATATGAAGCCTGTGCAAAAGTTCCCGAGCGCTGAAGTATATTAGTATGCCGGTATGAAGTTCGAAAGTAGGTTAGAAAAAAAATACATGAACATCGCTAACTTAATCAAAGTTTATCTTGTTGGAGGCAAAATTTCTCCTCTACTGAACAAGCAAATTTACTAGGATCGATTGCAAGCTTCGTGTTACTTGCTAAATAACCAAATAAAACAAAATCGAAACACCTCATAAGTTTCACGTCAAATTCGATACTTTTTATCAAGGTGTGGATAGATATGAAAAGTCACACTTTGTAGGAACCCATCTGTTTCAGTGTTACTTTCAATTTTCAGATATCTTTCTCGAAGAAGAGTCCTTAAATGCCATTGCTCCATTTCCCATATTCAAACTTATTTATTAGAGGTCAAAATTATACATTATACGAATGAAGCGGAGAGTCGATAAAGGTGTTATGTAACAAAATATATATTTTGAGTAAAATGCGTTTGAATATATTTCACTGGTACTTTTTGGTATCGTTATAAACTTGGGTTTTAATAATTGCCATTCAAAGGCATTCTGAATATGATTCAATGTTTGTGAACTAATTAATAAAATATTTATCTACTTCATTTATAATGAAATGTACATTACACCTTCTTCCACTAAACATTTCAGTTTAAAGTTTCAGAAAAAATTGATAATGGTGTTATAATAATAATAATAATAATAATAATAACATGCTTTTATTGACAATTAAGCTACATGTCAAACGTTCAGATATATTTCTGTTCTTCCACTCAACCGATCCTTAATATAACACAATTAAATTAAATGGTGGTAGTGACTATTTACAAACTCATGAAATAAACAAACAAAAGAGAAAAAAAGAAATCAAACATGACAAAAAGAAGAAGTAACCTAACTAATATTAACAAATAAAAATAAATACATGTTTATAACTGTAAGTAAGAAGAATAAGAGAAAAGAAAAAAGAAAAAAAAAAGAAAAAAAAACATTGGTGGGTAGGTACACATATATTATGTCTATACTACAAACAGCAGACATCCAGGCAACATACAAACTCCGCAGCCACAGAAAATCATAAGCTTCCTTCCAGAAACAGCCCCTTCAAGCTTCGTTTAAAACCAACAGCTGATAGTGACCTGTAACAATCGGGAACCTTGTTATAAAGGTTCGCTATATTTTAAGAAAAAAATCTTTTGAACAGCTCGGTTCTATGCTGTGGAATTGTCAGCGTTCCCTTAATTCGGATGTTGAGACTGTGGATGTCAGTCCTAAATTTAATTTTATCATAAAGATATTGGGGGGTTCGATCTTGTATTACCTTGTGATACAGACACATACAATGAAGAGTTCTCCGCCTTTGGAGTGACAAAATGTTCAAGTCTTTAAAGCTACTAGAGATGTGCTGAAACTTGCGCAATCCGCACACCAACCTCACACAGGAATTCTGAACGCGCTGCAGCCTAGTTGAATCTACCACTCTCAAGCATGCATCGTACAACACATCATCATAATTTAAGTGAGATAGGACTAGTGCCTCGCACAAAGTCAGTCTAACAGCCCTGCTAAGATACTCCCTGTACCCATACAGCAATTTTAAGTTAGCATAAGCTCGGCGTGTAATCTTACTGACGTGATGGGAAAATCTTAGTTCACTATCTGTTCTTATCCCCAATTCTTCCGGTTCTAATTATACGCCACGGATTCCAAGTTTAGCCAAAGGTTTATGATGTTTAACTGTAGCTTTGCGTCCGAAAAGAATTGACTTTGATTTAGATGGATTTACAGTAAGACTGTATTGGTTTGAAAAGTCATTTAATCTGCCTAAGTCCCTGATAATGACATCACAGGATTCCGAAATTGCTGAAGGCTCAAACGAATAATATATCAGTGTATCATCTGCGTAAAAGTGATACTGACAATCACGAAGATGGGTAGGTAGCTTTGATTTATATATGCTGAATAACAGAAGCCCTAGTATGGAGCCTTGAGGGACACCAGATGTGACAGGCAGGAAGTCTGAAGTCTGATCACCCAGCCTCACTCGCTGCATTCTTCCAGATAGGTAATTATCTAACATTGAAGCAGCAGCGACCCCAAACCCAGAGTGCTTCAACAAAGTCACCAGAAGCCGATGATTAACCTTATCGAACGCCTTGGAAAAATCGATCGCCACCATGAGGTGTCAGCTTATTGCTATCAGCACCAATCAGAATGTCGTCCAGCACCTTGAACAAAGCCGTAGAGCAGCCATGCCCAGGCTTATGTGCTTGAAAAAAAATTAATAAGTACATTTTTTAGATGTAATAAGTAAAAAGTTCAGGACGCAACAAATGCATTATAGTAGTGAATTTACATGAGAATTGTACACTATTAGTAAGGTATATTATGAAAACCACTCCTTTAAATTTAAATGGATTTTGGAGATTGGTTTTAAAGGTCGCCGCAAGCGATTACGTGAAGAAATTTCTATTTTGCATGGAGCTAGAAAATTATTAAAATTTGGTACATATATGTAAATACCGTAAGTTGCTTTAAAAAATTGTGTTAAAAATTTCATTAGTTATAAAAGTTTTGCATACAAAAATAATTATTTACATACGGAATGTACGTGGCGAATTATCAACATGGCAGGTATTTTTTCTTATTAATTGGTTGAATGGTTTGGTTTTAGTTAACCCAACCGAACTGGTTTTTGCAAACAAAACAACCAAAGAGGTATTCTACATAGGTTTTACTAGGGCTCAAGATTGAAGATTATTGCAATTTATAATATATCATTTTCTCGTTACGATTTTAAGGAATTTCACTTAACCTGCTTATTATAAATTGTTATTTAAGAATAATGCCAATTACTTAATTGTAGATTTGAGACACTTTTTTTAACATTCATATCCAGGAAAAAACTCCCATGGTCAAAAACATCACGAATAGCTAGTTTATACAACCAACAAGACAGTCTGGATGCAGCAAGTGCGCTATGGTAGCGAATCTTCATAGAAATTATCTACACCATATTTTACGAAAATTACAAAATGCTAATTCGAAGGTCTTAGTTACCAAATTTTTTATAAATCTTATATATAAATATATATATATATATATATATATATATATATATATATATATATATATATATATATATATATATATATATATATATATATATATATATATATATATATATATATATATATAGGAATATTGCACTACACTGTAATCACTTTTAAATATACACTTTATTTGTTTGCTGTACGTTTGTGATTTCTTATTGGTTTACGTGGACTGCAGTACAGTCTCAGACGTAGACCACACAGGAGCGAGGAGCGATAACAGTCAGTAGCGTGCGGATGATGAACGGGGACAGTTTGAAACTGCTGTCCACGCAAACCAGTAATTAATTATAAACTTATATCAAACAAATAAAGTATATATATATATATATATATATATATATATATATATATATATATATATATATATATATATATATATATATACATATATATATATATATATATATATATATATATATATATATATATATATATATATATATATAGTGTGGCTCATTTTAAATGGAAATATCCGTGTAAATTTTGTATTTATTATTCGATTTTGATGAACAAAACATAAAAAGATATAAGATGAAAAACTCTATTAATGCTGTGAAAATGATTCTTCATGTCACCTGACCAAGGCCCACCAATGCAGTTTTTCTATGTCAAAAAATGGGAAAAAGGTTTAGGGCAGTTTTTACGAAAAAAAGTACTCCACTGCATTCGGCATCCCTCATAATAGATATATGCCCAAATTCATCAAAAAAGAAGAAATATATACAATTTTAGAGAGGTTTATTTGTGTGATCCTCCCATATGAAAACACCCCTGTAACTTGTGTTTATGACGCGATTTTTTTTAACGCGATCTCAAAAGATAGAAAATAAAGAAGTCTATAAATCCTGTGAAAATTGTTTCCTATGCCATTCGATCACAGCCTACTAAAACTATTTTCGGATCTGAATTTTTTTTTTAATGTTTATGGAAAAAATAGGTACGCCACTGGATTCGCTATTCTTCAAAAATGTTACCTACCAAATTTCAGAAAAAACTAAAATGACGGAACTATAAAAGTCAACAATAACATCTCAAAAGTTGAAGAAAAAAAGCTTTTAAATGCTGTTACATGAAAATAGTTTTAGTAGGCCGTGATCGAATGGCATAGGAAACAATTTTCACATGATTGAAGAAATTGAATTATGGGATTTGAAATATTTTAATGAAAATTATCTACCACAATATACTTGCTGCACGCGGGACTTCTTCATCGCTTATTTACTGTTGCTGTATACATACTTTTTTAAATAATAAAATATTGTAGCTCTCTATGTGAGACTGACAAACCAGGTAACCTCAAGTTCATTTTTGGAAAAATATTTTAACAAATGAAGTGAGGTAACAATTTAAACTTAAATTGAAAATATTGGTTAGCGGCTTCGTCACTGAAGTTCTCCTACTCCTCATACATGCCTATAACCATTCTCAATGCATAAACAAGAACAATATAAACAAGTCAATTTTTTTCGGAACAACCCTCAAGAAAGTTGCGGGACCTGCGGTGAATAAGGGTTCTGTGCGAAGTAAACAGGATTTTAAGGAAGTATATCTGCAAAATGGGTAAAAGGTAGCTTATAGTGGTCCAACTAAGTTGGTTTTTTCGAACTTTCCGCTCACATTTCCTTTTTATCTTCTTCCCCGCCCAGCACCCGTATTCACTCCTGCTCCTGTAACTTTGTTAGGGGCCGTTTGCAAGAATTTTTTCTTGTGGTATGTGCATCCAGAAAGGGTCCTAAGCATCTTACAGATTTTATTTTCTAAAAGTCGCCCGTGTGCTAAACCGCAAATGAACTTAAAATTTAATTTTTATTTCCAAAATGGATGCACATGCTGAATTATAAACGTGGCAGGTATTTTTTCTTATTAATCGCTGGGATGATTCATTTTAATCAACTCCATCGAACCAGTTTCTGCAAGACAAATAACAAAAAAGGTTTTTTAAAGAAATTTGTAATTTAAACACACATTTCCAATCTTTTGAATATGGACTGACGACATCTCTGAAATATCATCGGGTTATTACGAAACCTATCAGCAATGTCAATAATTCTGTTCCATAAATGGGGTTCATTATCTATTTCTGCGGAATAAACTTCATTTTTTAAAAACCTTCAAAATAAAAAATCGAGTGGATTGAGATCGGGACTTAGTGCTGGATATGTAATAGTTCCACCACGACCAATCCCCCTATTTCCAAATTTTCTAATTAAAATCTGCCTTGCTATTCGAGAAAAATGAGATATTCCCCCGTCATCAATGTAGTACATTCTCCTAATTATGCTTAACTGTACATCTTCTAACAATGTGTTTAGATCATCCCGCAAAAAAATTCGATAAAGTTCACCTTTCAAACGATTGAGCATTCGAAATGGTCCAATTAAAAAATGTCAATTATACCTGCCCACACATTAATTAAAAACCCATACTGGTGGTTTCTTATCACGGTTTGGTGAGAATTTTCGACACTCAAGTAGTGCATGTTATGGATGTTTGTGATACCGTCGCGACTAAAACCTGCCTCATCGGTAAACATAATTAATGACAGGAAATGTTCTTCTTGATTTTGTAGTCACTAGAAATATTGATCTACGGCATCAACAGACAACAAGAAAACAATTACACATCATCGGATAGGAGAAAATCATTTTTCTGCTGTCTGATGATGCCGTAAAGTGACCAAAATGGTTACAAAGAAAATAAGCCAATCATATTGAAGAAATATTAATTTATTTATTTAATAAAATTACACAATGTGCATCACAAAAAGCTAACGCTTGTATATGTGTAAGGCACAATTTAGAAAAACTATTTTCTCTAAAACGTCGGCTTGCAAAATTTTCTCGTCGAAAACTTTTGAAAGTTATGATTCCCATTTCTTAACAAATCTGTGCGTCGTCATTACTGGTGCTTTTAATTATATCATAAAACGCAAACAGCTTTATTTATGGGCATATTATTTAAATATTTAGAATTTATCTGTACAAAAATTCTGACAGTTTCTTTAAAACAAGATGAGAACGGCGACTTGAGAAAAATAGAAACATTGATTGCTTTTGTAGACCTAGCGAAAGCACTCGATAATGTGGATTACAAATATTGTTTCATATAATAAAGAAAGTTAGATTGGACGGCAAAAGACAATCAATGGCCGAGTTCATCAGGCGCAAACAGTTGCCACTAGTTGAATAGTTGTGTTAACGTATGGTTTCACCAGTCCCGCTGAGTTTCTGCTGGATGTTGCCAAGCGGAGTGACAGAGAAACGTCAGCAAATAGCGATTAAGCTCAACAGTATGTTCATCAGTTTCCTGAAGTATCGGTAGTCGGCAGATGATCGCTTAAACTCAGCTGTTGGCGCCCGGCGAACTCAGGAAATGTTTCTCTTTTACGAATTACTGCCAGATCTCAGACATCCTCACGAGCACTCCAGTGAAGAACGACTTGAAGAAGCAAGGATAATTGAAGGGAGTGAAACCAGTGTCATGCACTGAATCCAAGAGCATGAACTAACAAAGGCGATGACAGAGTCAGTTGTACTTTCATAACAAAGAAAAAATGTCGTCGAGAAAAACCAGTTGAAAGCACTGACACTGAATCAAATCTAGCATAACAGAAAAAGAAACAACCCAGATTGTAGGTGGCCATTGACAACAAGCTAAATGAAGATAGCAGTAGTGAAACTGATTCAGAAGCAGAAAAATGCCGATATTGTTGTCAATCATATGGTAAAAGTAAATATTGAGAAGTTTGGATCAACTGCTAGTGGTGTCGAAATTCGGTACGTAAATGTGCAGGCGTTGATGAAAATGACTACAAATTTATATGCAGTTTGTGCATTTTTTTTTTGGTCTTGAACTTATATTATTGAAGCAAATATGTATTCAAGTAAACGTTCTCTCAAAGCACAATTAGACGGGCCATTAAAATGTTAATTCATGTTACTTTTTAGTGAATTTTCATAGAAAATCCTCTTTCGTTAATGAGGAGAACGCGACTTTTATTATATTTATTTGATCACTTACTTCATGTACAATATTGTACATGAAGTAAGTGATCTTCTTCTAATAAGTGGTGAACTTTTAAAAATCGAACAGGTGAAGAAGCTGTTCTGTAAGGACTTCATTGGTTGACTCGCGGTTTACATTGTGTAGAGCAAAACTTGTTTTTGCTACGCTTATCCCAGGATTATTTTTTACCATTTGCAAAATAGATTTATTCATTGTCAACAGTACGATGACTTCAGCGAACCCACTGTCAACTTTTCCTTTTATAAAGCAAATAGCTTCTTTCAATTGCCCATGAACATCGATAAATGTTCTCACATTAGGAACTTGTCGCCTGGGATATTTTTCTCGGTAGATTCGCTGAGCTTCACTAGAATTTGATCGAGCCTGGCAATAACACATAATAGTGTCTCTGTATTCTCCAAAAGTATACTAAGTATTTTAACACTAAGTGACATATAAGACACGAAGCACGTGCCGCCACTTCGTTGCGTAACCAAGTAGTATGTTGTCACGGCAGCTCCAAATAACACAAAGTGTTAAAAATAGAGTAAAGTATGTAACGATTCAGTTTTTATCTGGAATCAGTATTGGTTCAAAAAACACTTAGAAAGCCCCCAAGCATCTAAATAATACCAGAAACCATATCTATATTGAATATTTCAAGTTTTGGTTTCAAAATGATTTTGATGAAAATTCGCTAAGAAATTCTATATCGTAAGATCCGTACTGAATTACCTATAATATACGTCAAAATCTGAATATTGAAAAACGTTGCATTTTTGTTGGGGAAAATGAATATCTCTATTGTCCTGAAATTCTAGGTAAATAACAGAAGCTGACGTAATTATGATAAAATCTAAAAATACGGTTACCAAACGAACGGACGAGTCCATTATTGTGGAGGTGTGTATATAAGACGCCGTGACTTCGCGACCGATTGGAAGTCTCGTTTTATCCCATTCGAAGAGTGGAGGCGAGAAAGAGCACGCGCACAGGCACTAACGGTCACGGTAAGAATTTTTTCGTGCAGCAGTTAGCGAACTTCTGAACTCAACACGTTAGCAGGGGGTCGAAGCTGCGACGTTGCCGCGTGAACACCTTTTAGTCGCGGTGGTTAAATTTTATCTTAAAAATGGGCGATAAAACCATTTCTGTTATCTATACCGTCTAATAATAATTGTCAGTGATTGTTTAAAGTCATTTAGGCGGTTTTCGAGTTTAAATAAACATCGTATTTAGCATAAAAATGCGAGTTGTGATTCTCTGTTCTCTCTTAATCAGAAACAGTTCCTGATTATCACCGAAGTTTGAGTCAATTAGCAGTGAATTTCGCTTGAGCAAATTCACGTTTTAATTGCGATCTGCAAAGTTTCCGTCAAACCAGTTCAGAACATTGGCATAGTTGTCAAATGGTTTCCTAAGTATTGGAGCAAAAATCTACCAGCCCAATAATCGCAAGTGGAAAGTACCACTCATTTTCTCCAGCTAATCTCTTATTGGAGTCTGTGAACTTGTCTCAGGTGCTCGTGGTTGATTCCACTTGGAAAGCATCTTCATAGGGTCATCATATAACTCAATACAGGAACATTTGGTGACTCTGTGTGACTTCTTTTTCTCTGAACCGGCACAATTTTTCATGCAGCAATCTAATATCTGAAGCCTTATAACTTGAACTTTCTAAAATAAGGTAAACAAATTCGAACTTCAACAATGTCAGTGAGATGCTATAAGAGTAACTGTAAATTTCCTGTTTAATCTGTTGAATTTTATCTGTGAATTTAAACACATAGTTTTTGAAATTGTAATTAGCAAATTTTGTCTGTAAAATATCTGACCTGTACATTCTTTTTAATATCTCCCATTTTCAATAATTAATGTAGGAATATATTTTTTATGGAGCCCCACTGAAAGAACTGGCCAGTTAAAGTTATTATAGAATTAACCGAATTGATTGACAAACGTGAAGTCATATAACTAATGATTTGTGTTTGCTTTTTAGCTGTAAAATACAGCATTTCTTTTTACATATAAAGCTCCAGTGGCTAACATTAGTATTTTAGTAACATGCAACCATCTTTATCTTATTGTTTTGTCATATGTAAGGGACCTGATAATTTTCTTTTTCTTGAAGTTGTTGCTGTTCATTTGATTTTTATTTGTGTGCAATTAATGTTTATTTCAGATTTACCAACCATTTTTATTTCATTTTGTTTGCTATTCCAAATTTAATTTGTATGAATAAGCTTATATACTTTGTTACATTAACATATCTGTTTGATTGAAGAAAAATTCCTCTCTATCTTCTCCTTTCTTTTGGCGTCAGCGCAAACAATTCATTCTTACTGGCGATTAGCTAGATATCTAAATGTCCATATTACCTGGCACTAGTCTGGGGCGCCCATAAATATAGGACTCCAAACAGTGCGAAACAAACAAAGAAGGAACGTGAGTATCCAACTAGATCCAGATCTGTCAACCTCCTAAAAGTATTGCTAATCTTAATAAACATGATAATCTGATAGATAGCTATTTTAGGGTAGGGTGCTTTAGGCAATCTTGACCTCACTATTGAGCCGATCTATACCCACCTGAGGTCAATCACCATATACCACGGTTTCTAAGTTTTTCTTTGAAGGAGGTAACAAGTATTTTAAAAAGTAACAAACGAGAAATTAAACAATATACCTCTTTAGAAACGTACCGAATTTAAATAAATTATATATATATATATATATATATATATATATATATATATATATATATATATATATATATATATATATATATATATATATATATATATATATATATATATATATATATATATATATATATATATATATATATTGTGCTGAGAATTGCAAAGGCCATATAAATATATAAAAACAAAAATGAAAACCCTTACGGAAACCAATATGATAACGTTAAGTGTCGATTATTATTTCAATAAAGTAGATGGTCAGATCTACAAAATTGGGGGATCAGATTAGTAATGGGGAGTAGTAGTAGTACCACTGATCAGTAGTAAGTAAAATACTTACGGTTTACACGTAATGCATATGGGTTCTCTGTAGATTGTATACATATCCACATCGTTCGACATATTTTACTGTACACTAAAACAGAAAACAAAATAATAACATTAATATACAAGCACATTCACTATTATTGTTAGTCAGTGTTATTTGGATAAGCAATGAAAGATATAATGCCATAATTTGTTGAAATGATCATTAATTAAAATTTTAAAATTTATAACTAGCAAATTTGGAAAGCATTTCAGTTTAAATGAATTTAAAAGAGCCAAAAACCTATCTGCAAATATATTAAACTCTTAAGCATGAAATAAATACCAAAGAATTATGTTATAAAATCAATTACCTAAAGGTAATGAAAAAACCCCTTGTATAATGTACTTAGATGTAAGTTTATTATTTTTATTTATGTAACAATGAACTGAAGCTTACCAAAGACAGTGTTTGTGTTGTGGAACTTTTAAATCAAGATTGCAGCATATAAACTTAATTAATTTATAAATTTGTTATTGACTATAGTTATGTCGAGAAGTAAGGTTAGGCCAAATGTCAATTTTAAGAATAATGATGTTTTAAACTTACCGGAAGAACAGATGTCAAAATATGTATTAATAATGTCAAGAAAGGATGCCTTGATATCAGATATTAGATGAATTTGGGCAACATTTCCGCTTTTATTAGGATTTATGGTTGGTTGTAAAATAAATTCAGATGCCAGAGTAGCGTCATTATTGCATCCCATTTAAATATAAATATTTTAAACTATTTATGTGGTAAAAAGGAGATCCAATTTGCCACTAAAACAAACAGCAGAGATTATATCAAGTTTTTAACGTAACAAATTACAAGATAAACAGTAAATATATCAAGAATACCTATATTAAAGGATACCCACCACCAGTAGCGAGGAACCAAGGTTTGAGATATAATTATTTTTATCTAAATCAACTCAAGGAGGCAATCAATTTAGTTAAAAGATAGTATATTTTCTGTCGATCAAACGTCAATCAAAAGCGTTTATGGGAAAATAAGATTTAATGCATAAATAGAAATCTTATTTTACATATTACCATAGTTCAAATTTAAGAACATAGAGGGAGTTAGGAATGCAGATCAGGGATCCATATTTATTGTTAAGAACATTTGAAAAAACAGCCGAAAATCGGTTGATAATATTAATCATTGTAACTTAATAGTAAGCCTGAAAAATTATAACAACGGATCCGTTTAGCTTTAAAATTTCTAAAACTCTGTCAATAAAAGTTGTTATAAAAATTTGCAAAAAAACATAATTCTTTGAAACAAAAACCATAATAAGATAAAATAAGGTTAATATAAATATTTGCAGGCTATTTTCTTTTCCCCTATTTTAGCAGAACCTACCACTGAGATAAAGTAAGTACATTAGATATTTTGATGATAATTTATTTGACATAATTATTATATATAGTAGAAGGGTAGGCAACCCATATAACACTGAGCTAGCTGGAAATTACATATACACATTAAATTTCAAACACCAAGAGGCATAAACATTTTATTCAGATAAAAATTTTACATTGAAAAAAATACATTATATATATACAGGGTCACCCATAAAACATGGTGTAAACTGTACAAAAAGTACAAACAACAAAAGTACAAACAAAAAGGTATACACACATCTAAAGGAACATCATTCTCATATAAATATATTCTAATACAAATATCATCTTATATAAAATATCAATTTATAAATATCATTTTAATATAAATAAATATAAATATAAAAACATTAAATTAACATAATATCAGTAAATTAATATAAAACATAATAAAAATAAAATTAAAGCCAATCAAAATTCGATTAAGTAAAATCTATTTAATATATATATATATATATATATATATATATATATATATATATATATATATATATATATATATATATATATATATATATATATGTATATATAACATATCAAAATTGAAACTGACCCCGTATATACGTTCTAGGGGTCCCAGTTTTCTCTCATTTGAAAAAAGTTTGTATCTCCCATCAGTGATTTTTTTTTACTAAAATTCATCAAAAGTGTTTTTGTTAACGCAAGAAATATAAATGATGCTGAAATTACATATCGAGACACGTATCAGAATTTTTTGTTGCTGACTGCTGAAAAGGGTAGTGAAATAACGTTAAGTCCCAGAGTTTTCCCCTTGAAAGAACAGTGTTACTTGGAAGCCGAACCTGCTGCATTATTCCACAAGTTTGGAGTGAAGTGTGGATGAATAACAGAGCAAATGATGTCGGAAAAGAATCTTGAGAACCATGGAGATACTTGATTATGTAAATCGAATTCGTTCGTGCGTTGCTGTATACGATACGGGAAATTGTTTATATGTATAGACACAGTGAAATATTTGTTGTTTGCGGCCCTATTATCTTTAAATTTTGACATTGTTAAGAGAGCAGAACATTAGAACATTTTTTGAGATTGACATACAAGATGATACCTATGTAATATTTAGAAATTTTAGTTTATCGCAACATCAAGCAAGTGCATCAATAGAAGTAAGCTTAACAAAATCATTTAAAAAATTGAAATAGAACTTTCGGTTGGCTTTCTTAGTAATTTTGTCTTTTTAGCTTCAGCAAGAGAAAGGCCACGATGAGAGTAAGGCGTTTAACAAAATTTCTTAAATGAGCGTGAACTAGAGCTTCTATATACTACAGACCCGTTAAAATTTGTATATGTATGTAAATACAAGCTGTCCAGCACGTCAGGACACGGTTGAATATCTCAAAAAATACGCTTTGGGCAGAATGAGGTCACCCTTATCTGGGTGCCGGGTCACTCAGGGGTCAAAGGCAATGAAGAAGCTGACAGTCTCGCGAAGAGAGGGTAGCAGAACCATTTATGGGACCAGAACCGGCTCTGGGCGTGTCAAAGAGCACTTCCAGGGGAGCCATTAAGTCCTGGGTCAGAAACCAACACAAGGTGTACTGGGCGGACTGTCCAGGGCTCAGACATGGGAAGTCAATATTTGACGGACCCAGTTCAAAGAGAGCTGTGGAGCTGCTAAAGCTTAGCAGGGGACATCTCAGAAACGCAACAGGTCTCTTGACGGGACACATGGCCGTCAAGAAACACCTGCATAAAATGGGGCGGTTCGAAGGGGACCTCGCATGCAGACTCTGCGGCGAGGGGGAAGAATCAGCCCAGCACATCTTGTGTGAGTGTATAGCTCTGGACCGCAAAAGACAACTGATCTACGGTCAGTCTAGACCGGAGACAGAGCAATATAAAACTTCACCCTACCAATTGCTGTGCAGGCTAGTTCAAGGCACAGTGATTTTGGAATGGGCGGAGTAAGACTATGGGTATGCACAATCAACCAAGGGTTGCGGTGCTATCGGGGCGGCAAGGCCGCGGACGAGCCCTGAGGGAAAAACAAATATCTCATAATTAAATTTTATTACTTACGACACTGTTGTCGCTCATGTGCGAAGAATTGAGTATCATACAATAAACATTTTTTGTTGCTATAACAATTTTAATAGCTCTATCATTTATATTCCCTTGAGAGTGAGGAGCATAGTACAAAACATGTTATGTAATGAGAAAATAAGAAGCAATTAATAGACAACTGGAGGATGACATATGTGTATCGTGCTAATTTGTAAGGTTAAGTCAAATTTCAGAATTTTCTGAAGTTGAGTGTAAAATGTGCTGTAAACAAACAAAATAACTGAATGTATTAACTAGATAATATATTCAAAGAACTCCAAAATGTCCAAGTTTATATCACTCTTATCTAAAAGTAATGTCTTGCATCGTTTATTGGAACGAAAGCCGGTAAGGCCAATTAGTTTTCGAACATTTTTAACTGAAGCTTATCAATGTAATGAGGAATGGGAAAACAGATTAAACAGTCCAGTATTGCAGAAAATAAACCTAGATGAGTTTTATCATAATTTGGATCAACGCTTCCAGAAGACTCGACAAATTAGTGCCGTTGATGTAGACATATTTGTAAATGCTGTGAAGGACGACCTTTTCATCGATGAAATGTTAGATTTACTTCATAAATTACGATTAAGTGCCGATACTGGAAACATGTTAGATTCTACACCACATGCTGTTATTAGAACATTACAGAAGCATGAAAAATATGAGGATCTTTTAAATATAATAGATGACAGACTTAATTATGGTGTATTTTTAGACTTTTATACTGCCAATATGCTGTTGGACCTGTTTTGGAGGAAGAAAAATTTTTCTGCTGGGTGCAGAGTTGGAAGTCAGTTGATGCTACAGGAAGATTTTAACCATCCCCTAACCTGGAATGGTCACGTTAAAAAAATACTGCGTAAGGCAGTCATGATCCTAGCTGTCACTGTGCGGCTATATGGAAAAACGTGGGGACAAAGACCTAGTATGGCCCACTGGCTGTACACAGGGGTGGTCAGACCATCGTTAGCATACGCGGCAGTGGTCTGGTTGCCTAAGGTGACAGAATCCAATGCCAAACAAAAACTAGACAAGATCCAAATGATGGCTTGCCTACGCATCACAGGGGCCATATCTTCAACCCCAACAGCCGCCATGGAGGTGTTGCTGAAGGTCACCCTCATCTGGGTGCCGGGTCACTCTGTTGTCAAAGGCAATGAAAAAGCTGACAGTCTCGCAAAGAGAGGATCAGTAGAACCATTTATAGGACCACAACCGGTCCTGGGCGTGACGAAGAGGACTGCCAGGGGATACATTAAGTCCTGGGTGAGAAACGAACATAAGGTGTACTAAGTAGACTGTCCAGGGCTCAGGCATGGGAAGTCAGTAATTGAGGAACCCAGTTCAAAGAGAACTGTGGAGCTACTAAATATCAGCAGAGTACAGCTCAGGATCATAACAGGGCTCTTGACGGGACACATGGCCGTCAAGAAACACCTGCATTAAATTGGGTGGTTCGAGGGGGACCTGGCATGCAGCCTCTACGGCAAGGGGAGGCATCGTCGCAGCACATCGTGTGCGAGTGTAAAGCTCTGGGCCGCAAAAGACAACTGATCTACGGACAGCCGAGACCGGAAACAGAGCAGTATAAAACTTCACGGTGCTATCGGGGCGGCAAAGACGCGGAGGAGCGCTAAGGGAAAAAGGGGGGGGGGCTCTCATTTGCGCTCATTTAATTAAGTTTCAATATTCTCATCATAAGGACCTCTAAATTAATTAATTTTCTTAACGTAAATTCGCTAAAAGTAAATATGCCCGTTTTATGTCCTTGTTTCATAAATGCACTCAGGATATTTTATGGAATGCTGTAATTAAACTAGATGTGTGCAACTTAAATATATGTTTCATATTCACCCTTGTGTGACTTCACAGGGAGAATACAGAACGCTCATTCTCGTAATTTTCCAAGGCAAGTGCAAACTGTCGTCGACAATAATTCTTTTCTTTTGTTCCAGGAATTCGATATCATTTGTAGAACGGAAGTGGTATTTTTCATCACAAGGACTGTCGTTAACGTAAGTTATTTTTACCACAAAATGCGATCTTTACATGATTCTAGTTAAGTCATATTATAGGTGTCCAGCCGGAAACTTACACGATATAGATATATCAGTAACTACTCAAATTAATTTCTCAAACTTTGTACATGTAGCAAAGAAGATGAGGCCTATTTAAGAAAAATATTTTGACAGTTCTGTCAGCTCCGGTTAAGAATAAGAATAAGAATAAGAATAACTTTATTTAGAATAAGCTGTTACATCCTACGATGTGATTGTGTACAAGTCAATTTACATCTACAGTTACATATATGTGACATACATTTACACCTAACATTTACATTTTTTAAATATATTCAGAAATCCTGATTAAATGCAGTTATGTTCGGAGAATCCCTAATATAACTAGGGAATGCATTAAAAGTCTGGACGCAGCAAGTACGTTGTGGTAGTGAATTTTCGTATAAATTATCTGGCACCAAATTTTTTTTTTGCTGTAACATATAAGTTTAAATTTTGGTATATATTTTTCTTCTGATCTCATAAATTTGTGCACCAAATTTAGTTACCCTAGCTTTTTTATTTTTGGAGATATAAATTTGTTCCAAAAGAGAATCCAAAATTTTCCCGGCAAACCTGGCTGTATTTTCCTGGCTAACGAACATGTCTAAGCCACTTAAAAAGGGAAGGCACGTGCTAAATTTTATCAAAATCGGTTCATCATTTTTGGAGTTATCGGTGCGATATACAGACACACGTATATATATATATATATATATATATATATATATATATATATATATATATATATATATATATATATATATATATATATATATATATATATACGGTGGCGCATTGAAAACGAAACAGACCGACTTGCGACCAGAGAATTTTTTTTAAGAAACGCTGAAACACGTCAATTCTAATATTGACGGGGACACGTTTTGACATGAAACTCAACTTTGTCACATCAACCCCGTAAGGGTGGTGATAACAACCCTTATATTTTAAATAGGGAACATTGGTCGAGTGTTACATCATTTGAAAGCTCTTTCTTTTTTTGGAATTCAGCACAATTATTTTTTTGGCAGTTTTATCAACTCGTTTAAAGATTATTCACAGTTGAAGATGCGCAAACGCATTTCACTCATTCCGATAAGAAATGTGCTGATAGTCAACGTGTTGTTGGTTTGTAAACAAAAAATTTACTATCAGAACATTTCTTATCGGAATGAGAGAAATGCGGTTTATTATTTCAGTTCATCGGTCGGTTTAATACTTGATAGTACTACCGAAAGTTAATTTCACAACAGAAAATACATTTTGGAGTTAGTTGCAAAGTTTCGACAAAGTGGTTCAGTAGCCAACAAAAAACGGGATCGTGAACGTGAGTTTCCGGTTAGACATGAGACTACTGAGATTGAAGTTTTAGGACAAATTGCTGCAGATCCAACTTCGAGCACGAGAAAATTGGCCACTGTTTCAAACATCAAAAGAAGAATTATTCAGCGAATATTGAAGCATCATAAATTTCACCCGTATAAAATTAATCTTGTACAACAACTGAATGAAGATGATTTTGATCGGCGGCTGGAGTTTTGTGAAGTTATGACTGCACGAATAGCTGATAACGGAAACTTTCTGTTCAATATCTGCTTTTCAGACGAGTGTACGTTTTTACTAAACTCTACAGTCAGTCAATCGTCACAATTGTCGTTATTGGGCAGATAATAATCCAAGAAATTTTCACGAAGTCCACACTCAAACTCCACAGAAATTGAATGCCTGGACTAGTAATTTGGGAGACTGTTTAATCGGACCAATTTTTATTAATGGCAATTAGAGTGGCGAAACGTATTTGGAGTTACTAGAAGATATCGTTTACCCTCTACTAATTGACATTGTTGAAAATGATGATCGCTATCAAGAAAATCAATTAGTGTTTCAACAAGATGGAGCTCCTTCGCCTTTTTCACAACGTGTTAGGGAGTTTTTGAACAGAGAGTTTCCAGCGCAATGGATTGGGCGTTGAGATGCTATTGAGTGGCGTCCTAGATTACCGGATTTAACTTCTTTAGACTTCTTTCTATGGGACCATTTAAAGAGTAGAATTTACGCAAGAGAACCGATGTCGCTGAAAGAATTACGACGACGCATTGTTGAAGAATGCCATCTAATAACTCCACAAATGCTCCAGAATGCTCGTTTTGAACAAAATTTGTACTTTTGTATGGAACCTGGTGGTCAACAATTTGAACACTTACTTAACTGAATAAACATTTTTGAACGTTTGGTTTTGTTTTTAAGTTTTTTTCAACGAAAAATTGACTAATTAGTGCATTTCTTATCACAATGAATGAGATACGTTCTTGCAACTTCAACTGTGAATCATTCTTAAACAAATTGATAAAACTTCCAAAGAAATTAGTGTGCTGAGTTCAGAAAAGAAAGAGCTTTCAAACTATGTAACACTCGACCCATCTTCCCTATTTAAAATGTAAGGGTTGTTATCACCTACCTTAAGGGGTTGATGTGAGAAAGTTGAGTTTTATGTCAAAACATGTCTCCCTCAATATTAAAAGCGACGTGTTTCAGCGTTTCTTAAAGAAAAATTCTTTGGACCCAAATCGGTCTGTTTCGTTTTCATTGCGCCACGCTGTATACGCAACGTAAAGCTGCATAGACATGATATAACATGAAAAGGGTTGACAAGGTGAACCGATTTCCCGCTGGTGCACTTATAAATGCATGAGCGTGCTAATTTATTGCAGCCTGTTACAGGATCTGTTAATTTTAACATTAACAACAAAACTTTGATGTCAACGCTTTGTTTAATTTACCCTTGCATTAACAGCGACATTAATTCTGATGCCCCAGTTCTGGCATAAATTAATTTATTAACTCTGAAACACATGTGGGACATCAAAAGCGCTTATGAGTTAATGCAATAACAAAAGCTCACCACACTTTGTCCTCGCTTTTTGTTTGTCTTGTTATATTACATAAATATTATACGGACAAAAATTATATTAATGACTTGGATAAAAATATCGGGATGCGTGGAAATTTGTGAATTAAAATTAATCATCTGGGGTCTCCTTGTCTCGTCTAGCCATTTTAAACTCATTTTTCATAACGTCATGCGTGACAGGTCTAAGACAAGGATACGAGGATTCGGTCCTGTCACCTGCTCAATATTTATGGAAAATGAAATGGAAAAAGACATGGAAACTTTACAACTAATATAAAACTTGGATAAGAACGAATGGAAAAACGCTGTGAAAACCGCAAATGTATGTCACACAGCTTATTTAAGTTTTGGGTGTTTTGTCATCGACACTCTTATATAAGTTAAGGCTCGAAGATTGCATACATCCAGTTTTTAGTGAATTTTCTGAAAAAAAAATAATGTTGAGATCTCGACTTTTGAATTTTGAAAACAATTCTTCAAATGAGCGCGAACTAGGCCCTCTAAAATCCATATCCAGGGTCAGTTTGAATTTTTATTTTTTAATTTTAATATATATATATATATATATATATATATATATATATATATATATATATATATATATATATATATATATATATATATATATATATATATATATATATATATAGTTATACATATGCCGACAACTCAAAAAATAATGGGTCGATTTCGATCAAATTTGGTGGATACCTTCTTTTTGCACATGGCTTGGATAAGTTCGTTAGCCAGGAAAATAGGACCGGTTTTTCCTGGAAAATTTTGGGTTTTCCTTTGGAAAATGTTTGTATCTCCCAGAACAAAAAAACAAACTATGCCAACAAAATTCGGTACTAATATTTACACTATTAAACTTACCTTACATCCCAAAATTCAGATCTTTAAGTTGAAAGGAAAATATATATATATATATATATATATATATATATATATATATATATATATATATATATATATATATATATATATATAGATTTTTAAAAAATTGGGTGCCACTGATGACCAGAGAAATGCATAAACCAGTTTTTCCCGGAAAATTTTGTGTTTTCTTCCGGAAAATGTTTCTATTTCGAGAAATAACAGCGGCATAAGCGCAGCTAAGTTTGTTACGCAGGTTTATTTAACAAAAATTAAACTATGTACCAAAAGTTATATGTATAAGGTGAAAGGAAAACAGTTATAGGCATTTAAAGAAGAAAAGATGGGTGCCACCGATGACCAGATAAACGCCCAAAGTAAAATATTTTGGTGCATAGCAAAATCTGACAAAATTGTATGTTACAAACAAGGACTAAGTTTATTGGCGCAAAAAGGTCAAGAAATGCCAGAAAAATTGCTTAGAAAATTTCATAACGTTTTCTCTTAAACCGTCAAAGTCGCGATTTGAAACGTTAAAATTGGCAACATTTAGATAAAGGACCTGATGTTAATACGGGCTATATAGAGTAGATGTTGCAAGAAATGTGACCTTAAGTTGCAGCTTCAACCGTCATTGTCCTTCATTTTACTGAAATGTTTCAAAAAAATTGACTTAAAATCCAACCTTTCTCTGATGCGTTAGCAGCAGTTTTAGTTATAGGGTTTATAGTTTAATTCTCAAAATTTTTATGAAATTTTCCTACAAGAAATTCGCTATTGAGAAGAGCGGGACTTTTGAGTTTTAATTTTTTTTTCAATTCCAAAATCACTGTGCCTTGAACTAGCACAGCGATTGGTAGTGTGAAGTTTTATATTGCTCTATCTCCGGTCTAAACTGACCGTAGATCAGTTGTCTTTTGCGGTCCAGAGCTTTACACTCGCACGAGATGTGCTGGTCTGATTCCTCCCCCCTCGCCGCAGAGTCTGCATGCGAGGTCCCCCTCGAATCGTCCCATTTTATGCAGGTGTTTCTTGACGGCCATGTGTCCCATCAAGAGACCTGTTATGTTTCTGTGTTGTCCTTTGCTAAGATTGAGCAGATCCACAGCTCTCTTTAAACTGGGTTCGTCAGTTACTGACTTCCCTTGTCTGAGTCCTGGACACTTTTCCCAGTACACCTTGTGTTCGTTTCTGACACAGGACTTAATGGCTCCCCTGGCCGTGCTCTTTGTCACGCCCAAAGCCGGTTCTGGTCCCATAAATGGTTCTATTGACCCTCTCTTTGCGGGACTGTCAGCTTCTTCATTGCCTTTGACCACCGAGTGACCCGGCACCCAGATGAGGGTGACCTTCAGCAACACCTCCATGGCGGCTGTTGGGGTTGAAGATATGGCCCCTGTGATGCGTAGACAAGCCATCATTTGGATCTTGTCTAGTTTTTGTTTGGCATTGGATTCTGTCACCTTAGGCAACCAGACCACTGCCGCGTATGCTAACGATGGTCTGACCACCCCTGTGTACAGCCAGTGGGCCATACTAGGTCTTTGTCCCCACGTTTTTCCATATAGCCGCACAGTGACGGCTAGGATTATGACTGCCTTACGCAGTATTTTTTTTAACGTGACCATTCCAGGTTAGGTTAGAGTCCAATACGACCCCAAGATATTTTACCTCCCTGGACATTGTAATGTTTCTACCGTATAGAGTGAGAGTTCTGTTGCTCTCCCACTTCCTCCTTCTCGTAAACGGTATGACGGTTGCTTTCTCGGGGCTCACCCCGAGCCCTTGACCAACCATCCACCTTTCCATTACATTTAGTGCTGCCTGCATGCGCTCCCACACTAATTGTGTAACCTTTCCTCGGACTATGATGACAATGTCGTCCGCATAGCCCTGTACCTCATACCCCCCTCCCGAAAGCCTCCCCAGTAGGCCGTCCACGACTAGGCACCAGAGCAAGGGAGACAGAACGCTCCCCTGCGGACACCCCGCCCCGACCCTCGCCAGCAGAGTCTCCCCTGAGAGTGAGGTGAACACCTCCCTGTCCTTGAGCATGGAACCGATCCATCTGCAGCAGGTCTCCTCTATTCCACGCTCCCTGATATCTGCCAGAACCGGTCCCACCGAGGTGTTGCTGAAAACCCATGCCTAGGATGGCCCCCAGCGCCACCTCCCTGTTCTCCAGCGTATTCTCAAGTTTCAGCACCAGTTGGTGCAGTGATGTTTTTGTTAAGACTCCTGCTCTATAGGCATATTGTCCGCAGTGTAGGAGATATGCTTCCAGTACACCGCCCCTGTTGTCTCGGTCGATGAGTTTTTTAATTGTTTTTAGCAAGGACATGAAACTTGTTGGCCTCTGGGACTTTGCCTGGTTGGACGCCCAGGTTTAGGAATGAATACAACCGTGGCAAGTCTCCATGCCCTCGGAATGTACCCCAGAGCCAGGTTGGCTCTCATAATGAGGATAAGTGCCGGCGCCAGTATGTCTACACCCTGTTGGAGCATGACGGGCATTACGCCATCAAATCCCGGGGATTTGAACGGCTTGAAGCTGTTATTGGCCCACCTGATTTCCCTCCAAGTAACCACCTCTTTAGCGACTGTCCAGTCTAATCTTGATGCCTGCCTATACGGCGCCTCTATTTCTGAGTGTTCCCAGTGCGGAGGTGATTGGTTTTTTATGTTACAGCCGGGGAAGTGCGTCTGGACTAAAACTTCCATATATTCCTCCCCCGAGCTTTTAAAGCCTCCCGTAGATATTCTAAGGAAGCCTATGTTGGTCTGAGTGCCCTTGGACATGATCTTGGGTAGTCGAACACTCTGGGATGTGTTCTCCACTTCCTCGCAATGCCTCCTCCACGACTCCTTCTTGACGTCCCTCAGTCTTTTGTTATAGGTCGTTAGGGCATGTCTATATTCATTCCATGCTCCAGACCGCCGCATTAAACAGCTTACGAACCTGCGTCCTCCTTTGCCTGAGCTCCTCGTTCCACCACGGGACATTCCTGGTGGACGCTCTCTTTTCAGGGGGCAGTTGGCGAGGTGATTGCGTCTCGCACTTTGGCTGCCGCAATCTCGAGGTCTATTGAATTGTCTATGGTCCTCTTAACCCCCCGTAGTTCCACTGCTAGGTCTGCCCTGTAGGATTCCCAGTCCACCTTGCGAGAGACCCGGTACCATACCGTTTGTCTTTCGAGCTTGGCGATTTCAAACCAGATGTATCTATGGTCTGAGTTACTCACTTCCCCAGACACAGCCCAGTTCTTAACAAAGTCACCCAGAAACTGGGTGAAAACTGTTAGATCTAAAACTTCCTCACGCCGTGTTGTGACGAAGGTCAGTTTATTCAATATGCCTAAATTAAATTTCATAAATTATTGTGAAAGTGACTTACGCCTAGAGTTTGTGTCCGAGCTTCCCCACAACTCACGGTGCGCGTTCGAATCCATGCCGATGATGGTCTGCAATCCACCTGATCTACTACCCACCATCAGCTGCTCCAATTCCTTGGGTAAAGGAGGGTCCGTGCTGTCCCCAGGCTGATCCGACAGTAATGTCCCTCGGCCCATCCGCTACTCAAATCGGATTTTGATCGTTGTCAAGTCCCTGGAACAGAAATTCATTAAAGGCGGAAACTTAATCCCTTCCCTGACAAAAATTCAGGCCCTCGGGTTCTTGCTGGATCTACTGTAGCTGAGCTTCCCAGCAGCTCTGCCGAGTCCCTTGATATCTCCTTTATAGGAGTACGGTTCCTGGATGAGTGCAAACGAGTGCAAACCAGACCCCCTAGGCCACGCACCCGTGGTCACTTTTAGTTTTTAAATAGAAGTGGTTTGTACAGGTTCGTTAACCAGGAAAATCGGCCCAGTTTTTCCCGAAATTTTTTTGTTTCTTTGGAAAAAAAATTATATCTTCGGAAATTACAAATTTATGGCAACCAAATTTGGCACTGAAGTATATATCATATTAAATTAGGAAACTATGTACCAAAATATAGATCTGTAAATTATTAGGAAAAAAGTTATACGCATTCAAAGAAAACATGTTTGCGGTTTTCCGCTTAAAACGTCAAAGTCGCGATTTGATACGTTAAAATTGGCAATTTTTAGGAAAAGTACGTGAAACGAATACAGTCTATGTAGAGAAAGTATCACAAAAGGAGTGTTTTACAAACCCCTAAGTTTCAGCTTCAACCGTCATTGTCCTTCATTTACCTAAAATATTTCCAGAAAAATCATTTCAAATAAACCCTTTCTCTGATGCTTTGGCAGTAGTTGTGCAACTTTTCACGGTTTTGGTAAATATTAAAGATTATGAGACGGCGTTTTTGACATTATATCGCAGTCCAATAAAAGTGACGCATTCAGAGAGATCTTCGTTTATCTTATTCGTCGAAAAAATTGAAATCCCGTATACAGGCGCTCTTTAATAATGACTGAATTAAAAGAAATCAAAATCAAACTGCCGTAACTCAATTGTTTCAAATGGAACAGCCTGTATTTTGTGTTTTGAAAGTAAAGAGCATAATAGTAAAAGTTTAGTAAGCTATTGTGAAAAGAAATTTTCGGATTTTCGTCAAAAAAATTGTTTTTTGGGCGTTTCGTCGGAAATCTTTTTGGAGGTAAATAGCTGAAAGAGGTACGTTGACCAAGAAAATCGGGTCATTTTTTCGCAAATATTTTAAGCTCATTTTCGGAAAATTATTGTACTTTTTCAAACAATAAAGTTATTTTGATGAAGTATGTTACATTGTTTTTACTATATAGGTTATACTGATAACCAAATTTGATGCCTGCTCTAATTAAAAAAGACATACTTGTTATTAAAAACATTTTTATAAAATTTTACTACCATGATGCATCCAGACTTTTTGTTTATTAAGATCATCCAGCAATTTTTTTAGCTTTGGTAGTCATACCTATATACAAGTTATTCTACATCATGGAACGTGTTTATTAAGATAAACTACTTGCTCAGTGTTTCCCATGCAAACTGCTTTCTCGGTGGTAACCTTCACTTGTTTCTAGTTTCATCTTAATGTCGGTCTATATTTACTTATTCCTTATTGCTTTCTTATAATTTAGAGTCTGTGCTGTAGACTTCAACTAATTAGTTCTATGATCAGTTAGTAATTTACTTTAAAAGGGTGTCAACAGTGAATCAATACTTAAATGGCGCAGTCGGTAGGATTATTAAAAAGGATGTTTGACAATATTTGGTTCGCTTCAGCGAATTGTTAGCTAACAATAATATAAAATACATTTAGTGAACGAGTAGCTCAGTAAGTGTTAAATGAAGCTAAGTAGCAATTTCTGAAGTGCATCGAGCAGCTGAAGAACGTAAAACAATGGAGTGTCACAGTTCTTAGCGATATTGACGCGACTTGCAAAAACCTGAACGAAATGCGAAAACGTGTACGAACTTTCAAAGCATGTTCAATAAACCGCTTAAGTTTAACAAAAAAACCTTTTACTATAAAATTAACTTACGTTTGTTTTGTTGTTGTTTCAGGTATCAGCAATTGTAGCCGTCTTACGTTTCCGTGACCTCTTGAGAGCAGGCGTCACGTGGAAAGGACCAGAGGTTATTGAGCTATGATCTTGGAGTTCTGGCAGTCAAAATGGCGCTGACTATGAATACGATTCTGAAAGCGACTGTTCCCTTCTTGTGAAAGCCTCATCAACGTCTAGAATGTCACAGGATTCTGACAGTGATTCTAGTTCAGAATTTGTTTAGATGTGTCCAGTTTTTAGGTATATGTCACGTCAGTCAAAGTTATTTTCAAGTTCACTGTACCTGTGGTTAATTTAGTCGAGATAAATAATTTACTACAGCATGTTGTTCTGCAAGAAATGTCACCAATAGAAGTGGCAAATATGCGTCATTATCATTATCATAGTTTTTATGTTGCTTAAAGTTTTAAAACTAAAATCAGTTTTTAAACAAATACCTCAAATGATCTTTATACGTCTTAAGCAATTGAAATTATTCTTTTTTAAATAAATCTTAGAAACAAGGAAGTTACAAATGGGTAAATTTTTAGTATCCTCTATGAAACTAGCTATCAGAGCTATCTTGTGTAAAATCTGAAGTTTGAGAAAACAAAACGTTTAGTCGTTTGCATTAAACAGTTAACATACTCAATATAAATAATCATAGCACTAGGTTCATTTTCACAAAGAGGCAAAAAAGTCGGAAATACCTACATATAAATATATCAATTCGCCATTTGTCATTAGCATGAAACATACAGGGGTTCCAGGAGAAACGGAAACTACTTTGAGAAGATATTTTAGAGCTTGCAGTAATAAGAGTTTCCTACAAACAGTCCCAAAAATACTTTATTTGTTCGTTCCAATCAGCCAGAGATGCTATATAGCTGGTGTCCTTTTATTAGTGATTTTTATTTTAAACAATTCACTAATAGAGAAGTATCGATGGTGAGACTTTGCAAAAATTTTTCAACTGAGTGCGAACTAGGACCCCTAGAACCCATATCTGTGGTCAGTTTCAATTTTTATATATTTAATAATAATAATAATAATAATAATAATTAATATATATATATATATATATATATATATATATATATATATATATATATATATATATATACATATATATATATCCAACCGATAACTCAAAAAATAATCAAGCGATTTCAATGAAACTCGGCAAGTTCTCTTGTTTTATTAATGGCTTGGACGAGTTCGTTAGCCAGGAAAATCAGACAAGGTTTTCCGAGAAAATTTTGAGTTTTCTTTAAATTTTTTTTTCTGTCTAAAGTTACAAAGCTAGTGTAATGAAATTTGGTGTATATGTTTCCTTAGAAAAGACCTTACTACCTACCAAAACTCAACTTTCTAAGTTTATAGAAAATTGAGTTTTACAAATTTTTTATTTTCTTCAGAGAAAAATTTTTGTCTCCGAAACTTAGAAAGTTATTTTAATGATATTTGGTGAATGAGTTGCCTTTGAAAAGGTCTTACTATAGACAAAAATTCAAATTTCTTAGTTTATAGAAAATTGAGTTATCTAAGTTTGAAGCATTTTAAAAAAATCACTATCATAACGCACTTGCTGCATCCCGAACTTTTTTTTTAAAGATGTGTATTAATTAAGAAAATAAACAATAACGTTACATCATACAAAACCGTTTCGAAGGCTCTTTATTTGCATCCGCTTCACTTCAACCAGTTGAACACCTTCAAGATGGCAATTATGCTCTAAGAATAGAGTTTGATGATTGGATACAACACAATTGGAAACTGGATAGGTACACTTTTTCGATAAAGCTAAATTTACCAGCAATTTTCAGAATTAGCATCATTGGGCAGAAAAAATTTTCGCAATTTTATTTATTGGAACATTTTTTCTTATTTCCACCCTAAGAATACGCCTGTAGAGTAATTTTTTGCCCCCGGAACACTCTGTATGTTTACCCTGGAATTATATTAAGGTATATACTTAGCTGATTAAAAGTGTCTTAAACTAAATCTGATACTAATACACTAAAGGGATGTCTGAATTCCATTAGCTTCTTGCAGAACACCATGTTTTTTTATTTCTCACGCAAGTTCAACATTAGCTACAAATATATCTGATAACGATAATATACCTAAAAATGACTGGACCACTTTTCGCTATTTGGTGCTTAAAGTGCAATAGAATTCAATCGATGTAGAGAAATGTCTTTCACAATATAATGGTATATGTAAATTACGATTCTCAACTGGTTTACTAATTTTTGTGCTGCCAGCAAAATTTATACGCTACAAACGTACATTTTAGAGTAATATATTAAATTGGAAATTGTGCTTTACAACACAATTAAATTAGGAATTGTACAATGGATTTTAAAAGTATATAATTTTAAACATCTAAAGCCATCGATGATGCATTTTGATAGATTAAAGGTTATTTCTACCTAAAAGCATAATAATTATGCCATATTGACTTGATTTTCAAGCATCATATTTAAACTTTTATATAAATACGTTTCTAAACTTTTTTTCTATCTAGGTATAAAAAATGTTTTATGGATTTTATATATTAGGAAAGACCGGAAAAATGGTGACACCCTAAGCTTTGTTTAATTTTTTTTTTGTCATTTTGTTACAAATACCTTCAAAAATAAGGGAATAATTGAAATAGGTCATTCGCCAAATCTTTATTCAAAAGTAAACAAATAATAAAACATGTTTTACAGGAAAAAAGGAAAACCCTACATGGCTATTATTACCCCAACTAGTTGGGGTAATGGTGACATACGGCCACTATTACCCCAATGAACAGATGAAAGTTTTCTAAGTACAATAATCGCATAGGTATACATTTTTTAGGTATAAGTACATGCCTTGTGAGCCTAATTCCCACACTTTTTATACCTCAACCATACCTTCCCAATTTTACCAAACTCCCCAACACACTATACATACAGGATGGCGCATGGAATACGAAACAGACCGGTTTGCTTCCAGAGAATTTTTTTTAAAAACGCTGAAACTAGTCAATTTTAATATTTTGGGGGACATGTTTTGACATAAAACTCAACTTTGTTACATCAACCCTTAAACGGTGGCGATAACACCCCTTATATTTTAAATAGGGAACATGGGTCAAATGTTACATCATTTGAAAGCTCTTTCTTTTCTGAATTCAGCACACTAATTTTTCTGGAAGTTTTATCAACTGGTTTAAAAATTATTCACAGTTGGAGTTGCAAGAACGTATTTCATTCATTGTGATAAACAATGCACTAATTAGTCAATTTTTCGTAAAAAAAAACTAAAAAACTAAGGCAAACATTAAAAAATGTTTATTCACTTAAGTAAGTGTTCAAATTGTTGACCACCAGCTTCCATACAAAAGTACAAATTTTGTTCAAGACGAGCTCTGACATTCTGGAGCATTTGTGAAGTTACTCGACGACATTCTTTAACAATGCGTCGTCGTAATTCTTCCAGAGACTTCGGTTCTGTTGCAAAAATTCTACTCTTTAAATGGCCTCATAGAAAGAAGTGTAAAGGAGTTAAATCCAGTGATCTAGGGGGCCACTCAATAGCACCTCTAAGCTCGATCCAATGCTGTAGAAACTCTCTGCTCAGAAACTCCCTAACACGTTGTGAAAAATGCGGAGGCGCTCCATCTTGTTGAAACACTAATTGACTTTCTTGATAGCGATCATCAGTTTCAACAATGTCAATTCGAGAGGGTAAACGATATCCTCTAGTAACTCCAAATACGTTTCGCCAGTCAAATTGCCATCAAGAAAAATTGGTCAGATTAAACGGTCTCCAAAAATGCCAGTCCACACAGTCAATTTCTGTGGAGTTTGAGTGTGGACTTGGATTATTATCTGCCCAATAACGACAATTTTGACGATTGACTGTAGAGTTTTATAAAAAACGTACACTCGTCTGAAAAACAGATATCGAACAGGAAGTTCCCGTTATCAGCTATTCGTGCAGTCATAGCTTCACAAAATTCCATCCGCCGATCAAAATCATCTTCATTCAGTTGTACAAGATGAATTATATATGGGTGAAATTTATGATGCTCTAATATTCGCTGAATTGTTCTTCTTTGATGTTTAAAACAGTGGCCAATTTTCTCGTGCTCAAAGTTGGGTCTGCAGCAATTTGTCCTAAAACTTCAATCTCAGTAGTCTCATTTTCAACCGGAAATTCACGTTCAGTATCCCGTTTTTTGTTGGCTACTGAACCACTTTGTCGAAACTAACTCCAAAATGTATTTTCTGTTAACATTTCTGTTCGGATGTCGTTCATTAAACAAATTTGCGGTACGGTTGGCACAGTCATCGTTTTTGAAAAAAAAGAGTAATTATTTCAACTCTTTCTTCTACAGAATACACTATTGTGAAATTAATTTTCGGTAGTACTATCAAGTATCAAACCGACCGATAAACTGAAATAATAAACCGCGTTTCTCTCATTCCGATAAGATATGTTCTGATAGTCAATTTTTTGTTTACAAACCAACAAAACAATGACTATCAGCACATTTTTTTTCAGAATAAGTGAAATGCGTTTCTGCATCTTAAACTGTGAATAATTTTTAAACGACTTAACAAAACTTCAAAAAAAATTGTGTTATCAATTCAGAAAAAAAAGAGCTTTCAAATGATGTAACACTCGACTCATGTTCCTTATTTAAAATATAAGGTTTGTTGTCACCACCCTTAAGGAGTTGATGTGACCAAGTTGAGCTTTATGTCAAAATATGTCCCCCTTAATATTAAAATTGACGTGTTTCAGCGTTTCTTGAAAAAAAAGTTTCTCTGATCGCAAAGCGGTCTGTTTCGTTTTCAACGCGCCACCCTATATGTCAGTCCCATTCGCATCTGTATCCTTGTATTCTTCATCATTGTCCTCGTCTTCTGAACTTATTTCCCTGTAAGTTTCTTTATTCTTTTCTATAGGTAACTTTACATTCTTCCCAACTCCATGGTTTTCTTTGCGATCGTCAATAACGTCGTGGGAAAAAAATTTCTTTCTCTGTTTCGCACGCGGTTTCACATGTTATTGCTGTGCTAGTAATTTTTATTTTTTCTTGGAGCACATCTGTGGTTGTGGTCGACGTAATTATTTGGGAATACTATTTTGCGGTCGCCCTCATACTTCCACTACTTTTGGATTTTGATGGTCCCGGTAACGGTAAAATTTCGTGGAATGACTTTTCAATGTCTGAATATTGGGCTTCTGGCGGCTTTACTACTTCCAATTGTTTCTCGCATGCTGGGGCTTGACCCGGCTGAGGAGCTTGAACTATTTTTCTTTGGGTGTCTCTTGACGATCATGAAAAACAGGATCTTCGACCACTCACAAGATCATTACAACCATCAGTGCTATTGGTTCTTTGAAGTTCAGCTTTCTTAGTAAAAACATCTGGATTATAGGGACAGATTTCTGTAGCCTGAAACCATTTTATAGCTTTTTCTGGAGTAGCTGCTCTAATAAATGTATAATTAAAAAGCCCTGCAACTTCAAATGGGGTTATTTTTTTCATGCGGGTGATTTCTGGAATACTTACTGTATTCTGAATTGTACGCTGTCTTCAGCGGGTCGTAAAAGAGCGATATCAAGCGGCTGGATCCTATGTGAGGTGTGTGGAGGGTTGGACAAAAGAATAACACTGTTGGCTTTGCAAAATTCATAAACTTGTAGAATGGAGTGAATCGAATGGTTATCCATTATGAGAACCGAATGCTTCTGGCTTGCTTTCACAAATTCTTGTAAATGTTTTAAATACTGTTGGAACAGGTCTTCTGTGATCCAACCTTGGTCGAAACAAGTATAGAGAGCTGCTGCTGGACCCGCTTTTTGGAGTTGCGGATACATTCTTTTTCGTCCATAAATAAAGATCGGTGGCGCATAAATTCCGGTTGCGCTGAAAGCGCACACGACTGTAATGTTTCGGCCTTTATCCCAGCTTGTGGCAAACCCAACTTTTTTTAGCCCTTTTCATGGCTAAAATTTTCCTGGCGTCTGAACTGTAGAGATTCTTGTCTCATTATTGAAAAATATGGTGACTTCGATTTATTGATGCTGGTTCCGGCTTACGGACAGCAATTGAGGGATTTATTTTCATGAATCCCTACAGCCAATCATCACCTGCACTTTTTGAATTTGTATTAAAAGGACAAGGCATGTGATACTTACACCATATTTATAGGCACATTTCTTGATTTTTTGTCTGGAAATTCCGTGGAAAAGTTTCAAAAGATGAATAACATGCTGTGCTAAAAAATATTCTGCATCTACTGAAAATACCGGTCTGTCTCCCAGAGAAGCCCAACGTTGCTGTTTTGTTTCAATCGCTTTTGCAGGGTATTTCTGGGAATGCTGAAATCTCTGGATACCTCCCTAACACTTCTACCGTGTCTAACCGCAGTGATGGCTGCCTTTAGCTGGTCACGTTTACAAATCTCTTTTTCAATTTGCCTGCAGTTGGTCCTTGGCATCTGAAAAACGTATTGACTATTCCAATAGGGAGGAATGAGGCACCTTGAGAAACCACTGATGTCAGATACCATCTCAACGTATCCTTCAACATGTTGTGAACTCTTATTTTCCAATGAAAAACTGATTTTTTAATACTGATGGGGTAATGGTGGCCAGATCCTAATACCCCTCAATGGCTGGCCACGATAACCCTAAAAAATACATGTTATAATAACAATAATGTAAAAATACTAAAATTAAACAAATTGCTGTTTACGATTGTTTTCTTCTAAGTCTATTATTAATAAAATAATACACAACAAACAGTTTCAGAAAAATCAAAACAATAATCTGAATTTTGAACTTGTCAATTCGAACGTTCCTTACATCCTGCAATACCAAAGCTGAAATGTCATGTTGGCCGGTTTAACTTAAGGAATCGCCAGCTTGTTCTTGGTTAGCTAATTGAGCTACCCATAAGGAGATGGCTCAAATGTGTCCTGTTGTGAAATAAAAATTATACCCTAATATTTGGTATGGCTCCTGTTACCTCGGAGGCCACCACTCCCCCGGTTACCCCTACTTGTTTCCTTAATTAGATAGTTGGTTAATTTACTTTTAATGGAAAAAATATAGCAAATCTTGAGGCTTCAGCACTGGGTTTTAGGAAACAATGTTTCTCCACATTTTGCTTTTCATACAAGGGGACATATATTTACCTCTTGTAGAGGGCATTTGATGAAACAGCGACTTCGACAAAAATCTAATCCAGTAGTCGACAGATATTGATGATTGTGATAGATTTTTTTAAATTGCGTTAAAACTTTTTTATTTTAAAAGCCACAGAACATTATTTAAAGAATTTTTCAAAATTTTCAGTGTTTTACTAAATTTTTTATAAAGGTGGTAACAAAACATTGATATTGTAAATCAGAAACCCTGTGAATTTTTATCCGATTAAATGCTGTTTTTAATTTTTCTTTTATTGGCGCAGTAGTTCATGAAAAGCCGAAAATAGGTTTGTTGAATCGATTCTTAACTGCCAGGGTTAGGGGGCGAGGTTTCCAAAACATGGATACTGTAGGAACGAAGTAACCGTTCGATAAGCGTACAATGTTACACTAAGAGCGTGTGTTTATCGACTAAAACAGGTTTTTGATGATAGGTTGCAAAAGGAGGTACTATCAGCAATGTCTGAGGCGAAGGAGCAGTGGGGACCTTGGTAGAAGAGATATGTATCTCCAAATTTTGTAGTCTATAAAAATAAGGTTGACTGTGTTAGATAAATCTCTGAATCCCGTATAAGGCGAAGAGCTGATTTCTGTATAGACTCTAGGAAGGACCAGCTTGCTTGGGTTACTGTTTCGATTTAAAATCTTTTGGCGCTGTATAAACCAGTCATGTTTGGGGTACTGCCCAGACATACACACACCCAGGCCCATATATATATATATATATATATATATATATATATATATATATATATATATATATATATATATCCAGCTGTCAGGATTTAAAAATTTGGACTACCTATTTATTGGATCAAAATATCACTTTGACATATCACGATCACATGGTTGGATAATAAGGTTGACATATCTTTTGCAAAGTTAGGGTAAATAAGTGATTAATACTTAAACATATATTAATTGATTATTTTAGCACACCAAAGTGTATTTTTTTATAGCCGTTGAAAAATGTTTTAAAGTATCTTTACAAATTAAAGTTCCGCATTTGTAACCAGCAAATTTTGCATTAAAGACCCATAAAATTAAAAGTAGCCCATCTAAGAATACTTCATAGTTTCGAATATTCAGACACATTTTACATAATTAAGTTGTTGCCTTATAGGGAATGTAATGAGGCGCTCCTTGGGGAAGGTTGTTAGGCGTTTATCTACAAAGCGAGAAAGTCGAGGTTCGATTCCAGTGCGAGCCGAGGGGTAAATATCTGCCCAAAATTGTGTACACCATAAATCCTTTTTGGCAAATAAATCCACATAAGTCCATATAAATCACCCATAAATCATTTTAAATTCCCAATAAATCCTTGTAAATTCTTATAAATGCTTATAATTTTTTTATAAATCCTCATAAATCCTTATACATTCTCATAAATCCTTATAAATCCCCTTGAATCTTGATGATATATAAACAATAACAATGTCTGTGTACCTCTCGGTGTACCTTATCTATAAACATTCATCTTGTTATTAATATTTATCTAGAAATTTAGTTGATGATTGGCGGATGGTTGTTGCTGTTATTAATGATAATAAGTGAAGAAAGGAAATTTCAAATAAATATTTATTAAAACAAAAGGAGTAACAAATGCATTATAGGTACTAAAGTGTGAGCCACAAAAAAGACTACACTTCACAACTTGAGCTACCTGAACCCTGAGCTCGAACTACCGGCAAGCTGATGTGGCTTGAAGAACACCACCACTACTTTACTTTAAATTTCATAGGTTTATCTGAACTGCTGTCAAATAAATTATAATTGATTTGTTGAAGACAGATCTTATCTTCTTTCTCACTCGTCCATGGCCTACCGTTAGTCTTTTTTTTTTTTGTGGCTCACTCTTTATTATGCTAACATCTCGGCTAACATTTTAAGTATTTTGAGAACTTTTTATTAAAGTAGGCAATACTAATCTCAACTGATATATTTTCAATGAGGGCGAACACATTCTTCGAACTCTCTTCGGAACCCTCCTTGGATGGTATGGGACCAAAAAATACATACTGTTTTTCCACTTTTGCTGTGTTTTCTCGAACTGGCCATTTAAATTCGCATCTTCTTCTTTTGTTTTGTCTTAAAAAGGTCTATCGATTATTGGATTTCTGACATCATCAATAACAGTCTGGGCAAGTTTACCAATAAACCAGCCCTCGTCATAATAAACTGCATATAAATTATTCATCTCTACTGAAACCGATAACAATGAACTAGTAGTACATGCGGATTCATTTTGCACAAGCCCTTTGTTAGTTTCTTCAGTTTCCGTGCAAGTTTCTGTGCTAATTTCCATGTCAACATCAGATTCTGAAAACGTCTCCGTATCTGTTTTGTCATCATAAACTAATGCGTTATCTGCAGAATCCTCGGTAGAATCATTCGAACTCCCCGATTCTATTACGGCGTCTCTATTCATCTTTTTATTAGTCTTTCTCGAAGTCTTTCTTCTCAGCATTTTCTTTTGAGCTTTGGTGATCCCCCGGGTAATTATATCTTCTTAGGTTGTTCTGTACTCTTAGGTTTTGTAATAAATCGTTTCAGTGTATCTGCAGTAACCCTTTTCTTCGTTTCCTCTAGAAGCCAGCTGAGCGAAGGTTTTCTAATAACCTTAGAATTATTGCCGACGAAGACTCGAACATATGGTCCTTCTTCAACTGTTTCATCCAGTAATTTTTGATCATAGTTTCTCATAATTAAATTATCGATAACTCCAACACGGAATATATCGCATAAGTCCTTCAATAACTTACTATTTGCATCGTTTAAGTCATCACCATCGATTTCTTCAGTTTCTATTGGCAGAGATGCAAGAGGTCGGACTTGATTAGGTGGAGTATTGACTGAATCAGAATTTTGTCTGTCAATCATGTTGTCGTCTATTTATGCGTCTTCTTCGTCGTTTAGACTTTTGTCCTTTATCAGTGGAATTGCAGTCTGATACAAACTGTTGTTTTCGACCGGAATGCCGAGTTTTCGCGTGCCTATCTGTGCATCTTTTAACGCACTTTCTACTGCATCAGCTAACATGATATCTGAAAAGTCTTTCAAATCTGTAATTGGCATCGAATTCACTTTGATATTTCTTTTATCTTCCCTTGGAAACACAATTATATCTTTCAGATCGTGCATAATGTTGTTCACCTTCTTAATTCGGTCCAAACGTCCCATTATATCTTTCACACTAAAGTTAACAACCGATGAATACGTGGAGCTCATGGATCTTGTAGTCCTGAACGTCTGTTCACAATTCTGGCTTCCAAAAAGCACTGGTAAAAACATGTCACTTGATAAAAGTGGATTGTCACGAATGTTTCTGATAATATTAATAAGTGTATGTGCATTTAATTCTAAACAAGTGTAACAGTTTGATGAAATAAAATGCTCTCCGATTGTGTATTTGTTATCTGTTAGCCACTGGCGCCAATATCTAAGGAAAAAAAACATTATACCAAATTGACTAAATTCGATTCCTGACATCGTCGTACATCCTCAGTAAATCACCCGAAATCCTTAATAAATCACCATGAATCCCCAACGCTGTACACCATAAGTCACCAGATATTTACCCCTCGGTGCGACCAAACATATAGTTGACCTAGTCTGGAAAATTCTCAAAATAATAAAGAGATTATAAAATATTGTTTTAATTGCCTGAGATGCCAGAGAGGTAGAATAAGGTAAACTACTGATTTTGAAAATATGCCTAGTTAAGTTTGGTTTCTTGCTGGGTCCTCCAGATAAGTAGATCTAAAAAGAGTGAAAAGAAAAAAGAAACAGGCGCATGCATCTCTAAAAATTTGTATCGTTTATTAGAACTTTTTATGACAATACGATTGTTGTTTAAAATTTCTGTTGAATTCTGTTGCACATTCAATATGAAATATTGTGTAAGAAATTACTAATAAGTATTACTAGATGGAATAGGTAACTATTTTGTGGTGCCAACTATGTAAGAAAATATCATAAGAAATATGAAACAAAGTTTATTTTCATATTGTTGTTAAATAGTAGCTTTCGATGTTGTTGCTCTAAAAAACAAATTAGTATTATGATTATTTATTACGACCTCAGATCTTTCCCATTTAAACTGTTACGTAAATGTACAGGGTGATAATTAACTCTTTTATCAATTGAGAGCAACGCAGCAGTCATTTACTGAAAATTTGATTAGCTTATCTCTCTAAAAGTCAATGTTTGTATCAAAAGTCAGTTGCTAAACCCAGAAATTCTTAGTTAGAACTTGTGTTGTGCTTGACGAGTATAAAATGTTTGCCTTAGAATTTTAAATAATGCACCTGTACAAATATTATGAGTACTAGTTAGATCTCTGTTGTTTATTTTCATTTGAACGAAGAACTGAATAATTATATTTTTTAGAATTCGTGTATTTCTTGTTTGTTCATTAGCAAGGCTAATATTATCATTTTTTTTACGAAAATTTTATGTTTTGTTTCTTGTGTGTCATCCATTCATTTGGTATTTCTGCCCATAGACATAAGCGCTGGACGTCAAGTCGATAGAAAACACTTGATGTTTTAATTCCTGTTGATCTTACTTGGTGAAATCCTTTTGTACTAACTACAGAAGAAGAGACTTTTTCTCTGGCCTCAAGTGTGCTAGTTTTCTTCTCTGTAAACAATCTCGCCTTCTACGTTATCGTAACTTTTTTAAGGCTTCTTTTGCTTGATAATGCGGCAAAATGCGAACCCAGTTGTTGAGAACAAAACCAACCTCTGTGAAGCCAAAAAAGAGTCTCTGCTTATGATTGTTCTGTACAAATATTTTTTCTTTGTGGTGGTTGAGCTCTTTATACATTCAAAATGTAGGACTTAACTTTTAGGTTCAGAAAAATAAATATTTCAAAGCAATATTTTCAGCTGGACAATGTGGTCGTAGATATTAACATTTATTCAGCATACTACAGTTATAATCGCACGAGGTATAGACGAATATATGCAGTTTTTATCCATGCAAAGTTCTTTAGGAGTGAAATTATGGTCAATATTTTATGAATCCTAAAAGCACATTTGCTATGTTTACGTTTTAACCATGTTTAATTTTTTTTTAACTTATGTGTATATAATCTGTACTTATATAAGTGTCAATTTATTTGCAAATAGGCACTTGGCTTGCGACATTACCGAGCTAGGAATAGAGGCCGATAATTACAAAGTCCCTAGATCCAGAGCATCTAAATGAGACTAGGACACATATTGGCATCAGCTTCTTAATCACAAACATTGGATATTTCAAGGTCTTCTGATTCATCTGGGAGGTGATCAGAATTTTAATGTTAAAAAGGGGCTTATACAAGTATGAGCTTAGCAGTTTCTTTAGGAAACATATCGCTATGTCTTTTATTTGTTTAATTAGACAGGTATTTTTTAAACGTTATTATATTTTCTGTGTTTGATTTTTAGTTTCGGAAAATTAAATGCTTGAAACCAATATTTTCAGCTGGACAAGCCGGTCGTGGGCATTTCTTTTTATTCAGCATACCAGTCATAATCACATGAGGCATACCCGATTATAACTTGTTTTCAGTAATGCAATGATTCTTGGGAGTGGACTTATGATCAATATTTTATGAGGTCCAAAAGCACATTCAATACTTAGATTAATGTCGATTTATTTACCAATAGAACGCTGCACATCTCACACTTATTTTCTTTTACAAAACAAATTTTACAAACAAGTTCGAGGTGCTCCCATGGGTTTACCACTCTCTCCTACATTGTCCAGCATTTTCATGGAAAACTTCTAGCCCCCAATTAATTTAGCTGACGACATTTCCGCTGTCTGGCCACACGGTAAAGAATCTCTAGACGAATTCCTTTCTCACCTAAATAACATCAACCCACAAATCCAGGTCACCGTGGAAATAGAAAATATTTTTTCTTTGACTTTCTTAGATGTACGCATCACTAAAAACCCAGTCAGAGGATTTTCTTACACTGTGTACCGAAAACCAACCCACACTAATCGTTATCTTAACGCCCAAACTCACAATCACCCATCGCAACTAAACACCGTGGTTCGAACACTAGTAACACGATCTCTTAGACTAACGGACAACAATAAACAGGCGGAATTAAACTTTTTAAGACACACATTGCTAGAGATTGGATACGACAACAATCACATATACGAAACATTAGGAACGCACAACAACAAACCACCACACCATAACAAGAACAGACAGAGTCCACACAACGTGTTGACCGACAAAATCAGCTGAATTTTTAGAACCCACAATATCAAAACCATACCCACAACAGAGCAAAAACCGTCAAATCTGATCAAAATTCCCAAGGATACAATTCTAAACGAATCCCACGAAATTTACGAATTTCCTTGTTCCGACTGTTCCAGAACTTATGTAGGACAAATAGACGCATCCACAATAGAATGTATGAATACACGCTCGCAGTTAGAAAATCCGATTCCTTATCTGAGCTGGCCATGCATCATATTAATACAGGACACAAAAAAAATGCCAAAACAATCTCCCCGGCTTACAACTTCAAAACCAGAATTATCCGCGAAGCGATCGAGATAGAAAAACGTCCCGATTGTTTAAGTAAGCGAGATGATGGTCTTTGTCTTGCGATAATTTGGAAACCTATTATATCTTCATTACAAGAAAATAAATTTCATATACAATTTTATTTCCTTATTACCTGACTCAACAAATACCTGCAATCTCCTTAATCCGTTAAGTACCGTGGCGAAAGCCCCTGACTTAGTTGACCGTGATCCGACTAATTACACTGATAACGAAACAAGTAGACGAAACGGTTCATACAATACAAGAGTTGCAGCCAACTGCGAGGTCTCTCTTAGGCGTAGGGTTAAACACACTGAGACCTTAGGTACGATCTCCGGCGAGATTTGGAGAGTAGGCAGATTGAGGCCCCGTAATCGAGCTACAACAACCCAAACCACTTTGTCCACCGCTCTAAGGAGTAGGCAGATTGAGGCCTTAGAGTTTATGTCCTTACATAGTTCCTGTACCTCTTGAAAAGGACTCCAAAACAGGAGCCGAAACGTCGAGTTTTAATAAATTCTAGACGCGGTTCAACCTAAAAATCAAGTATGTCTCATATATATATATATATATATATATATATATATATATATATATATATATATATATATATATATATATATATATATATATATATATATATATATATATATATATATATATATATATATATATATATATAGTGTTTACACTATTTACACAATTCACATTCACTATTGTTTACAATGTGCGGTTCTACACATAGCGGGTAAAAGCGGGCAGGGGCGTACCACTTGTGTATTTTCAACACCCTCTTCAATGAAAATATTGCCGAGATGGCTTGTGGTTATACCAAAGTGAGTATCAAATTTGTTATTTTAAATAGAAACCTATAGTTTTTATTGTGTTTTCGGATTTGTAGAATCTTTTTCAGATGAATCCTATCATCTTTTTCTATACCTAAGTTCAGCCGTTTTCGAAATATTTACACTTTTTGAAAATGTTTTGCATATTCCTCTTCAAAATTCTATTACGTTTTTTTAAATTTTCGAAGGTAATTCGGATATTTAAAAGAAGGAGGTTGGTCTATGTTTTAATATAACCAGAACCGCACAAAAAATAATTCTAACCTCCAAAATTCTAACATACGTTTAGCAAACATTAAATACTCTTACCTCAATTTTTCAAATGAAATGCCCAATTTTTTTCTCCATCAAATAAAGAAACATTCAATTCTGCATCGATCTGTATTAATATTTTCAATACTTGTTTTGTAGTTTTTAAGCAATTTTGATTTTTTGATAATATGGCAGGTAATCCTTTACTAGCTTTAAAACTGCACTGTGTATGAATCGCCGTTGCCATGGAAATGAGAACTGTCATAACTTTGTTTAACAAAGGTCGTCTTTAAAGATAATTTTGGATGTATGATTTAATAAATAGAAATAAAAATGGAGGTTCAAAGTGATTCCAACCAAAATTTGATGAACTTGTTCTGTATTAATGCAAAATGTGAAAACATTGTGGAGGGAACATATCGTTTATTCAACGAGAAATATCCTTACTTGTCACTCTTCAATAGATGGAAGTTCGAAAGACCCTAATCGAATTTCGTACAGTTTGGACAAGCAAAAGCTAAACAAAGAGAAATAAACTTGTAGCTGGTGACGAAAACATCGAAATTACTGTACTGGGCTATTTTCAGGCACATCCACATGGATCAGTCCGAACAGCTGCAATAGATCTGGATCTATCAGTGAAATCTGTGCACAGTACTTTAAAGAACAACAAAATGCATCCATATTCCATTATAACAGTACATTCACAAATACTTGAAGATTATAATCGAAGAATCGAATATTGTGAAACAATTTTAATAAGAATACAGGAAGATCCTTGTTTCCTACAGAAAATTATTTGGACCGACGAATCAAAAGTTAGTAGAGATCGGCACATAATAATCTGCTATTCACCAGAGAAGGCCTTTTCTAACGTGCGCTTTAGAGGAAACACGCTGTGTATATATAGGTATATATATATATATATATATATATATATATATATATATATATATATATATATATATATATATATATATATATATATATATATATATATATATATATATATATATGTAATGGATGTCCCATAAATGGATACAATATAGAAACTTTGGATAGTGACGATAAAATTAAGCAATTCTGAAAATATTGGACCTTTAAGTTTTCTCAAGTTTGTGCTTTATTTCTTATAACTAAAGGTGATATTTTATTATGCTTCTAGTTGGAAAGTCGCTGTTGTGATAACTTTTGTTGTGTTAGTCACCCTGTGAAATTTTTGAAATTCTCTGATTTTCCACTAAACTGTTGGGTCTTCGCTGACAAAGGTTGGTATTCTCTCTAAAATAACAAAAATAGTGTTAACTTCCGGTGTGACCCGAACTGACAGAATTGTCAAAATAGTTTTTTTAAATAGCCAGAAGATTGCTTATTAGGCGTGTGAAATTTCAAGGGGCATTATTCTCTGCCTCCTGAAATATATATTGTGTAATTTCCAGGCTGGGCATGTATAAAAACTATATTATTATGTAACTGCTTTTTTACTGTAGTATGATTTTGATTTTAAATATGTCTTTCTTTAGAAAGAGATTATGTATGAGGTTGTTACGTTGCAGGAATGCGCATGAGACTACGAATCTTTTGGGACAACTTAGCTTTGATACATCCAGATATGTTTAATTAATGACTGCCAAGAAACTAGATTTATTTTGCTCTATAAGAAAAAAAAATGTTTTCTAATATTTACTTTCATATTTATTGTTGTTTTTTTAATTTTGATCATTGTATCTCCTCCTTTCGGATTTTAGACAGTATTCCTTAATTCCCTTGCGTTGCATACTTTTTGTTTAATACTCTACGATGATAATTCCCACCCCTGTCCTTAATATCCAATATACTAGGGAACAGATATAGGTGGGCGATATGAAAAGCTCATTCTTTATTTATTTATTTTTTATTTGTTTGTTGCTCTATCTTTTTTAATATTTGACAAAAAAAAATGAGTTCCTCAATGAAAGCTATTATTATAGTTAAATGCAATTGAATCGCTTTTAGGAGTATTTGGTGGTGTTGGAATTTCCGTTCAGTTATTCAAAAGAAAATAAAATTTCTTTGCAACACCATTACCTAGCAGATATTTTCCTATCACAGATTTTGCCTTTTAACAAATTCTTAAGGGCTGAAGCCCATAACGGACTACGTGATAAAAATTGAGTTCTTTCTACTTCTCCCTGATTCCTTCTTAAAAAATCTAAATAAAAATTGTTCTACAATCTAATGAATTTCTCCAGGTTGATTATTTTAATTAACTCGAAAAATATGTATACACTTTTTAACAGCCAATTTTAACTATGTGTGTTTTAATAGACATTAGTGCGATCTAGTTGGCTTAGGTACGCACCGCCACTGTGATTTAATTCTCTGAAAAGAGCTCACCAATTCAACAAAATTTACATATAAATTGACCAAGTCAAACCAACTGGGAAATATTTTTCCTCAAAGCGGTTCGATTGTATTGTGAAAACTGTTTTTGACTGTGTGCTTTCAATAAAACTACAAAAAACTTGTGTAAATTGTAAATATGTATTTGATAATTACGGTTAAGAAAAATGTAAGTAAATGGAGTAACGTTAATATCATGTATTAAGCTAACGCACATTTGTAAACGATACATGTCAAAATAAAATAAATATTTTAAAAATAAAATCAGTTTCAATCCATAGAAGTTTAGGTAAAATAATATTGATGCTTTGTCACAGATATCAAGGAAATAAGCAGTAAATTTTAATTTTATGTCATCTCGAAGGCTTACGCAATACTATACTCAAAACGGTTCTTTTCAAAATTGTCAGTGCAATTACAAAATTTCGCAAGCATGTTGTACATAATTGGAAATCCCTTTTCATATAAGCAAAAAAGCCAATAAGGCTGCCATAATAAAAACAAACGTTGATACATGTAGCTCAAAAACAAATAACAATCCAAAGTTGAGAATAGCACAAAAAGATTACTCTGTAAAAAGTGTCCTGATAATGTGCAAGTCTTAGACATGTCAGATCAACGCCTACTTAGATATTGAAGAAAAAAGAAATCGACAAATTGTGGTTTTTTCAAAATAACTCAAAAACGAAAAGAGGCAGGGCAAAATACAAGTCATATTTGGAACGAGCATGAAGTTCTACAAAACATTGCTAATTTAACAGTACCCCTATCTCTAATAATAACGGAGATATCAATACATTGCCATCCAGTTTGGGACACACTGTATATGTATGTATGTCATATATGCACATGTGTGTATATATTTATCTCTATATATGTGTATGTACTAGATATAAAATAATTGTTGATATGTATTTTGGGATATAGGTTGTATGCTAGGGTGTATGTATGGGAAAGGTAAAGGTGCATGCATATTTACATAAGATGACCAGGCACTATTGTTGGTTATGAATCAGTATCAACTATCTGCGGGACTGGAGATATTTGAATATACCTCCTAACTACATACAGACTTAGAGACAACTTCTCTGGCTTCACTGTTGGGTATCGTTTCTGTAAGTTAAAAGCGTAGCCAGCGCGTAAGCTAACTGGAACAAGAGACTCTAATGAATTCTAGATGTTCTCGGATGTTCTTCAACGTTTCTGTGACTAGTTTCGCTGCTTGACAGAGCAATTCTTTAGCAAATATGGTTCAGCAACCTACTTACTTTCCTCTGATCCTAACACACAGCTCAAATCCCTTGGTTCTCCTTCTTACTACAAATCCTTAATGCCATAAGATATTAGTCACCGCCACCCTCGGTCGCTCAGACCATGGCATGGTCACTGCTTCGTGAGCAATGCAACCCGAGGTCACGCAGTCATCACACCCACGTATCGTTTGGCACTACAACTCCGCGAACTGGGACGTAATGCGAGATTATTTTTCCTCACTTCCATGGGCGTCTGTCTGCTTCTCTCATCCTGACCCCTCTGATATTTCACAAAACGTCACCGAAATTATCCAAGCTGGCAAATAATTATTTATTCCCCGTACACAGAAAATCTCTTAAGCCACTCAAAAGCCCTGGTTCTCTACATCCTGTGACAAAGCTAGACATGTAAAGGTCAAATCTCACAAAATGCTTCTACACAATCCCAGTCAAGAAAACCGTCAAGCATTTAACAACGCAAGAAACCGCTATGTCCGCATTCTTACTGAGGCAAAAAACTCGTTTAATAACCACATCAATCTCCTCTTAAGCTCCAAGGGCGGCAAACCCTTCTGGACTCTTGCTAAATCTATTAGGAATAATTTCTGCAAGAGCACGTTCCCACCCCTTGTCTCAGGGGATGAAATTGTTTCTACCGCCCTACCGTAGGGACTCCGTCAGCGCAGATCAATTGCCGACCTTCTTTCCATTGTCACCCATTGTTGGAACAAGTCTGTGGAATTACACGGTGAATCCCAGATTGTCGCTCTAGACATATCCAAAGCATTCAACCAGGTCTGGCACGCAGCGCTGATTAATAAACTTCCGGCCTGTGGCCTACCACCAAAACTCTGTACCTGGACAGCAAATTTCCTCTCCAACAGGTGCATTTCTGTTGTCGTGGGTGGCCATTCCTCTAAACTGTATCCAATTAATGCAGGAGTTCCTCAAGGTTCAGCTTTAGCCCCTACTTTGTTTCTTCTTCACATCAAACACCTCCTCTCTACCACATTCAACCCAGTTCACAGCTACGCGGACGACAGCACCATCCACTCAAATATACAATATTCTAAGCGTGTCTCTTTAGCCCAATTACATGAAGATCACAGACTCATGGAGGATTCTGTCTCTGTGGATCTCCAAAAAATATTAGACTGGGAAAGCAGAAGTCTTGTACAATTCAACTCCTCCAAATATCAGGCTTGCGCACCAGCCCTAGACCCATCACAATGAACAACCAAGTTATTCAAAGTAATGAGTCTTTTTCACTGGTTGGCATTTCTGTGGATCGAAATCTCAATTAGCACCAACATGTCACATCAATTGCAGAAGCGGCCGCTAAGATATTAGGTTTCCTCTTCCGGGCTCGCAAATACTTTTCACCAGCTAATCTCTGTACCTTATATACTTCACAAATAAGGCCAAACCTCGAATAATGCTCCCACATTTGAGGTGCCGATGCCGCTTCTACACTGGCTATCCTGGACTCCATTCAGAACAGAGCTATACGTCTCCTCAGTGGTGACCCTACCGTCACCCAAAGGCTGCCGTCCCTTGCCCACCGTCGTGCCATTGGTGACCTCTCTCTCTCTCTCTCGTTTATAGATATCTGCACGGGCACTGCTCAGAGGAGCCTTCTTCCATAGTTCCTTCACCTGCTGCCGCCAACAGATCTACTAGCGGAACAAAGCGAATGAACCCTTTTACTGTCCAGGTCGCCAGACATAGACCATCTTGTTATGCCCGCTTTTCTGTCCCGAGGGCTTCTAAGTTGTGGAATTATTTGCCGGCACATGTTTTTCTTTCTCCTCCGAACCTCCAAACCTTACTTACGGTGTGTTTACATTCAAATCTCCCTCAATGCGCACGACTTAAAAACATATTTAGGTACTAACATTTCTGTTAGCTTGACAAATTTACTTGGCCTGCGTTTAGCTTACATTCGAGATATTGCGAAAGACGAGGTTTAATTTTTTGACAATCTAATCACATATTTGGGTACTGGCATCTCGCCTCATCTTCGCAATAATAACAATTAACTCATCATGTGCTTATGTCAAGATCTTACACAGCAAAAACTGATGTAAATGTTTGCTAATTCAACCACATATTTAGATACAAGCGTATCGTCATAGAACAACAAAATTTCAAATTAAGGTTGTTAACGTAAGAATTTTTCAAGTCATTATACTCTTGGAGATCGTACTCTTTGCGGGACATGTATTTCTAATACACTTCCTTTATCTATTTGGAAAAGCCAATCTTTGAAAATAAATTGAACAAGGTTTAAAATATTTTAAATGAGTGCTTTAAACTTATATTCTTAAAAAGTAAACCCTTGGTATATGCAGACTTGGACACTACTTCTCTGGCTTCACTGTTGGGTTTCGTTTCTCGAGGTAAAGGGCGTAGCCAACGCTTAAGCTAACTGGAGCAAGAGGTCCTTATGAATTCTAGGTGTTCTAGGAAGTTCTTCAACGTTTCGGTTACTAGTTTCGTTGCTTGACAGCATTCAGATTCTGAGAGTCACAGAACATCCTAGAACATCTAGAATTCATAAGGGCCTCTTGCTCCAGTTAGTTTACGCGCTGGCTATGCTTTTCACCTCCAGAAACGAAACCCAACAGTGAAGCCAGAGAAGTAGTCTCCAAGTCTGTATGTAGTATGGACAAGTTTCACCAAGTAAGGGCAACAAAAATCAATGAGTTAAACCCTTGCTTTCACGATTTGAAATACAACTTTCACCAGACTATTAAAAAAGGTAGGTATGTTAATCTTAAGTAAATGTGGTTAGTTTAGCACCTATTCTCAAACCAAACGTATTATTAAAAGTTAGGGGTAACGCCCCAGAGTCCATTTTCAAGGCGCTTCAGGTCTACATAAGGTAAAGAGAAAGCATTATCACCCCAAAAACCGTAAAAATAATAACACACACTGCTGCGCTGGACAGTTATTTCCACAACGATGTTCAACTCGTCAAAATCTGTCACTAACTGTCAGGTATAGCCACTGGCGAAGACTGCTTCGCTGCCGAAATACATTTCTAGCACCAAAACATCTTTGAGCGACGGTCAGATCTCTCTCATCTTTGGGGTTGAAAACATTGACGATATCCAGTGAGTTTTGAGGAGTAGGCCCGGAAATCGAATTCCAATAACCCAACCTAACTTTATCTACTGCTCTAAGTAAGATGTCGGTAAATTTAGACCTCAAAGCTCATTTAATTTAATGCTTTCTCAGCTTCTTGAAGATGGCCCTAACCAGGAGACGAAAGATTGAGATTTAACATATTCTAAATAATTCTCCATTTCCCACTTATGACCACGAAAACTATTTGCTACATATACTCGTGCATACACACACACACACACACACACACACACACACACACACACATATATATATATATATATATATATATATATATATATATATATATATATATATATATATATATATATATATATATATACCGTATAGCTACATTGCAGCCCTTATCAATTCTAAGCAAAAAATGTATACTTGATTTAAATCCCCCAGACACACCATTTTCGAGATATTTCAATTTTTGTATGTCGATGTCGCTCAAAAATTAATTCTGCGACAAATCATAGGAATAAATTTTTCACCTTTTAATTGCTATCAGTATGTATAAACTTAAATTTCGTATTCTCTAGTTAAAAATTAAAATCTTACCAAAAAAAAAAGAACTGACGAGAAACAATCATGAAGACAAAATAAATAGCCATGATAACAAACTTTGAACAAACCAATTAGAAAGTGGTTTCCAACGTTACGGGACTTGACTTTTGCGTTTTCGTCGTAATATATACTATATTTGACTTTTACGTTTGAGACTACTTACTATTTTTAAGTAATTAACTGTAACGTCCGTAATTTTTATAATTAAATATGGAAATCTTTACCAACAATGAACTAACAGACTTGCTTGTTATGTATTCACGGGCTTTTGTTAACTGCTCTGAGGCGAAACGACTGTAGGAAGAAGCCTTCCCAAATCGGAGAATTCCAGACAGAAGGATGTTTCAACGGATTGACATCCGTCTGCGAGAAACAGGTACATACTTACATTATCCAATACATCGATATGTCCCTTTCGAATATATAGTTTTTTACCAGGTACCCTTAATAAAGTTACTGCTGATCGAGGCAGACCGCGAAGTGCACGAAATCCTGATTTTGAAGAGGCTGTTCTGGATGAAATTGAGCAAAATCCAAAAATAAGTACTAGGAAAGTGGTCAATCATCTGGGAGCATCCAATGCAGCCATATGGCGAATTCTTCACAAGCAACAATTGTGTCCATATCACATCCAACGTGTGCAGGCACTTTCGCCTGAAAGACATTTTATACCTCGCCTACAATTTTGCTTATGGTTTCTTCAACATAATAATGTAGATAACTTGTTTAATTGTGTATTGTTCACTGACGAGTCTGGATTTAGGCGCGACGGGATCGTCAATTTTTGTAACATCCATATTTGGGCTCACTAAAATCCCCACGCAGTTTTTGAAAGGCATCATCAACAGAAATTTTCCTTAAATGTATGGGCTGGAATTGTAGGGTGTAATTTGATAGGACCAATTTTTTTTACCTCACAGACCTAATGCTACAACTTATCTTGAATTCCTGCAAAACCAACTAAATGGGTTATTAGAAAATGTACCTCTTGAAATAAGACATAACCTGTGTTTTATGCATGACGGATTCCCCCATATTTCGCCCTAAATGTCAGAAATTCCCTAAGCAGTACTTTTGGACGCATATGGAACGGACGCGGTGGACCTCGGCCATGGCCGGCTCGATCCTCTGATTTAAATCCTATGGATTTTTATTTATGGGGACATCTCAAAAGTATTGTTTATGAAGCAAATATTGAAAACGTTGATGATCTGCAGCAAATAATAGTACTTGTATGCGAACAAATTAGAAATACACCAGAAATATTTCACAGAGTACGACGTTGTATGCTCCGCAGAATACGAAAGTGTATTGAAGTGGAGGGTGGTCATTATGAACATTTATTGTAGTCAGGTATCATAAAATGTTATAAACTTTTTCATTTGTTGTTTTATTTGTTATTAAAATTTGCAGACAATACAATTAATTACTTGAGAAAAATTAAATTTTGAGCGACATGGACATACAAAAATTGAAATATCTCGAAAATGGTGTGTCTAAAGGATTTGGATCAAATATACATTTTTTGCTTATAATTGATAATGGCTGCAATGCAGCTATACGGTAGGTCGATATTACTGGGTGTCATAAAATTATAGCCAATTGAATGCAAGCATAGTCTTACAGGTGGCGCCCTCTACCAGCCGTATTATTAACAATAACATATTTAATTTTTCTGCCCTCAAAGACCCCCGCATGCCAAAATTTTAATTAGACACAGACTTATTCGTGAAAAACTGAGAAAAACAATTCAATTTAACACGCTGTATTTAAAAAACTAAGCATTTGCGGACCCATGTTTATATGAAAAATTAGTCTTATTTTTTTTTGCTGAATGTGCACCTGTAACATAGACCATCATTTTTGAAACACCCTGTATATATATATATATATATATATATATATATATATATATATATATATATATATATATATATATATAACCTCGGTGGTTCCGGGGTAAGAACGTCTGCCTCTGAACCGAAGGGTACTGGGTTCGATCCCAGGGTACTCCTTTCACTTTTTCAGTAAAACTGTAAAATTAATATGAACCGAGGTTCTGGCATTGTATTTGAGCAAGTTGAATGTCTGCACGTTCCGCCCTTAGGAGGGGGAGTAAAGCCGCTGGTACCGTGTCCATGCTATGTTGGGCACGTTAAAGATCCCCACCCTCCTTACATAAAGGCAGGGGTTCGGCAAAATTTCCAGGATAGCGAGGTGAAACTGCTCCCTGGCGTCGGTGATTGGTCATAGTCGCGCGAATAGGCGGACGTTAAATAAACAAAACACACACACAGATATATATATATATATATATATATATAAAACAAAAGTTCCTTAAACCAAGCACCACCGCTGATTTACGGTTCTTTGTTTGCACTCTGTCTTTGACTTAGATAAACATTCCGAAAGTTGTCAGGTAAAGTTATAACGGAAGTTCAAAAACCCCGTCCGGTAATTAAAGTACAACGTACATAAAATTTGCCTGCAATTTCGTCTCCCTCTCGGTATCGGTCTTTAGCTAAGACTCGGTACAAAAGGTGATGTTTAGTTGTAAGTAGTTTATAATTTTTTATCCTCTGATGTCGCTAACGTTGTTAGTGAAACGAGCATCAGGTCTTTAAAAATAAGTGTTATGGTAACTTGGGTTCTCCAAGTGTACTTATCAGTGCTCATCATAGGTTCCAGCCTTCACTTAGTAAGTTTCGCCAGATTTAGAAATGCAGTTGTTCATTTATGCATTGCCAACACCACGATGATTCGAAAAAAAAACACCACTGGTAGATGAAAAGGGGTAAATAGTTTATATGTATGCTGAAGTATCAAGTTGTGAGCCATCCGCACTTAAAAAAGTTTCACGTATCTATTAGAAATGTATAAGAGAGTCGCCTAGAATTCCAGATGGCCCGTTGACTTGGAGGTAGTGGAATCAATACGAACCAATACCAAGAACTGCATTACCTATATTAGATCTTTCATGTATTAGTATTCCCTCTGAAACCTCCTCTATTTCTAAGATAGAACTAGTGATCTGACCCCAATCCTAAGTAAATGCGATTCTGCTGATCATTCCGACTAGCACATCAGCATGTTTGAAGTTAACAATGCGTTTAGCGTAATAATTCGACAAAGGATCCCAAATTATTCCCAACAAGTAAACTTGAGATAGCTACTACTGTGGACGTAGGTAATAGACGACAAAGGCTTTCAATAAGGTTTTGTATTCTTGCTCATTAGACGTATTTGCATACTGGGCTAGCTTAGATTCTGGTCGTTAAAATGTACACGATGAAATAGTTTTCGATGTTATTCTTGCATATGTTGCATATAATCAAAATGTACATAAATGTTTATAACTGTACAGGGTGATTCTTTATAATGTCGCCCCCCTTTAACTTTGTTATTTTAAGTGTCCCAAAAAAATTGAAAGTATGGTTATGTAGGTGCTATAAAATATTTTTTCTACATATAAAAAAAAATTGAAAAATTATCAGTATACAGGGAAAACCAAAAAGTTCATTTTTTTTTCAATGGATCACCCTATATATATATATATATATATATATATATATATATATATATATATATATATATATATATATATATATATATAAATTTATTTTTCGATTCCTCGTAAAATTTTAAGCATAATTTATATAACATACGGTATACTTCAAATGAATAGTTTTTGAAATATTCGCATTTGAAACGTTGTCATCACAAATTTTATTAAACCAAAACAACTGTTACAAATCAACAAATCTAACAATAAATAATATAACAAAAACAGTTTCGAATTAAATATAAATATGCTCTACTGGGCCTCCATTTTCTTCAACACATTGTATAAGGGTTCTTCGCATTTTCTCTAATTAATCTATTGTGAATGCTGGGTTATTTTCATTTAAATTGTTAATTTCATTCCGTATCAAACTTTTAACATGATCGAGGTTTTCAATTTGTTGGTCGTATACACGGTTTTTTATATAACCCCAAAGAAACGCATCCATAGGTGTCAAATAGGGGCTCTTATTTAATTGGCGCATTTCTTCCGATACATCCAGGAAACCTTTCTTTTAGGTAATTAAGCACAGTAGGAATGTTGTGAGGGGGTGCTCCATTCTGTTGAAAAATTATATTTTGTAATATATTTAAAGGCAAATCGTCCAAATATTCTTCGAACTCGTTTTCCAAGAAATCTAAATAGCGGCCTTCATTTAAAACAGTATAAAAAATACGGACCGATAACTCGATCGCTCAGGTTACCACACCACACATTCACTGATTATCGCCCTTGGAACTTAAATTCCCTATAAGAATGTGGATTCTCTCTTGCCCACTGTCTGGTATTTTTTCGGTTAAACAGGCCACTAGTAGAAAAGGTAGACACGTCAGTCCATAGAACTGTTTCCAAAAAATTGTTATTTATGTTTACTCTGTCTATAACCAGTTGACAAAATGCGACCCAATCATCTTTTTGTATTTAGGTAAGCTTTGTAGTGGGTTTAATCTTATATGGCTTTAGATGCCATTTTCTTAACGTTCTTTGGACTTTACGTGTGGAGTTCGCTGAATATTTTCTTTTGTTGCTTGTAATGTCTTTGAAATGTTTCTTATGGAATTGTTTGGATTCTCTTCTATAGCAAGTAAAATATTCATTTCTGCATATTCAATGCAGTTCTTTTTCTCCTTTGTAAATTTGACGTTTCTTGATACTTCCTGTATATAGATGTGAACGTTTTTCGAGTTGGGTCATGCATACCGGGATTATCTTCTATCATATTTCTAAGGTGCGACAATTTAAATTATTTTTAATATAATAACTTAAAATAACTATTCTTTCTCTATATGAGTACGGCATTTTTACTTACTAAACAATACAACTACAACAATATTGACAGAATGTCACTGTCAGTTATTTGTTTTCAATTAAAAGCGTGGTATCCTAGGACTTCTTGATTTGTAACAGTTGTTTAAGAAAATATTTGATGATAACGTTTCAAATGCGAATATTTCAAAAACTATTAATTTTAACTATACGGTATGTTATATTAATTATTCTTAGAATCTTACGAGAAATCGAAAAATAAATTCATATATAGGGTGATCCATTGAAAAAAAAATGAACTTTTTGGTTTTTCCTGTATACTGATCATTTTTCAAATTTTTTTATATGTAGAAAAAAGTATTTCTTAGCACCTACATAACCATACTTTCAATTTTTTTAGGACACTTTAAATAAGTTAAAAAGGGCGACATTATAAAGAATCACCCTGTACAACTACTTACCTAAAAAATTCTGGACGCAGCAAGTGCGTTATGGTAGTGAATTTTCATAAAAATCTTTTTAATAACAAATATGTGTGTCTTTTTAAGAAAGCAGGCATCAACTTTGGTTACCAGTATAACCTATAAAGTAAAAACAATGTGCCATGTTCCATTAAAATAACTTTATTGTGTGAAAATGTACAAAAATTTCCAAAAGTTAACTTAAAAAACACGTTTCTTGGTCAACCTTATAGGTTAATAGCAAATTGATCTGTTTAAATATGAAACATTTGATCAAAATTCGCTACCATAACGCACTTGCTGCGTCCAGAATTTCTTTTCGTACAAACATGCATTATATTTCGATGGAAAATGCAAAAATGCAATAACATAAGGCGTGTTTGATTAAAAAAAAAGGAAATTTGTATCACCAACGACTTATGGGCCAGCCTGTGATTGTAGAAATATTATTTTAAGATGTAGCTCAAGACACCCTATAATTAATATATACAAATTTTCTTCATATCTTATATAATAACGGATATATTGAGCTTTATTGATTTTTTACGAAAATTCGACAAAAATTATATACCATTAAATGATAAACTCTATAGCTAGGGCTACTGCCAAGCATCAGAGAAAGGGTCTACTTGAAATGAATTTTCTGCAAATATTTTAGTAAAATGAAGGACAATGACGGTTGAAACTAAGACTTTAGGGTTTGTAAAACATCCTTCTTGAGACATTTTATTTCTATAGCCCGTATTAGATTTAAGTTATTTGCCTAAATGTTGCCAATTTTGACATTTTAAATCGCCACTTTGACGTTTTGAGGAAAACCCCAATTTATTTTTCTTTAAATGCCTATAACTGTTTTGTCTTTTGATCTACATAGCTAAATTTTGGTAGGTAACTTACCTATAAGGATGTAAACCTGCGTACCAAATTTGGTTGCCCTTACTTTGTTAATTCCGGAGATATAATTTTTTTTCAAAAGAAAACACAAAATTTTCCGGGAAAACCTGGGCAGATTTTTCTGGATAACGAACTCATCCAAGCCATTTACAAAAGGAATTTTTTCACCAAATTTGAGCAAAATCGGCCCATTATTTTTTGAGTTATCGGTGTGATACATATATATATAAATATATATATATATATATATATATATATATATATATATATATATATATATATATATATATATATATATATATATATATATATATATATATATATATATATATATATATATATATATATATATATATATATAAACATATAAAATTGAAACTGACCCCGGATATCTTTTCTGGGAGGCCTAATTAGCGCTCATTTGAAGAAATTTTTTCAAAATTCAAAAGTCGGGATCTCCTCATTAGTGAATTTTTTTAAAGAAAATTCACTAAAAACAAATCAAAGACTTAAAACAGCCTTCACAATATTTAGATAGGTACTAAAATAACAACTAGGGATTATGCATACGAGGCTATTAATATTTCTTACATTAGATGTCAGATTTATTTAGTTTTTAATTTTGCTGAGTTTTCTTAGAAAAAAATCACCAATGGGGCTGAATTTTGAAACACTTTTTTCAAATGAGAGGACCGGGGTCAGTTATTATATATATATATATATATATATATATATATATATATATATATATACATATATATATATATATATATATATATATATATATATATATATATATATATATATATATATATATATATATATATATATATATATAGTGTGAAACCACTTATGGAATAAAATTCATTATTCAGCAAAAAATAGTTTTTCTGGAAAACGCTGAGACACGGGAAGTTTAATTTGTCGAACATTATCTTATAATCATAGTTAAAAAAAATAAACTCCCACCGTTAAACCCCCACCACTTTATCTAATTTTTTTAAATAGCAACCCTAAATTTGTTCATCACAATTCGATGGATCACATTTTTCTAAATGCGGAGACACCCCATATATATGGCCTAGTATTACAGTTTTCAATACAGGCTGGAAATTTAATACCGGAATATTAAAACTAACCAGTTTACCCTGAAATTTAAATTTCGAAAATAAACTCAATAAAAAACGTGGAAAACTAAACAATTTACCCTGAAATTCAAATTTCGAAAATAAACTCAATAAAAAACGTCCCTTTCTGGTCGTTAAAATGTACACGATGAAATAGTTTTCGATGTTATTCTGCATATGTTGCACATTATCAAAATGTATAGGGTGATTTTTTTAAGCATCTCACCCCTGTAATTTCTTTATTATCAGAGATATCAAAAAAATTCTAACGCGATCTGACAAACTACCATGCAATAAGCTCAAATATTGCGACAGAAAAACAATTGCACATTGGCTTCATAGAAATCCTTGGCCAACGTTGATTTTCTTAAATAGAACGATAGACCTCAGACACATACAGTCGATGCAGAATTGAAATCTGCGTACAACGATGCCACGCTCGTATATCTGACTTGAGTGGTTTCGGAGACACGACGTCACAAGATATCAAAATGTTTGTGATTTTTTTAAGTGTCTCACCCCTGTAATTCCTTTATTATCAGAGATATGACAAAATTTCATCGTCATTTTCATAACAAACTACCATACGATGTTGTTTCTAAACGTCAAAATCTTTGGGTGATGAATATATAATGTTGTCCATCACGTGTTATGCACGTTATTTCTCACCTTTAAAATTTAAAACAAAAATTCTTTCTCGATTTTCAACAGAGTTGTTATTTTCCAAGTTGTTAGCACTTCTGATACCAAATGGATCAATCCTATAACAACAGATGAAGCATGTTCCTTGGGCATTCAACTGTATAGTTTTTTAGTCGTGTTTAACAAGACAAATTAGGTAGGGTCGAAACGCGTCGGGACAATGAATAAAGTATTTGTTTGGAAAGAAAAGGCCTTTTATTCATCACCCAAAGATAGCATACGATGAGTTTAAATATTGTGACAGAAAAACAATTGCAGATCGCCTTCATAGAAACCCATAGCCAACGTTGTTTTTCTTAAATGGAACGATAGGCCTCAGACACATACAATCCATGCAGAATCGAAAGCTGCGTACAACGATTCCAGGCTCGCATTTCTAAGTCGAGCCGTTTCGGGGACATGATGTAACGAGGGATTTGCAAAGCACCCTATGTTGTATTAAGAAATGTAGTACTTACATAGTGCGGAGGTGTAATTTTTGTCATATTTTGAAAACACAAAGAAATTATGACAAATTCGTTTTTCTCGCAACCAGAATATACAAGTCCGGCAGAGCTCTGTACCGGAACATACCATCGTTAATGTGGCAGATAGAGCAAAATGCTTCACAGGTAATTTATTCACTGCGAACGGCTTTATAACGTAAGAATATTTTTTTTCTCAGGTGGCGATGGAATTGTTTGACATCTCTCATAATAAAGAAATTGCAAGGGTAAGACAGTTTAAAAAATCACAAACATTTTGAAATTCTGTGACGTCATGTCTCCGAAAAGGCTCGACTCAGAAATGCGAACGTGGCACCGTTGTATGCAGCTTTCGATTCTGCATCGGCTGTATGTGCCTGATCCCTCTCGTTCCATTTAAGAAAATCAAGGTTGGCCATGGATTTCTATGAAGGCGATGTGCAATTGTTTTTCTCTCGCAATATTTGAACTGATCGCATGGTAGTTTGTCAGATAGCGTTGGAATTTTTTGATATCTCTGATAATAAATAAATTACAGGGGTGAGACACTTAAAAAAATTACCCTGTACATAAATGTTTATAACCGTACAACTACTCGCGTAAAAAACAAATCAATCACTTAAAATAGCCTGCACAATATTTAGATAAGTACTAAAATAACAACTAATGCACAATAAGCCAAGGGCTGCGGTGATATCGAGGCAGCAAAGACGCCGGCGATCCCTGAGGGAGAAAAAAATAACAACTAGGGATTATGCATACGAGGCTATTAAGATTTCTTACATTAGATGTCAGATTTATTTAGTTTTTACCTTTTGGTGAATTTTCTTAGAAAAAAATTCACTAATTGGGCTGAATTTTGAAACACTTTTTTCAAATGAGTGCAAACTAGGACCCCTAGGACCGGGGTTATATATATATATATATATACATATATAGTTGTCGAACATTATCTTATAGTCATAGTTAAAAAAATTTAATTCCCACCGTTTTACCCCCACCACTGTATCCATTTAAAAAAAACTACATTTTTTCATCACAATTCGATGAATCACATTTTTCTAAATGCGGAGATATGCCATATGTATGGTCTAATATTACAGTTTTCAATACAGGGGGGAAATTTAATACCGGAATATTAAAAGTAAACAGTTTACCCTGAAATTCAAACTTCTAAAATAAACTCAATAAAAAAGGTGGAATATTAAAACTAAACAGTATTCAAATTTCGACAATAAACTCAATAAAAAACGTCCCTTTCTTATAATAAATGTTCAAAATGTTCTTCATTCACTTGCACACAACGAAATAATCTGCTCTGGAATTCTTCCCTAACTCTGTTCAACACGTTAGGCGTTACGTTTATAATTTCTCTTGTTATTTTCATTTTCAAATCGTCAGGTTGCGTTTTATATACTCTGTTATTAAGGTATCCCCATAAAAAGAAATCAGGAGGTGTAAGATCTGGTGACCTAGTGGGTCATTCTACGAAACCTCTTCGTCCAATCCACCTTTGTGGAAAAACTTTGTGTAAATACTCCCGTACTTAATGAGCAAAATGGGGCGATGCAGCGTCTTGTTCAAACCATACCCTTTCATGGGGAGTATTAGGTTCCATTACATTTGGATACAATTCTGCTAACATTGGGACAACCTGTTCTCTTATCGTTTCTAAATATATTGTAAGGTTTAGATTTTCTATTAAAACAGGTCCAAGTACGTGATAACCAATGATACCAGCTCAAACGTTCAACTTATGAGGTTGCTGAGTGTGTGTTTGTCGCATCCAATGGGGGTTTTTGGCAGCCCAGTATCTGTAATTTTGCCCGTTAACTTAGTCATTTAAAAGAAATTTTGCTTCATCAGAAAACAGAACGTCTGTAGAAGAAATAACGCATCTATGTAACATGTCCAGCAGTTGTTCACAAAATTGCAGTCTTCTATCAGAATCACCGTCAATCAACTCTTGAACGTGTTGTAGTTTATAGGGATGCATTTTTTCATTTTTGAGGCACACCTTAAAACTGTTAATTAACTAACATCATTTTTACGTGCAACTTCACGGGTAGAAGTAGTTGGTTCTTCTTGAAAAGCCAATGAAATATTGAGTTTTACATCTTCTTCCACAAACTTGGGTCTCCTAGGCAGTGGTTTAACGTGTCCATAATCACGAAACTGTGAATGTATCTTAGACACAGTTCCCTGGGTTAGTGGGGGCAAATCTGGATGTTTTTCATTAAATAGGTTAACAACTTGTGCCTGTGTTCTACACATGTCACCATACCCAATCATCATTAATATTTCTGTTCGTAGAGTTTCAGTTAGGTATCGCATTATTAGACCAAAAATTAATTGAAATTATCGGAACAAAATGACGACTAATTTATTAGGAGACCGTACATTCGACAAAATACACCACAAAATAAAACAGAACTGTTAAATTTCAGCTTTCACACTGCAAAAATTGGTAGTTAATAAGAAACGATCAATGATACCAAGTACGTTTTAGATAAAAGACAAGAAATTTAAGATAAGAGTCAGTGAAGAATTCCAGAGCAGATTATTTCGTTGTATGCAAGGGAATGGAGAGCATTTTGAACATTTATTGTAAGAAAGGGATGTTTCTGTTAAGTTATTTTCGAAATTTGAATTTCAGGGTAAACTGTTTAGTTTTAATTCCGGTATTAAATTTCCACCCTATATTGAAAACTGTAACATTGGACCATATATATGGGGTATCTCCGCATTCAGAAAAATGTGACCCATAGAATTGTGATGAAAAAATGTAGGGTTGCTATTTAAAAAAAAAATGATAAACTGGTGTATCAAATGGTACGCGGGTTTATATCATTCTAAGTAAATCACCCACGAAAATTTAGCGCTGTAAGTCGAAAGACAAAAGCAGTTTTACTTCACTATCCTGGAAATTGTGCCAAATCTCGTTCATTTATTTAGGAATGATAGGGATCCATAACGTGCTTAGCATCGCATAGTATACAAGATCTGCTGCTTAACGCCCCTCCTAAGGGCGACATTTAGCTGTATCAAACAATATGCCACAACCTGAGATGATGTTGCTTTACATTCATCGATTTGGGATCACAAAAATCCACATATTTTCAAGTTAATACAGGTGCTTTGCAAAGGACTCCACTCTCTCCAATGTTGCTTATAATGTGCATAAATCACATTGTAGATGAACTCACACAAAAACGAAGTTGCTTCGTGGTATGTTTTCCACTTGGCTGCAAACACATAACAAGTTTCGATTTGCTGATGATACCGTTTTGGTTGGTTAAGACGCATGGTCTGTCCACAATTAATTATGCATTGCTGAAAAAAGACTTAAACAAATAGAACTGACTATCAATCCTTGCTCTAGACATATCCAAAGCATTCGACCAGGTCTGGGATGCAGCGCTCCTTAATAAACTTCCGCAATATGGCCTACCACCAAAACTTTGTACCTGGACAGCAAATTTCCTCTCCAACAGGAGCATTTCTGTTGTTGTGGATGGTCATTCCTCTAAACTGTATCCAATTAATGCAGGAGTTCCTCAAGGTTCAGCTTTAGCCCCTACTTTGTTTCTTCTCCACATCAATGACCTCCTCTCTAGCACATCCAACCCAGTTCACAATTACGCGGACGACAGCACCCTCCACTCAAATATACAATATTCTAAGCCTGTCTCTTTAGCCCAATTAGATGAGAATCGCAGACTCATGGAGGGTTCTGTCTCCGTGGATCTCCAAAAAATATTAGACTGGGGAAGTAGAAATCTTGTACAATTTAACCCCACCAAATATCAATCTTGCTTTCTTTCTCATAAGAGATACACCAGCCCTAGACCCATCACAATGAATAACCAAGTTATTCAATGCACTGCTCAGAGGAGCTTTCCTCCATAGTTCCTCCACCTGCTGCCCCCAACAGATCTACCAGGGCAACAGAGCGAATGCACCCTTTTAGTGTCCAGGTCACCAGACATACAACATCTTGTTATGCCCGCTCTTTTGTCCCGAGGACTTCCAAGTTGTTGAATTCCTTGCCGGCACATGTTTTTCCTCCTTGTCAACACCCACGGTACGATTGTATTTAGGCTGTAAGCCCTTGTGGTGTGTTGTTGAAATTTAAAAAAATCCATTTAAATCTTTCGCTATCGTAATCGATGGTGTAAATTGGAACAAGAAATAATATATTTGAATTCAAATAAATGGATAACCTCTATAACTGTTGACAAAAGAAATCAAATAATCTGCGAGTGAATTTTTCTGCTGAATTGGTTTTCGATTTAAAAAAAAACTACTATACGGAAATTTTCTGGAAAGCTTGAAATAGGAACAAAACAAAATTTACTAACATAAACTCCGAAACTGACGTCGGAAATGGATTTCAGGAGGCCGTTTTAGCGCTCGCTGACAGAGTCGCTACCTCCTGTTTAGGAATCTTTTATACGAAGAAAAAAAAACTACCAAAGTGTAAGCTGGTTATAAAAAATGTAGGTTTGGTGAGCGATATGTCACGCTTATTTAAAGAGATTGTTTAGAAGGAGTTTTTAAAATTATTCTACAGTAATTCGCTAAATGTTGAATCTGGTAAAATCGTGTGTTAACTAAGCTGTAGACTCGGCTGTTGATAAATCAAGTAGAACACGCTAGATTTGTATAAAATAACATGCATTCAAAACTACTTTGTGAGGAGTGTTGTGAAAGGACAAACGCGAATTTAACTTAGATATCTCGGTATAAGAAATCAGCAGTTTCACTGAATGGATTCCTCGGAAACGAATCACCAGCTATGCAAAAAGGCCAGTCTCAATGCGAATGTAACTTAACAGAATCGCTACAATGTTATCAGTCGTAAATAAAAAGTCTTTTACAGACGATTTAAGACTCTTACGAAAATCTCCACGTTGTCAATAATAAGGCTTAAAGTTCCTGCGGACTCCACAAGGAAATAAGATATTTCGTTCTTTCATTGTACGACATTTTACAGAAATCTTTTGTGCTGGCAAAAAAAAGCTTACAGTACGGTGTCAGGCGTCGATAACATTCTGAACTAAGGAAATCTGGTTCTGTCGAATGAACTGAACACTGAAAACACTGTTGTATTTTGAACGTTAACAATGAGTCTGTGGACCGTTAAGAAGCGGACCGACACGTGACATCGTTCAGCTATGTCGATTTCCACTAACGATTGGTCCATCGTTAGCGCAACGATAAGGATTGATTGATTGAGCTTTTGTCTAAAGTTCTAACAGAACACTGTGTTGCATTGCAAACTCTGATGCTACGGCTCGTGTTTCTCTGCCGTCTTCAAATGCTCCATTTAATTTGCAAAATCAATTCTATGCACGTTCCTGGTTCGTGACAGTTGGATTTCTATTGTAATTTAGGGACATATGTAAAAAACACAGGGCGATCAAATTATCAGGGATGCCAACTATTTAGGCACAAATTTATAAACCTATGGCTGATGGATAACGTTCCGATGTCATCCCTTTCTCCGAACACACATTTATTAATTTAATCTATTTACAGGCTATTTACTAAGTGAAGATTGGAACCTGTGATGAGCACTGACAAGTACACTTGGAGAACCCAAATCACCACAACACATTTTAAAAAAGAACTGACGATCGTTTCACTAACCAAATTAGCGTCATCAGAGGATGAAAAATTCTAACTATTTTAAAAACTAACATCACCTTATATACCGGATCTTAGGTAAAGGGACCGACGTGAGATGGGAAAATAAACGCAGGCAAATTCTGCAGTCTATTGTATTTTTAACGCAGGACGAGGTCTGCACTATCCCTACTAACTTATCTAAAATGTGTCCATCTTTAGTAATTTTGGAAAGGTTCAACGACACCTAAAATAACATAGTTTGCTTTGTCGGAACTATCTGTATTATTATGTTATCTCTAGGACGTGTTTAAAACATGGGAATTTTTATTTGGCGAAGCAATCGATCAGGCGGCTTGTAATCGGTGGTGGTGCCACGTTCATATAATTTTTGTTGTAACTATATTTCGCAATATATATATATTTTCGAATGAATTTAGCTGTCCTGGTTGTCTAACATTTTTTATTAATTTCAGATTATCTTCATTAACGTGATGATTATTATCCCAAATATGTCGGGCGACAGTAGATCTAATTATATTACCGTAACATAATTGGGCTAAGTGTTCTGTGAATCTAACTTCAATCGATCTTTTTGTTTGCCCGACGTAACAACTTATTTCATAAATTCCCGACATTTTGTCCGTACTATCCTTGTCTTTTGGGTTACCTAGCAAGTTTTTTAAGGCATTTTTTTGTCGAAAATGTTAGCTGCAAGTTGACTTAAAAAAAAATGCTATCTAGACCTCTCGTAATTCGAGGTTCAAATGGTAAGCAAACAAAGTTTATTTCGGATTTCTCTCTTTTAAACGTTGTTGATTCCGTCAACATTTTCTTTGTTTTCTGTTTGTTGATTAATTTTTCCACCGGGCAAGCGGTGTATCCGTTATATTTGGCCACGTTCTTGATATAATTTAATTATTTGGTATATCTACTTTTATTTATAGGAAAATTAATCAACCGATTTACTAAAAAATTCAGATTGGTAATTTTTGTGCATACGTATGATGTGAGTCGTTCGGAATGTAGCTTATGGTGTTAGTTTCTTTTCTATAGACATCGAATTCTTAAGGGTCTTTATTATTGATAACTAATATATCTAGAAAGGCTATTTGTTAACAATTTAAGTTTTTTTAAGCTGCAGATAAATATGTTAATGAAGACACACATGAAATGAATCATTGCTTTCCAAACTTTTTTAAAGCGCGACTCCCTTTCGGTAACACTTTTGTTCGTAGCACCACTTTTTTTATCATACAAAATTTTATTTCTCAAAGTAAGACAACAGCTCATGCACAATAAGCCAAAAGATGCAGTGCTATCGCGGCGTCAAGGACACGGACGAGCCCCGAGGGAGAAAAAAAAGTCTCGACGCAGCAAGTGCGTTATGGAAGTGAATTTTTATAAAAAGGTTTTTAATATCAAATGCGAGCAGATATCAATCTGATTACCGGTATGGCCTATATAGTAGAAACAATGTACTATATTTTATCAAAATTACTTATTGTTTGAAAATGTACAACAATTTTCCGAAAATAAACTTTAATGTTGGTTTGCTAGCCAACAAACCTTACGTTAATATCAAATTGAGTTATTGAAATTTGAAGTATTTAATAAAAATTCGCTACCAAAACGCACTTACTGCGTCCAGATTTTTTTCTTACAAATATATATCATACTTCGATAAAAAAATGCAAGAATGCAATAACGAATTTTGTTTTACGAAAATTACCTAAAATTATATACCGTTAACCCATAAACTTCACCTAACCTACATCCAAAGCATCAGAGTAAGGGTCTTTTTGAAACGAATGTTCTGTTAACATTTTAGTAAATGAAGGGCAATGACGGTTGAAGCTTAAAGCTAAGGGTTCGCAGAACATTCTTCTTGCAACATTTCCTTGTCACAATCCGTATTTGTTTCACGTTCTTTGCCTAAACAATGCCAATTTTGACGTTTAAAATTGCGAGTTTGACGTTTTGAGGAAAACTACAATTTTTTTTAACTGCCCATAACTTTTTTGTCTGTAAAGCTAGAGACCTAAGTTCTGGTGCAGTGTTCACTCTTTCTTTATAATAGAAACAAGCGTACCAAACTTGGTTGCTCTTACTTTGGTATTTCCGGAGATATAATTTTTTTAGAAAGAAAATACAAAATTTTCCGGGAAAACCTAGTTTGATTTTCTTGGCTAACGAACCTATCCAAGCCATTTGGAGAAGGAAGGCACCTACCAAATTTGATCAAGATCGGTCCATTATTTTTTGAGTTATCGGTACGATATATATATATATATATATATATATATATATATATATATATATATATATATATATATATATATAGGGTGGCGCATTGAAAACGAAACGGACCGCTTTGCGTCCACACAAATTTTTTTTAAGAAACCTTGAAACACGTCAATTTTAATATTGAGTGGGACATGTTTTGACATAAAACTCAAGTTTGTCACATCAACCCCTTAAGGGTATTTATAACAATCCTTATATTTTAAATACGGAACATGGGTCGAGTGTTACATCATTTGAAAGCTATTTCTTTTCTGAATTCAGCACACTAATTTTTTGGGAAGTTTTATCAACTCGTTTAAAAATTATTCACAGTTGAAGATGCAAAAACGCATTTCACTCATTCCGATAAGAGATGAGCTGATAGTCAATGTTTTGTTAGTTTGTAAACAAAAAATGGACTATCAGAACATTTCTTATGGGAATGAGAGAAATGCGATTTATTATTTCAGTTTATCGGTCGGTTTGACACTTGATAGTACTACCGAAAATTATTTTCACCGTACCGCAAATTTGTTTAATTAACGACATCTGAACAGACATGTTTAAAGAAAATACATTTTGGAGTTAGTTGCAAAGTTTCGACAAAGTGGTTTAGTAGCCAACAAAAAACGGGATCCTGACCGCTAATTTCCGGTTAGAAATGAGACTACTGAGAAGTTTTAGGACAAATTGCTGCAGACCCAACTTTAAGCACGAGAAAATTGGCCACTGTTTCAAACTTCAAAAGAAGAACTATTCAGCGAATAATGAAGAATTATATATTTCACCCGTATAAAATTCATCTGAATAAAGATGATTTTTATCGGCAGCTTTGTGAAGTTATGACTGCACGAATAGCTGATAACTGGAACTTTATGTTCAATATCTGTTTTTCAAACGAGTGTAATTATTACAAATTAGTTAATTAGGTATAAAAATAGTGTAAGATAATAAAATTGGCTGGCGATATAGCTTGATGCAAATTTATTGTTTATAGATCTCATAAACACCACTAGACATAAATTTAAAAAAAGTCTGTGGCTAATGGACCTAACGGTCCGAGGCCAAACCAAATTACAACAACAACAACAACAACAACAAACGAGTGTACGTTCTTATTAAACTCTACGGTCAATCGTCATAATTGCCGTTATTGGGCAGATAATAATCCAATAAATTTTCACGAAGTCCACACTTAAACTCCACAGAAATCGAATGTCTGGACTGGCATTTTTGGAGACCATTTAATCGGACCAATTTTTCTTGATGGCAATTTGAGTGGCTAAACATATTTGGAGTTACTAGAAGATATCGTTTACCCTCTACTAATTGACATTGTTGAAAATGATGATCGCTATGAAGAAAATCAATTAGTGTTTTAACAAGATGGAGCTCCTCCGCATTTTTCACCACGTGTTAGGGAGTTTTCGAACAGATAGTTTCCAGGACAATGGATTGGGCGTAGAGGTGCTATTGAGTGGCCCCCTAGATCACTGGATTTAACTTCTTTAGACTTCTTTCTATAAGGCCATTTAAAGAGTAGAATCTATGCATCAGAATCGGAGTCTCTGAAAGAATCCCGTCTAATAACTCCACAAATGTTCCAGAATATCAGAGCTCGTTTTGAACAAAATTTGTGCTTTTGTATGAAAGCTGGTGGTCAACAATTTGAACACTTGCTTAACTGAATAAACATTTTTGAACGTTTAGTGTTGTTTTTTAGTTTTTTTTTACGAAAAATTGACTAATCAGTGCATTTCTCATCACAATGAATGAAATACGTTCTTGCAACTCCAACTGTGAATAATTTTTAAACGAGTCGATAAAACTTCCAACAGATTTGTGTGCTGAATTCAGAAAAAAAAAGAGCTTTCAAATGATGTAACACTTGACCCATGTTCCATATTTAAAATATAAGAGACAAGGTTTTCTGGAAAAATTTTGAGTTTTCTTTCGAAAAAAAATTTTTTCTGAAAATTACCGAGATATTTCAATCAAATTTGGTGTACGTATTGCTTTGGGAAAGGCATAAGTAGGTGCCAAAATTCAGCTTTCTAGGTTTACAGAAAATTGAGCTATTCAATTTTGAAACATTTATTTTTAATATCACCGCGTTTCATTGACAATGGCAAACCTGGCTTATATGAGATCTACTATGTCGTTGCCTGGCCACGTGACATTTGATATTATTTCTCAGGTCAGTTAGTTAAACCTTGAACTGACGTTTATCGTATGGTATGAGATTGTTTATATGTTTATCTGTTTGAGTCGACAAATTATTTGTGTTATTTGGGAATTTTTTATATACAAGTGTAAATTATTCCTTTATTAATGTTAGTGGGTGCATTAAACAGTGTTTCTTATGTTTTATCAACACACATAAACGATTGAAGTTTTACAAAAAGGACTAATATGCAACAGGTTAGTTATTTTCTCTCTGATGCTTTGGCGGTAGTTTTAGTTAGGTTTATGGTTTAACGGTCCATAATTTTTAGCAAATTTTCGTACAAAAAATTCGTCAATGAGGAGACCGCGACTTTAGAATTTTAAAAAGATTTCTTCAAATGAGCGCAAACTAGGCCCCCTGGAATCCATATTACGTTCAGTTTTGATCTGCGTTTTGATACGCGTTTCTACGGTAAAGCTCAATATAATTATTATTATACAAGAGACGAGAAAAAATTGTATAAGTTAATTATAGGGTATCTTGAGATGAATCTTATAAAATTATTTTGACAATCACCGGTTGGCCCATAAGTCGTTGGTGATCCCTACAAATTTTTTTCGAACAGCCTTATTTTATTGCATTTTTTAGCGAAATATGTTTGTAAGAAAAAAAATCAAGACGCAGTAAGTGCGTTTTGGTAGCAAATTTTCCTTAAATGCCTCAAATTTCAATAACCCAATTTGCTATCAACCTAAGGTTTGTTGGCTCGGAAACCAACGTTTAAAGTTTATTGTCGGAAAATTTTTGTACATTTTCAAACAATAAGTTATTTTGATAAAATATGGCACGTTGTTTCTACTATATAGGTTATACCGGTAACCAAATTGATGAATGCTTGCATTAAAAAGACATATTTGATATTCAAATCATTTTTATAAAAATTCACTGCCATAACGCACTTGCTGCGTCCAGACTTTTTATTTTATTTTTTGGAGATACTATCTCAAAACAAACTAAGTTAATGTATGGAAAAGTAGCACTAAAACGACGAGTAAAACCTAAGAATACTAGAATATACAAGTTGTTTTATTAAAACAACAAAGTTGACGGCATTCCAGCGGAACTAGATATTCAACCAAATTTTCATAAACAAAATATTACTCTTACTACCTAAATGTGTAGCGAAACCGTTGCGTGAAGGGTGAAGGACCCTGTATATAGTGGCTGATGTAGCTTACCAACAACAATACTAGAGTTAAAACAATTAAGGCAAGGGTTAATAGAATTCCAGTGTCATTCACATCCCTTTTGTCCAATAACATGTAATGAATGTGGAAACATTCTGTTACCAAATCAACAACTGTAAGAGTAACTAGAGGAATTTAATTAAATTCTTTCAATCTCTCCTGAATATGCAAAGAGTAACGACTATTAGCAGAATTTCGTACACGTTCCGAGATTCCCTTCTGCAACTTGAAATGTGAGAAATAAAATAAATTGTGACACAGGTTGCTGCCAAAACTCGAGCTACTAATGCCGAAAGCACGGATGTCGCCAGAATACAAACTATATGCTGTTATGAAATAATACTTCAAAAGCGTGGCTTCTTCTGTTAAGTATCCCAGAGAAAATCTTGTTTCTTTTTATGTTGTAAAAGGCAGTAGGTCAAATGTATTTTTGGAAAGTCTATTTTCTATTTATTCACACAGTTCGTCGCACGAGTTCCACAGGGTTCTAAGTACATTTTAGAAAATTTTACAGGAAATCAGTTTAAAGTGTTTGGTTGAATGTAAGTACTGGTTTGATTTGTATAATGACGATTTTCAACTAGAACGGTGTAATGTGTTATTATTCTGAGGCATTTTCTAGGGAAAACTTCAAAATATTTAACAGTTAAAAAATAATGTGGATTTTTTTGGAAGTTCTACATATGTACTTAGAACCATGTAGCCCGGTAAGGCTTTTTAAGTAAAACTGAAATTGCATTTTTTATAGATTTTATTGAATGAAATGTACGTGAAGTTATTAACAACGTTTGAAAAATATTATCAAGTTATAAGAATAATAAAAAACATATTTGCTTAAATAACAGCCTAATTTCTCTGCGCTTCACGATATTCATTTAAAAACGCTTTCATGTATGCTTTATACTCGGCGGTCATCCATTTATAAGAAAATTTGATTTAACTTATCTTTTGGAACTACAGCTTGATTATTATCATTAGTTAGGTTAATTTCATTAAAAATTGACAGTGGATCTGCTGCTGATGCTTTAGATAAAAAATTTACGCACTGTCATTCTTGTAAATTACAGAAAAGGGTTTATTCTTTTCAAAACGTAATTCTCTTACCTTTGTGTATGCAACTTTTTTATAATTCAAATTTTTGGACGCGGCATCATAGTCAAGAAAAGTATCTTTTTTCAGCTGTATAACTTGAAAATGTTTTCTGCGGTCTATCTTAAGTAAAAGGCGCACTAGACTTAAAGGAGACCATACATCTGAAAGCCTTAGTTGCTTTTCAATTCTGTAGTGAATATTATAGACTTCTTGTATACACGAATGTCCAGATACAGAGTACTTCATGGTAGCACTATCAACATTAGGATTGTGCTGTAAAAACCTACTAACAGCGAAAGATATAAATGAATTTCTAATTTGCGGAACGCAACTATCGCTCTGTGTAATTATATTTATCACGTTAGGGTGTAGGGCACATACTTTTTTGGAATTTCTATAAAGGCGTTGGCAGTAACATTACCGGTTCTGCCACTTTCAGGCCATATTACACATATCTTATTTTTCCCCAATGATTCGTGAGCAGTCAGATTATATATTTGTAGTTTTTTCTTATAAAAAAGTTTACCTATTTCACAGTTTGGCAAATTGATAACATTTTGTAAATATAAGCACACAACGACAGTTTTTGGGTCTTCTATCTATTGTTCGATCCTTTCGCATATTATCTTTCAATTCTATATGTTTATCATATTCAATTTGACTTTTTTCGCTAATATTGTCTTCTCTTTTTAGGTTTCTATACTCCTCACAGACATCGCACAAATCTTTTTTTTGGTTTCAGAAAGTCGATATTATATTCAAAATTAAAAATATGTCGTTATAGGTAAATTTTAACAGGACTTACTTTCTCATTCTGACAATATTTCTGGTATAATTCATACATTTTTTGGATATTAGGACGTGAGTTTAAATATTTTCTTGAAGTAGTAGATCGACAATAATGTGATTCTACGGAAGGAAAAGATTCAATATTATTTCGAACCCTATCTTTATTTACTTATTTTCTCTCTGTTAATTTTTTGTTTTTGTTTAGGTGTTCCTTGTTGGCTTTTGTTTTTATGCATAGTATATATCTGTTTTTTACTTATTGCAAGCGTAGTTAAGAAAAAATCTTGTCATATTCTTATCTTTTCATCATTTTTTGTAAGAAAAAACTAGAAGGAGAATGAACGGTACGTAGACTCGGTACTCTTTTTACGTTTTATTGGTACTTGCTCAGTGCGATTCAAAAGAAAGTATGTTCTTCCGTTCTGATCTAGAGTATAAAAGGAGTCTCTATATTTCTGTCTGTTGTCTTCAGTAAATCTTTCTTTACATTTAAAACGACATAGAAATCCACAAACCGTGCCAGGTTTTACTCTTTTTTCTGGTATTAAGTTTCCTCTTGAATTTATATGTTCTTTGCCAGACGGATATTTTTGTTTTCTTACGTTTTTCTTCCAAGGACTAGAAATCCGTTTTATTTTTCTGTTTTTTTTTTTCGTTCATTGGAGTTTTGTCGCTGTCACTCTCGGATGTAGAATAGTCAACTAGGCGATAGCTTAAATCTACAAATAAGCTAAATAGTTTATTCTAAATAATTCAGAATACAAATTTAAACATACTCTTCAAAGATTTCTCCTGGTATTATAAAATTATCAGTTTGTTTTGACGTGAATGGCCTAAAAAACACGAAATAGATATATGTGTATTAATACTAAAAATGAAAACTGTAACTAGGTAGCATCATTTTCTAATTGAAGAAATAAATATTATGTACTCACCCTGTATAATTATTATTTTCCACAAACATATTATTATTAGTTGTACTAGGTACTGAACTGCTCTCTGAATCTCCTTCATTACTACTCGAATCACTTAGTAGCATCCTTAAAAATATTAAATGAACTTTTAGGCTAAAATTTGATAACAAACTTTAATTTTCCTTTTCATAATTTTCAGGAAGATATTCTGATCCTGAGCTAGCAAAATAACTCATCAAAATCCAACATAATTTTCTTTAAAAAGTATCTAAAACACTCCCAAAATTCGTTAAAAGTCGAGATGTGCACTTAGAACCTTGTAACTTGAAAAATATTCTAAGATGGACGTACTTTGAACTAAATGGAAATAACGGTTATAGCGCCATCTTTACTCATTTTTACATAGTTACAACAAAAAATCTTAATGTCGCCCAAAAGTATACTTAGAACCCTGTGGAACTCATTCGACGAGTTGTAGAACGTTTAGAAAGAAAAACAATACATTACACTTGAATATCAGGTGTCATCGCAGCAGATGTGGTAGCCAAGTGAAATAATTTGGGCCTTAAAAGCCAAGGGTAATTAGTAATGTAGAAGCGTAATTTTATCTGTAGTACATGCAGTAAAATTTTCATCAACCAAGGGTGTGCTATGGTGTATGAGTAAATCGAATATCTGCATATACCGTCCTTCGGAAGGAGCGCAAATACGTCGGTCCTGTGCAGCATGCGATGTTGGATGCCCTACTTTCCTTACAGAAAGGATTAGAGATTAGTTTTGACATAGCCTTTAACGGTTCGAAATATCACCTGCAAGTTTTTGGAACTTATAGCTCAGACATTAAATTTAATTTTATTTATTAATTAAGTAAAAGGGGACACAGACTATAAGTATATTCACAACAATAAATTGAGGAACGGATTATAAGAAAATATCAAATAAACACCTTGAAATTTTGTGTTAAAATATTTACAACTGCCTGTTCTTATCAGCATTATTCTTATTTACGTATTTCTTATATTTTGATTTGCAAATTTGTTATCTTGAAAGGAATGAGCTTTAAAAATTATTTTATTGAAAGACAGATAATGAGTGTAAGAGCTTGAACAAAAAGTTTAAAATTACCTGCAGCAGTTGCTGGATATTTTCAAGTTTCTTACTAAATATTTTTACCGAGTTTTATTTATACTGTAGATTTTTATTGTTTCCAAAAATTTTCTATGGAATTTAATAAAGTAGTTTATTCTCTGAGTTTTATCCCCCCTCTAAAAATATTCTAAGCTTCTCGGCGGAATCTATGGCATATTGCAGTAAAACATTGGTGAATTTGGGGCTTTTAGATTCGTTGTCCGAATCGCAATCTTCTATCACCTCTTGGGCAGTATTCAATTACGTCGAAATCTGTTGGAATACCCCAAATTTTCACAGAATTATCTATGTTCCGGTGATTCATCGCATTCGACACTTGTGCCAATTTCATAACCCTAGGACATTCGTTCAGGGGAATGTCATCGTCTTGTTCGGCGATATGTTCGTCAGCAATAACATCTTCCGAAACGCTTAACTCAACGTTTTCATTTCTATGCTCAAAATGAAAACTAGCATGCCTGAAACAATTTTGCACTGTTCTTTGTGTGATATATTTCCATGCACGATCAAGGAGACGAAAAGCTTTGATGACATTTACCGAAAATTGACACTGTTGCTTGTCCATGTTGTCAATTATTTTTGTGACGAGTTGTCTCCTGTAATTACATTTCAAAGAGCTGGTAATCTCTTGATCTAAAGGATGCAGTACAGATTAGTATTAGGTGGCAGAAAAACTAGTTTGATCTTCTTTAAACTAGTCTATTTAGGATATGCCGCACAATTATCCACCAAAAGCAACATTTTTTTACTTTTTCTTTCCAGTTCTCTATCCCATTCTTCTAAATCAGTTTTAAAAATATCGCCAGTCACCCATGCTTTTTTAGCAACATATTTCACCGACAAACTCTTTACATTCCTAAAACATCCTAGTTTTTGTGCTTAGTCAGTAACCAATAGTCTTCGAAACTCAGAACCGTCATAATTTACACCAACTAGTACAGTCGGTCACTCTTTGGAGAACTTCCCACCAACACAATTTTCGTTTTTAAATTTTAGAGTTTTGTCCGACAACTTTTTGGAAGAAAGCCCTGCCTAGTCCGCATTGAAGAGACAACATGCTTGATATCACTCAGATATTCCTCGGAAGTAATTTTGAAGCCAATCAGATGCGACTTCCTTATCTATAGATTTCGCTTCCCCAGAAACTTTTCCTGAATTAATTGAATATATTTGTCACATCAACCTTTAAGGGTAGTGATAATACCCCTTATATTTTAAATAGGGAACATGGGTCTAGTGTTACATCATCTGAAAGCTCTTTCTTTTCTGAATTCTGCACACTAATTTTTTTGGAAGATTTATCAACTCGTTTAAAAATTATTCACAATTGGAGTTGCAAGAATGTATTTTATTCATTGTGATAAGAAATGCACTAATTAGTCCATTTTTCGTTAAAAAAACTAAAAAACAAAACCAAACGTTTAAAAATGTTTATTCAGTTAAGTAAGTGTTCAAATTGTTGACCACCAGCTTCCATACAAAATTACAAATTTTGTTCAAACGAGCTCTGACATTCTGGAGCATTTGTGGAGTTATTAGACGGCATTCTTCATCAATGCGTCGTCGTAATTCTTCCAGAGACTTCGGTTCTGTTCCGTAAATTCTACTCTTTAAATCGCCCCATAGAAATAAGTTTAAAGGGGTTAAATCCGGTGATTTAGGGGGCCACTCAATAGCACCTCTACGCCCAATCCATTGTCCTGGAAGCTCTCTGTTCAAAAACTTTCTAACACGTTGTGAAAAATTCGAAGGAGCTCCGTCTCGTTGAAACACTAATTGATTTTCTTGATACCGATCATCATTTTCAACAATGTCAATTAGTAGAGGGTAAACGATATCCTCTAGTAACTCCAAATACGTTTCGCCACTCAAATTGCCATCAACAAAAATTTGTCCGATTAAACGGTCTCCAAAAATCCCAGTGCAGACATTCAATTTCTGTAGACTTTGAGTGTTGTAGACTTCGTGAAAATTTCTTGGATTAGCTCCCCAATAACGACAATTATGACGATTGACTGTAGAGTTTAATAAAAACGTACACTCCTCTGAAAAACAGATATTGAATAGAAAGTTCCAGTCATCAGCTATTCGTGCAGTGATAACTTCACAAAACTCCAGCCGACGATCAAAATCATTTTCATTTAGCTGTTGTACAAGATGAATTTTATACGGGTGAAATTTATGATGCTTCAATATTCGCTGAATAGTTCTTCTTTTGATGTTTGAAACAGTGGCCAATTTTCTCGGGCACAAAGTTGGGTCTGCAGCAATTTCTCCTAAAACTTCAATATTATTAGTCTCATTTCTAACCAGAAATTCACGTCCAGAATCCCGTTGTTTGTTGGCTACTGAACCACTTTGTCGAAACTTTGCAACTAACTCCAAAATGCATTTTCGGTTAACATGTCTGTTCGGATGTCGTTCATTAAACAAATTTGCGGTACGGTTGGCACAGTCATCGTTTTTGAAAAAAAAGTAATTATTTCTTCCACAGAATACACCATTGTGAAATTAATTTTCGGTAGCACTATCAAGTATCAAACCGACCGATACAATGAAATAATAAACTTCATTTCTCTCATTCCGATAAGAAATGTTCTGATAGTCAATTTTTTGTTTACAAACCAACAAAACATTGACTATCAGCACATTTTTTATCGGAATGAGTGAAATGCGTTTTTGCATCTTCAACTGTGAATAATTAAAAAATTAGTGTGCTGAATTCAGAAAAGAAAGAGCTTTCACATGATGTAACACTCGACCCATGTTTCCTATTTAAAATATAAGGGTTGTTATCACCACCCTTGAGGGGTTGATGTGACAAAGTTTAGTTTTATGTCAAAACATGTCCACCTCAATATTAAAATTGACTTGTTGCAGCGTTTCTTCAAAAACAATTTCTCTGGGCGCAAATCGGTCTGTTTCGTTTTCAATGCGCCACCCTATAGTAATATATATATATATATATATATATATATATATATATATATATATATATATATATATATATATATATATATATATATATATATATATATATATATATATATATATATATATATATATATATATATATATATATATATATATATATATAAATTGAAACTGACCCCAGAAATGGGTTCCAGGGTTCCTAGATCGCGCTCATTTGAGTAAAATTTTTTCAAAATTCAAAAGTTGGGATCTCCTCATTAGTGCATTTTTTCTAAGAAAATTCACTAATATTATTTTTAGTAATATGCCGTACCAATAATAAAAATTATTATGAAAATTTACTATCATAACGCACTTGCTGCGTCCCGATTTTTTTTATTTCAGGTAGAGAAATACCTCGTTAAGTGCGACAAACGCGATTTGTTTTCTCCTTTTTCGTTCAGGAAATCGCTGAGAGCTTTTCTGGCTCTTTTTCACGTGTGTGGAACTTCTTGATAAAGCCCATTTTAATTCTAAATTTTACTTCCGAAGTCTAATGAAATATTTATTTGGGTCTCTTGAAGCGCTTATCGTTGTTCTTGACCTGCTTCAGAGAGAAACACTCAGGATGTTGTGAATAATATTTCACGCACCAGGAAAACTCCACGCAAAATCTCTAAGACATAAATGTTACACTTGCGTATTTGCACTTAATTACAAGAATTAAATATTCATTTTTAACATTTCTTCTTGCCGGAGGATAAAAAGTTTTTAAAGTGGTAAAAAATTAACATTAGATTTTTGTTTTCCCCTGAAATTTGCTCGTACAAAACTCATCCCTGCAATATCCAACCATATATTAGTGAATTTTCTTTAAAAAAAATCACTATTGAGGAGATCCCGACTTTTGAATTTTAAAAAAATTTCTTCAAATGAGCGCTAATTAGGCCACCCAGAACACATCCAGGGTCAGTTTCAATTTTTATATGTTTATATATATATACATATATATATATATATATATATATATATATATATATATATATATATATATATATATATATATATATATATATATATATATATATATATATATATATATATATATATATTACACCGATAATTCAAAAAATAATGGGCCGATTTTAATTAAATTTGGTGAATACCTTTCTTTTGCAAATGGCTTGGATAAGTTCGTTAGCGCTAGCAAAATCGGCCCAGGTTTTCCCGGAAAATGTTGTGTTTCCTTTCAAAAAAAATTTATATCTCCAAAATTAAAAGAGTAAGGGCAACCAAATTTGGAACGCTGGTTTATATCGTTTTAGGTGAGCCACCCACTAAAATTTAGCTTTATAGCTCAAAATACAAAAAAGCTATAGGCATTTAAAGAAAAATAAATTGGGTTTTTCCTCAAAACGTCAAAGTGACAATTTAAAACTTCAAAATTCGCAACATTTAGGCAAAGAACTTGAATCTAATACGGGCTATGGAAAGAAAATGTCTCAAGAAGAATGTTTTACAAACCCTGAAGACTTAGTTTCAACCGCCATTGTCATTCATTTTACTAAAATATTTACAGAAAATTCATTTCAGATAGACCCTCTCTCTGATGCTTGTCAGTAGCCTTATCTAAAGAGTTTATCGTTTAATGGTATATAATTTTTGTCGAATTTTCGTAAAAAATCAATAAAGCTCAATATATCAGTTATTATACAAGATAAGAAAAAATATTGTATACATTGATTATAGGGTGTCTTGAGCTACATCTTAAAAAAATATTTCTACAATCACAGGATGGCCCATAAGTCGTTGGTGATACAAACAATATTTTTTTAGTCAAAAACGCCTTCGAAATATAATGCATGTTTGTAACTTAAGAAATTCTGGATGCAGCAATTGCGTTATGGTAGCGAATTTTGATCCAATGCTTCATATTTGAAAAGCTCAATTTGCTATTAACCTATAAGGTTGACCAAGAAACGGATTTTTTCGGTTACACTTTAAGTTTACTTTCGGAAATTTTTGTACGTTTTTAAACCACAAAGTTATTTTGATGAAACATGGCACATTGTTTTTACTATACATGTTATACTGGTAATCAAATTTGATTCCTGCTTTCTGGAAAAAGAAAACACACATATTTGCTATTAAAAACCTTTTTATGAAAATTCACTACCATAACGCACTTGCTGCGTCCCGAAATTATATATATATATATATATATATATATATATATATATATATATATATATATATATATATATATATATATATATATATATATATATATATATATATATATATGGTCCAGACATGTCGATAATTTGGTAGACATGATGCTATATAAAATTAACTTTAAATAATATGATGACTTTGCCAGTATTAAAACCTGTAATAAGCACTAATAAGTACACTTTGAAGAGTCCAATTTACTACAATATAGTTTTAAAATCTGAGTACCGTTTCTCTGGTTCTGTTAGATTATTTTGGTTCTTTTCAACTTTCAATTTTATCAGAGGAACGATTGCAGGGGTAAAAGTTGTATTGTGGTAGCCTGGACTCCATGAAATTTACTTGTCAGTGCTCATTACAGATATATATATATATATATATATATATATATATATATATATATATATATATATATATATATATATATATGTTCAGAAAGGTTTCCGCGGTCTTGAATGTGAGACATATTTTGTTCTTTGGCATTTCGGCTCCTGTTTTGGAGCCATTTTCAAGACGTAAAGGAAATATGTAAGGACACTCTAAGGCCTCAATCTGCCTACTCCTCAGAGTGGTGGACAAAGGTGGATAAAGGAAATATGTAAGGACACTCAAAGGCCTCAATCTGCCTACTCCTTAGAGCGGTGGATAAAGGTAGGTTGGGTTGTTGTAGCTCGATCACGGGGCCTCAATCTGCCTACTCCCCAAATCTCGCCGGAGATCGTCTGGCCTCAGAGAGATCTGAGGCCTAGGGTTGAACACACTAAGATCTCACAGACGATATCCGGCGAGATTTGGGGAGTAGGCAGATTGAGGCCCCGTAATCGAGCTACAACAACCCAACCTACCTTTATCCACCGCTCTAAGGAGTAGGCAGATTGAGGCCTTTGAGTGTCCTTACATATTTCCTTTACCTACCTTTGTCCACCACTCTAAGGAGTAGGCAGATTGAGGCCTTAGAGTGTCCTTACATATTTCCTTTACCCACCTCTGTCCATCACTCTAAGGAGTAGGCAGATTGAGGCCTTAGAGTGTCCTTACATATTTCCTTTACCCACCTTTGTCCACCACTCTAAGGAGTAGGCAGATTGAGGCCTTAGAGTGTCCTTACATATTTCCTTTAACCACCTTTGTCCATCACTCTAAGGAGTAGGCAGATTGAGGCCTTAGATTGTCCTTACATATTTCCTTTACCTCTTGAAAATGGCTCCAAAACAGGAGCCGAAACGTCGAGTTTCCATAAATTCTGGACGCGGTTTAACCCGAGAACCAAGCATGTCTCACATTAAAGACCGCGGAAATCTTTCTGAATATATATATATATATATATATATATATATATATATATATATATATATATATATATATATATATAAATTATATACATGCACGCCGGAGAGACATATAGGAATGATTATATAGCATTTGTGATCTTTGATTGTATAATATACTATACACATTAATACATAGAAAATAAGTTAATAAAAATAAATATATGACAGCTCACCGTGTTGCCAATTCTTTATTCAATTGGCATGAAAATCAATGTATTACATTGAAGAGAAAAACATGCTGATTTTAAATCATCATGGAACTGAAATTCAGTTCTACGTCCATATAGTAGTAGCCGATAAAGTTGCCATACAGAGCCTCGGTGGTGCAGAGGTAAGAACGTGGGCCTCTGAACCGAAGGGTACTGGGTTCGATCCCAGGATTCTAATTTCACTTTTTCAGTACAAACTGTAACATTAACATCAACCGAGTTTCTGGCATTGAGCAAGTTGAATATCTGCACGTTCCGCCCTTCGAAGGGGGCGTAAAGCCGTCGGTCCCGTGTCCATGCAATGTTGGGTACGTTAAAGATCCCTACCCTCCTTACAGAAAGGCAGGGGTTCGGCAAAATTTCCAGGATGGTGAGGTGAAACTGCTCTCTGGCGTCGGTGATTGGCCATAGTCGTAGAAATAGGCCGACGTTAGAGAAACATAACACACACACACACACACACACACACACACACACACACACACACAAAGTTGTCATACGTTTTTAGGATTTACACAGAAAATATTATTGGAGAATTAAACTTGTATTATTTAAGTTTATCAGCTGAAAGACTTTCACATTCACAAAATTATTTCAGTCTTACCTGGACGCCAAATCCGAGGTCGGTTTCAGACTTTATATGTTTACATATATATTTATATATTTGTGTGTCACACCGATAGGTCAAAAAAGAATTGGCCGATGTTGATCAAATTTTCTGAGTGCCTTCTTGTTGCAAGTGGTGTGGATAGGTTCGTTATCCAGGAAAATTGGCACAGGTCATACGTTTTTAGGATTTACACAGAACATATAATTGGAGAATAAAACTTTTATTATTTAAGTTTATCAGCTGAAAAACCTTCACATTAACAAATTTATTTCACTGCTGTGGACTTTGAACTTTGAAGACAATTTCTATTTCAAATCAGATTTTATGGATATTTTCAACTTTAGTGTGGGCAATTTGATTTAGAAAACCATTTCTGCAGTTATTATGACTGTATGACCAATCAGAAGGCTATTTTAGGTTGTCTCGTTGTCCAAAATATTTTCTATGCTGTATTGCAGTTGAACTGGTAATATATATATATATATATATATATATATATATATATATATATATATATATATATATATATATATATATACATATGGAATCCGGACTTCATAAGAAGACCTACAATTTACCATATCACAGAGGCAGGCTAATATTAGGTAATAAGCAGACAAACTGCCACGCGTAGATTGATTCATACATCAACGGTAACCAAACTAATATATATATATATATATATATATATATATATATATATATATATATATATATATATATATATATATATATATATATATATACCAGGCATAAAACATACTACCCGAACCAACAATTGTGAATGGCCCCAAATACAGTTTTAGTACAGCATAGATATATTATGCTGTGGTTTTAAACTTAAAGTGTAGCATAATATAGTAGAAATCAAGTCAAGTCTCTATAACAATGATTCTAAAATAGTTTATTTTATCTTTAAACCTAAACATAAGACGTAATATAAGACGGAAAAAGTCATGGAACGTGTTTTAATGTCAATTCTACTAATTTTGTGATTAATTGTTACGTATACTTTAAATATAATATCCCAGACATGAGCCGATCTGAAGTATCAAGTAAACAAAACTTTGGTTGTTGTATGCTGAAATGGATCAGGGGTACCGTTCTTGTCTTCTAAGCATAAAATTACGCAATCGATTCCAGCTCGACGAATGTATGCTTCTTTAATTTTATTTTGACGTTTGGAGAAACAATTGTGCACGGATTTCATACGTTTTGAACAAGATCTCATTTTTGTGTTAAACGTGTGAATAACTTTGAGTCTGAAATTGGAATTCGTAAGGGCCTCTTGCTCCAGTCAGCTTACGCGCTGGCTAAGCCCTTCACCTACAGAAACGAAAACCAGCATTGAAGCCAGAGAAGTAGTCTCCAAGTCTGTATGTAGTATGGACCAGTTTCAGCAAGTAAGGGAAATGAACTGAAATTATAATTTTAAACAGACATTTTAGCGATTTTTTTTTCATAAAAATGCGGTAATAGATAGGTATCGATGGTGAGATTTTGCAAACATTTTTTCAAATGAGCGCAAATTTGGGCTCCCAGGATCCGATATATATAGAAATATATATATATATATATATATATATATATATATATATATATATATATATATATATATAATATATAATATATAATAATAATAATATAATGTTTATTAACCAAAATTACATTCAATATGACAAACCAAATAATACAAAATGACCCGAACAATAATATACTGTAAGTGTTTACTTTTAACTTTAGAAGGTAAATAAACATGATAACACCCATAAAGGAAAACCTGCATATGGGTTACATTCTCATAAATATATATTTACCAGCTTTATAATAATGTTGATCTCCGTCACACAGACGTATCTCTACATGCAAATGATTTAAACAGCATTTTAAGAAACTAAAAATTCGGAGATTATGAACATTTTAATTGTATGAACTAATATTAAGCAACTACAAAATCTCCATAAGTATGGTCAAATATTGATGGACATGAAAAGGTTCATATACACTCACTAACACACACATACGCACGCACGTACGCAGGCACCCACACCGACTCACACACTTCCATGCACTCTCATGGACATCTAAAAACACGTAAGTTCGCACAATCAACGGGCAAAGTAACTTCCGGCATCAATCCACCGATGCGTTTCCTCTCTGGGAAATTGACTTATCCAAGACTTAATTTTGATCTTAAAAAGAACTTGGGAGTTCAGTTTCCTTATGGACTCTGGCACTATGTTATATATCTTGGGAGCTAGATAAATGTGCGACCGTTGACCAATGGTCTTCCTCATTTGTGGGACATGCAAATATGTCGCATTCCCTCTTGTCCCGTAACTATGTTCCACGCGCCTGCTCGCAAAAACCCCCTTACGACAATGCAGTAAAAGCGCGACAACGTATTCCTGTCTGGGATCCATCACCCCAGCCTCGCTGAATAACGCATTACTTGGATAAGTATATCATTTATCATAAATTACTTTCAGTATCCATTTTTGGACAATTTCTAATCTTGTGTAGAAGCAATCAGCCACAGCTCCCCAAGCAATAATCCCGTAATTAATATAGGTGTGAACCAATGCGTAATACATGATTCTCAGATGGTACAGGTCAAAGAATTTTTTAAAGTATTTAAATCTATATATTAAATATCTTATTTTAGCAACCAATTCATGTATATGGGCATCCCACTTGAGGTGACTATCTATGGTAATACCGAGGTATTTGACAGCTGAGCTGGAGGACAGCGTCATATCACGGCCATTATATCTGAATGTTATTTGTGAAAATTCAGGTAGACTAGATCGGTAGCTAACATATGGTGAGTATACCGTCTTTTTCAGGTTTACAGTTAAAAGCCTTTTACTAAAATAGTCCAGTAAAATGGGGATTTCATGCTGTATTGTCTGTTTCAAAGCGGACCATTGAACACCTTTATAACAGACAACCGTGTCGTCGGCAAAGCTGGTAATTTCACCTGAGATAGGTAGATCAAACAGTGAATTCATATATAAAATAAACAACACTGGTCCCAACACTGTCCCCTGCGGTACTCCAAAACGCACCCTTTTTGTGGTACTTGTGTTACCATCTATGGTGACACACTGCTCCCTATCTGATACGTAGCTCTCCAGCAACCTGTGAGCTGTTCCCCTAATCCCCATGTTTTCCAAGGTTTCCAACAAATCTTGGTGGCTGACCGTATCAAATGCTTTGGCAAGGTCAATGTAAATGCAAATTGCCGGTCGTGCCTCATCCATGGCTTTATAGATTTTAGCTGTTAAATCCGCTATAGCATCCTGTGTGGAGCGGCCTTGCTGAAAGCCATATTGGTATTGTGATATTAGATTGTATTTCTGAATAAAACTGTTCAATCTTTTTTTAATAATTTTTTCCACTATTTTAGAAATATTCGAAATCAACGATATAGGTCTGTAATTAGAAGTCTCCAACCTATCTCGAGCTTTAAACACCGGCTTTATGACTGCTATTTTGAGGATTCTGGGAAAAAACCCCGTCTCTAAGATTAGATTAATTATGTACGTCATGGGCTCCATTAGGTACTGTGAACAAGTTTTTAGCACACCTGCGCTAATACCGTCTATGCCTGGTGATTTATTTATCTTCAGTTCATCAATCACCTTTTTTATCTCCTCTTTCTCCGGTTTATCCAAAAATATGCTATTCCTTGTTGTCCTGTATCTTGATCTTATTCCAGATCTATTAATCCGTTGCGCCAGTTTTACTCCTACATCTGCAAAATAATTATTAAATTCTTCCGCCATGGTAAGTATATCTCTAATGACTCTGTCTCCCATCCTAATCTCCTTGATATTAGTGACGCTCCCCTTTGACTCAATATTGTTTACACACTTCCACATGTGTTTAGGACAGTTTTTATTTTTGGTGATTTCACGTTTATAGAAATCAGACTTAGCATCCTTAATCAAGTCGGCAAGAATATTTCTGTATGATTTAAACTGTGTTTGTAAGGAGAGATCGAACGGTCTTTTCTGTAAACGTTTATACATCTAATTTTTTTTATTTACCGATTTTATCAAGCCTTCCGGAATCCAAGGGTTCCTTTTTTTGTCTCTTTTCCTGATTCTAACCCTAACACTGCAATTTTCGACCTTCTGTTTTAATTTGTAGATGAGACATTCTGTTGTGAAATTTGGGTCCTGACTGGAATAAATGGCGAGCCAATTTTCAGTCTCCAGACTACCTTTAAGCTTGTCATAATCAACATATGACTTAAATGAGTTAACGCATTGAACACGCTCCTCCTTAGTATTAAGATCACATGCAAGCAGAGTGGAGTAATGATCAGTTAAGGTTGTTTTAAAAATAATAGGCAAGAAGCACTCGAGCGGTTTCCTTGTTTTGACGAATATGTGGTCCAGACAAGTCTCACTCATATTCTGTATACGGGTTGGTTTGTTTATCAACGACTCATATCCAAACTCATGTAATACATTAAGATACTCCTGGGAACAATCATTATTGTCAAGAATATTTATGTTGATATCTCCCAGCACAACACCGACATCACCACTCCGTGATCCCCTAGACAAATAGTCATACAACTCAAGAATAAACGTAGAAGGACACGTCGATGGCGGTCTATACAGTGCTAGTATGTTTACCATTTTCTGTTGGTAACTCACACTAAGGTTTACTGCTTTGATATTACCCAAAGGTATCAACTCGTATCTATAATCTAAACTTTGTCTTATATACAGGACCAAACCGTCACATATATTTATATCTCCGTCGTTATAAACAAGATCATAGCCTTTTATCCCAAAATTATTCAGGTAATGTAATCTTCTCGTCTCCGTCAGAAAGATACAGTCAAACTCACAGTCCAAGCCTTGACAAAAACCTGCAATTCATCAAAATTCTGCTGTAAACCTCTAATGTTGTTATGGAAAATTTTAAAACGTTTATTTTGGGCATCATTCAACACCGCTTTTGTATCAGCTAAGCTGTCTGTCACCAAAGTATCAACTGGCGCAACGTGATAATCTCGGATGTAAGCGTCCATTACTTCGACTTTTCCCCACAACAAAATCAGTGCCAGAAAACAACCAGAGAGGCAACACAATATATAACGGAGATGTCACCGACAAATATATCCATACACCTTCAAAAGACGGGATGCAGGTGGATCGAATTATTAACCGATTTTGATGAAACTCGGCAAGAGTCTTTCTTTGATTAATAGCTTGAACGAGTTCCTTTAGGTCTAGTTTTTCGAAAAAAAAATGGTATCTTAAAAAGTAACAAAGTCATTTTGGTAAAATTTGGTAGGTGTATTGCTCCCGTAAATGCCTTACTAGTTGTCAAAATTCAACTTTCTAAGTTTATAGAAAATTGAGTTATCAAAATTTGAATCATTTAAGACAAATTCGCTACCATAACGCAGTTGCTGCCTCTCGAATTTTTTTATATGCTTCCAAGCGGCACTGTAAATATAAGCGTATTTCTGTTACCACGAAACGGTTATAGAGATGGCACGTTACACGTGTTGGGAAACTATGATTGTATTATGGTAAACGACTTTATTTGGTCTCTGTTTACACAAAACTAGGAATATGTGTTTGAGGCGATATATTGACTTACATAAACATATTAAAACTAAATAATATTCCATTTAATAAGGACAATTGGAGAACACAAATCACCACAGCACATTAAAAAAAAAGACCTGACGATAGTTTCACTAACAAAGTTAGCGTCATCAGAGGGTGGAAAATTCTGAAAACTAACTTTGTTAGTGAAACGTTCGTCAAGTCTTTTTTAAATGTTCTGTGGTGATTTGAAGTGTGCTTAGCAGTGTTCATCACAAGTTCCAATCTTCACCTAGTGAATATTCCATCTTGCACTAAGTGAAAAAAATAATAATTCTAGACTGGCTGGAGTTATCTCCCTATACACAAAGGTAGGTTTAATTGTAATAAACTTAAAATTGTAGATATTTCATTTTACACAGTTTTGGACTTATCCGCCTTTACCCGCCCAAGGGCGAACTGTCTTGCTGTATTGACATCCATAAGGTTATAATTATATCTCATTCACTGTTTGTGAAAGCAGTTTTTGGTTTGCTGACATTCAGAGCGTACAGATTGAATCTCTGCATATTTGATATAAACTTGACATTTCCATTACTCGCAAGAAAATGATATGTATTGTACACGCTTTTTCCCCCATAATTTTCATTATACTCATGGAAAACCTCAAACCACACGACATGCCCTCATGCAAACAGAATCGATATTAAACTGGAGATGTTGATAGGTGCACGTAGCTAAGAAGCTCCCCTGGGGTTGTTCCTAAGATCACTGAAGGTCCAATATCGCACACGTCTATTATGTGTCAGTACTCATTTTGATGAAACTCTCGGCGAAGGAAAATGTTATCCTCCGGTAACGGAAAATAAATACGGACACACGCCAAAGGGTTGGCTTATAGAAAATAATTAGAGATTTCCCTTCTTCGAGACATATCCATCTTAATCTATTTTTGAAAGGTTTAGCCTATATATATATATATATATATATATATATATATATATATATATATATATATATATATATATATATATATATATATATATATATATATTATATCGATAATGCTTTGATTACGATTATGTTATTGTTGGGTTTTATTTAACCCTTATGATTTTAATGAATGTAATTTTGCTTAGTTTTAATCACCCCACATTTGGGTGCTAATTAAATTGATAACCTTTTTAATTGTTTACATGGTATTTATAATTTTGTTTAAATCTGCCCAGCTACTGACTCCATACTTCTAGGGTATATAGTGAATTCATTTTCTTTCCCATCATTTAACCAAATATATTTTTAAATTTCCTCAAATAATAACACTGCTTTCAATTATATGTATGTTGATTTAATTCTTTTAAATTATATGGATAAAATTTTAACAAATCATATGACAAAAAACATAACACCCCTACTTATTCAATAAATTACATAAGTTACTGGAGCTCTTTTATTTATATTTTATTTTCTGATCAAAGGAAATTTTGTTTGCGCTTTTTCGAAACTGATGAATTTAAAATATGAATGAATTTCTTATTTATAATATAACGTACATTATTGGTACCAATTCTCATTCACATATTCTGTGTTTGAATTTATAATTTCGATTTACTCTTTAATGAAATGAAAATAAATGAAAGGCCTTTTTAGATTATGCAGAATTCTGTACCTTCAAAACTTCTAAATCTCCTGCTTGGCAACCGCTGCTCGTCTGGTTGAAATTGCTGGTTGCTATGCAGCCATCTTATGAGCTTCTGAGTTGAAAATTCGGCGTCCCTTGACGTCGACAATTATTTGGATATTTTATATTCTTCTTGTAGCACTGATTTTTAACTACCTTTCTATTTAAAAGGTACACTAAGTATTACTTTATACTTTACACACATTTAAAACTATACTTTGTCGATGAAAATACTTATTTTTATTTAATTTCTTAGCTAGACTGCTCTAGCATCATCTTCTTACGACGACCCAATTTGAAGAGAGCGATTCAATTATTATTTCTGCCGTTTCAGATTATTGAAACCAAAGCAAACTATATTTTATTGTCTGTCATTTTCCTGATCATAGACATGTTGGTTTTGTCTATGTACACGTCGAACTTCAAAATAGATTTGCATTCAATGTCAATGTCAAATTCAGTGATCCCCACTTTCATTATTTATTAACCTTACTTCACAAACATCAACAAAAACAACATCTTAACATACTTAAATATATATATATATATATATATATATATATATATATATATATATATATATATATATATGTATATATATATATATATATATATATATAAATATATATATATATATATATATATATATATATATATATATATATATATATATATATATATATATATATATATATATATATATACAACTAATTTTCAAACTTTAAATAGGGGGGTTTGGATATTATAAATATTTTAACAGGGTAGGATAAACTTTAATCTTTCTATAAATACGTATAATCAACAAAACACTTTTCAAATTTCTTGTAACAAATTGTATTAACTATTATTTAAACCAATTTCCACCTCTTTGTTTATCAGTTTGTTTTGATTTCACGCTACATTTCACTAATTGTTTAATGTCTCATTGTAGCTTAATCCAAAGTCTTTTAAATTTCATTAGATTGGAGTGTTTATCTGTTTCAGTACATTTTCTCTGTGCTTATGGTTAATCTACAAATTATTTGCTCTGTTTATTACTTGAGGATTACCTTTTTGAATTTATATCTTTTTTCATTTATTAATTTTAGAATTTTGTAATTTTAGATTGACATGCTGTTATTATGCAGCGCCTTATTCGGACATGCCTCTTTGACAAATGATGCAAAACTGTTCTACAGTTTGGCCTCCTTGGATATTTGAAAACATCTACACCTTAAGTAAGTTTGTTATAAGTAGCTAATAAGTTTAGTTTGATATTTCTAAATATCAATACAACATACATATACATATATATATATATATATATATATATATATATATATATATATATATATATATATATATATATATATATATATATATATATATTCATTCGAACCGAACTATGAACGAACCTCTGAAATAGTATGTCTAAGGTTCACAGTCGAACTTCGAACTTCTTAGAAATTCAAAATCGAACATCAAACTACCCAAAATTCTTCATATATCATTTCCTTAAATACAAAATATTGGAATATTGTAACCTACAATATTTTATATGTAAAAGATTCCCACTCTTTTTACAAAAAGGAAGGATTTGTCAAATTTGCAGGTTGATTGGGTGAAAATGCCTTCCGGTTCTGATCGTTGTGGAGATGAGTCAACGTTTAATCAAATACAGAAAATATTTGAATCTTTTTTAGTTTTAACTGTCTCCTGATTGTGAATATTTAATTGTTTTGGCTCACTGTGTAATAAAGCATGTTGAAACCAGTGTTTTCCAAAGGCAATCTGTAATTATCCTCAAATTCTGAACATTTACGTTACCGATCGCCTTTGAACACCGCCATCATAATGTTGTTACTGAAATAGGTATTGGGAGGCTAGGATATGCAATAAAAATAATTCTGTGACTGCTAAATGGCTCCGTCGTGTCTAAATGTGTCCCATCTACTGTCAAAAATATGCTTGAGTGAAATCTCCTGAAACTTCGCTACTTTTGGCAACATTCAATGCCTGTAAAGTTAAATTTCGAAGTATGTTTTAGCAACGAACTTCGAACTATTTTGAAGAATTACATATTTCGAACTTCAAACAACATCGCTAGTGCAAACATATTTTCGAACCGAAGGTTCGGTTCGGAATTTCGAAGCTTCGCACACCTCATATATATATATATATATATATATATATATATATATATATATATATATATATAGATATGTATGTACGTATAAATTATGTGCACGAAGCGATGTTTGTTTGTCCCAGGCGTACTCGAGAGCTTTACGGTGGCTAGGTCTTTCATGCAACGACTTTTATTGAACTGTGTCACTTGTGATCAAAAGAAGACGAAGACTAAAATATTATATCTGATTAACAAAATCTATTAAATATCACAGGCAGAGATACTTTTTTTGTGGCAAGAGGTCAAGAAATGCTAACAAAACACTTTGAAAATTTTATAGTTGTTTCTTCTAAAAACGTCAAAGCAGCGTTAAAAACGTCAAAATTGTTTACTCTTAAACAAATATTTTGAAAAGAACACATGTTATGGAACACAAGCATTGCGATTTTTGTGTTTAGCAGGGTCTTGAATTTCTGCTTCAATAGCTATAATTTTGATTTTACTATAATATTTGCAGAAAATATATTCAAAACAGCCCGTTTCTGCTATTTTTGACTGCAGCCTAAATTATAGAACTATTGATTTAAAAGTGTTATTTTCAGTGAATTTTCTTCAAAAAAATTTACTAATGAGGAGATCGCGACTTTTGAATTTTGAAAAAATTTCCTTAAATGAGCGCCATTTAGGACCCCTGGACGCCAAATCCGAGCTCGGTTTCAGACTTTATAAGTTTACATAATTATATTTATATATTTATGTGTCACACCGATAGCTCAAAAAGTAATTGGCCGATGTTGATCAAATTTTCTGAGTGCCTTCTTTTTGCAAGTGGCTTGGACAGGTTTGTTATTTAGGAAAATTGGCCCAGGTTTTCCCGGAAAATTTTGTATTTTCTTTGGTAGAAAATTAATGTCTCCGGAAATTACACGGTAAGCGCAAGCAAATATGGTACGCGTGTTTGCATTACAAAGAGTGAATAATGTACCAAAATTTAGGTTTGTAAGTTTAAAGACGAAAAAGTTATGATTAAAGAAAGAACATTTGATTTTGTTGCCCTTACTTGGTGAAACTGGTCCATACTATATACAGATTTGGAGACTACTTCTCTGGCTTCACTGTTGGGTCTCGTTTGTAATTGAAAGACGTAGCCAGCGCGTAAGCAAGCTGGATCAATTGGCCCTTCTGAATTCTAGGTATTCTAGGATGCTCTTCAACATTTCTGTAACTGGTTTCGCTACTTGCAGACAGATAAAAATTGAATTAACACGAAATCATGACAACTACAAATAAAGATCTGTTGCTATATATTGACATACATAACGTAGACATTTTGAAGGCGTCATCCTTCATTTTATTTTCATTTTTAAAGGTCAGAACATCATAACATAGCAACAGATCTATATTTGTAGTTGTAGTTGTCATATTATTTTAATTTTAATATGTCTGAGGATGCTGTCAAGCAACGAAACCGGTTACAGAAGCGTTGAAGAACACCCTAGAATATATAGAATTTAGAAGGGCCGCTTGCTCCAGTTATCTTAGCCGCTGTCTACGTCCTTCATTTACAGAAACGAAACCAAACAGTGAAATTAGAGAAGTAGTCTCCAAGCCTGTATGTAATTTGGTTACAAGTTTTACGTGTAGCATCGCTTGTACATGTATTTAACGAAAAAATTGTAAACAGTATCAGTAAAAAAAAGAGTGAGCGTGTTCATGTTTGTAGCACTAAAACATATACATTATTCATAAACGTGAATGTTACAGACACTCTATTTATAGTGGCAGAGGCCTATGAATAAAAATTGGGTATGAATTTTAAATTTTCAGATTTCACACACGCGTCGTCCTAGCATAGCACAGTGTGACAAGCTATCGCAGCAAAATGAAACAAGCCGCGACTGTTGGCTTCCGGGCATCCGTCAAATTAAAATAATTAAATTCTTGTCACAACATTTATAAAAAATGGATGGCAGTGAAATAGTTAAGTAAAATACATGTAAAACTACAAAATGTTTGCAACATTTGAACAGTTTCCAGATACATTATCTTCAAGTTTATATTAAAATTCTCTCATTTATTTTAGATCACATGCACGGCTGTGACCGTCTGAAAATTTTGTTTTTAATGAATTTTCTTTAAAAAAAATCACTAATAGGGAGATCGCGACTTTTGAGTTTTGAAAACATTTCTTCAAATGAGCACAAACAAGGACCCCTAGAACCCACATTCGGGGTCGGTTTCAATATATATATATATATATATATATATATATATATATATATATATATATATATATATATATATATATATATATATATATATATATATATATATATATATGTATATATATATATATATATATATATATATATATATATATATATATATATATAGAGAGAGAGAGAGAGAGAGAGAGATAGTGTCCCAAACTGGATGGGAATGTATTGCTATGTCGGTTATTACTAAAGATAGGGAGAGCGTTAAATTAGCAATGTTTTGTATAACTTCATGCTCGTTCCCAATGTGACTTGTATTTTGCCCTGCCTCTTTTCGTTTTCGAGTTATTTTGAAAAGAACAAAATTTGTCGATTTCTTTTTTCTATAATATCTAAGTAGGCGTTGATCTGACATGTTTAAGACTTGCACATTATCAATCCGCTTTTTACAGAGTAATCTTTTTGTGCTTTTCTCAACTTTGGATTGTCATTTGTTTTTCTGGCTACAGGTATCAACGTTTGTTTTTATTATGGCAGCCCTATTGGATTTTTTGCTCATGTAATAGCATGTGAAAAGAGCTTTCCAATGATGTACAACATGCTTGAGAAATCTTGTAATTGCACAGACAATTTTGAAAAAAACCGTTCCAAAAAACAAATGACAAAAAAAAAGTGTTCAAAACAGTACGCCATGGGGTCTCACAATAGACTTCTACTTTTAACATAATTTTCCGTAATGATTCACGATAAAAAATATTGTGATTTAATTTACAATACTTAGTTAGGTAATAATGATAGGTAATATTATGTGAAATAATTTAATAACGAAACCCGGCAATAATAAATAGAAACTTAAACTCCACAAAACAACACAATTAGAAACGAAATAAATAATAAAATAGAGACTTAAAAACACACTAAATAGAAAATTGTGCAATATGGCCACCTTTTTGTTTAATTCACTTTATAAACCTTTTTGAAACATGCCTGCAAACTCTGGTGAGGGTGTTTTGGTTAATATGATTTATAGCTTCCGTGATTCTGTTTCGTAACTCATTGATATTTTGTGGTGGATAGAATTTATACACAACATTCTTTAGAGTACCCCGAAGGTAAAAATCCATGGGTGTTATATCAGGACTTCGAGCACACCAATTGTTACGAATGACACGATTATTAAAATTTTGGTACAAAAATTCTTTGACGATCCTAGCATTGTGAGCTGGACAACCGTCTTGTTGGTACCAAATCTCGTCTATATTATCATGAACTCTTCTAATTGTTGGTAAGATATCATTTCTCAATAGATTAGGATACATTTGCCTAGTTACATTATTTGCAAATAAGAACGGACCAACAATGAAGTTACCTGAATTTTTTTTTTAAATTAACTGTCTAATCTACAAATAAAAATAACAGTTTTTCACCTAATAAGCCGCACCAAACATTAATACCAAATCTGTCTTGTAACCGTCTTTGTTCCTTTAGATGGGGATTCTCATTTGGCCAATAATGCCTATTATGGCGATTATACACACCGCAATTTGTAAATCAGGATTCGTCAGTCCATATTATTTTCAAATGAAAAATTTCATCTTGCTAACATTGTCCTTGATACCATCTGCAGAATTGAAGTCGCTTGGGCTAATCGTCAACATTTAAGCGTTGTACGATAGTAGGTTTGTATGGATGGTAATGACTTTGGTTTAATACACCGTGTACCAGAACCGGAAACGTCCGTTGGGAGTTCACATGGGGTGGTACCTCCTCGGGCGTGAAAAACTCCTTTGCTGTCACGTAAAGGAAAAGTCCACTACCACCTACCAATATTTTGAGTCTATTAAAAGGTTTAATTGTCAAATCAAAATGTCAAAATTTTTGTGTCGTAATTGATATCCGTATTTTGGAACAATTTTCTGGTCTAAAAGGTGAAGGTATTGTAAAATGAGAGCTGAACATTTAGAGTGGTAGTGCAACTGTTAGTGGCAGAAAGGAAGTTGAAAGTTATTGAATATTGAACCAAATTTAAAATGTGACAGCAGCAAAATTTGGCAGTTCCCTTTAGGCAAGTCAGAAATCCAAATTGTGTTTATTGCAAGCACAAGCATTAAGCTTATTTGTGAAACACATTGTAAAATTATGTACTAATAAATATACTAATACTAATACTAATAACTACTATTTTTGGTTTTCATTCTCTTAGTTTATTTATGCCTCTGATGACTCTAAACTTCTTAACCAAACTCTATTGTGTTTTACGTTTCTATTAACTACCTTGTTGTAATACATACGTCATATTGATTCATTCCACTGAATGTTACAAATTTTATATGTTTATATGTGTATATATATATATATATATATATATATATATATATATATATATATATATATATATATATATATATATATATATATATATATAAGTAGCACACCGATAACTCAAAAAATAATGCAAGTGGCCTGGATAAGTTCGTTAGCCAGAAAATCGGTGTAGCTTTTCGCGGAAAATTTTGTGTGTTCCTTGGGAGAAAATGTTTATTTAAGGTAAGTAACAAAGTAAGGACAACCAAATTTGGTATGCGTGTTTGTATTATAAAGAGTCAACCACGTACCAATTTAGGTATATATGTTTAAAGGCAAAAACTTATGGTCAGTTAAATGAAAAAAAATGGAGTTTTTCTTAAAACGTCAAAGTCGCGATTTGAAACGTCAAAATTTGCAACATTTAGGCAAAGAACCTGAAACAAATACGGATTGTGAAAATAAAATGCACCAAGAGTGTTCTGCAAACCCTTAACTTTTAGCTTTAACCGTCATTATCGTTAATTTTACTGTAATATTTTCAGAAATTTAATTTCATATAGCCCCTTTCTCTGATGCTTTGGCAGTAGTTTCAGTTAAGTTTATGGTTTAACCATCTATAATGTTTAGCAAATTTTCGTAGAAAAAGTTTTTCAATGAGGATGCCGTGACTTTTGAATTTTAAAAAGATGTCTTCAAATGAGCGCAAACTAGGCCCCCTAGAATCCATATCCGGGTTTAGTTTAAGTTATCTGGTTACATATATACAGGGTGACATATATACGGTAAAGCTCAATATAAATATTATTAGACAAGATACGAGAAAAAGTTGTATACGTTAATTGTAGGGTGTCTTGAGCTGCATCTTATAAAATTAGTTTGACAATCACAGATGGCCCATAAGTCGTGGACGACACCTAAAATTTTTGTTTTCGAACATACTTTTATACAAACATATATTATTGCATTTTTGCATTTTTTATCGAAATGTGATGAATGTTTGTAAGAAAATAAATGGAGACGCAGTAAGTGTGTGTTGGTAGCGAATTTTCATTAAATGATTCAAATTTCAATAACTCAATTTGCTATTGACCTAAGGTTCGTCGGCTACGAAACCAGTTTTCTTGGAAACATTTTAAGTTTGTTTTCGGAAAATTTTTGTACATTTTCAAACAGTAAGTTATTTTGATAAAGTATGGTACATTGTTTCTACTATATCGGTTATACTGGTAATATATAGTACATATTTACTATTAAAAACATTTTAATGAAAATTCACTTCCATAACGCATTCGCTGCGTCCAGATTTTTTTTAAATTTATGTCCCCAAAACTGTATTATAATCTAAAACGTTTTTTTGAATGTAGGATGTTTATCTGGAACACTTCCCACACACCATTTTTTTTTATCAGATAAAAAATAAAGGCAATGGTTTTAAGATGAGGGTATATTGCTGCCATCAGCAGATTATTGTAATTAGATTTCTCAAAAATTGGCTATTACCAAAACGATTGTTTGGCGAATTTCAATCATGGCATTTATAGTAATAACATTTGGGATGCGGCATCATCCTACAGACAGAATCGATATTGAATTAGAACTCGCCGGTGGTCGCACGTAGCTTAGGATCTCCCAGAGGACTTTCATAAAATTGTTAAAGCTCCAATATCGGATAGATCTGGTGCGTTGGTACAATATCGTAATTATTATTTAGAGGAAGTTCCCAAGTCAGGAGTCTCAGGTGATCTCGTTGAGTGCGAGAGCTAATTTTGTGTTCCTTAAGTTTAACAAACCTAATTTGATGTTGTTCGTTCGGATTACAGCATTCGCCGCGTTATTTCTTCTTCGGATAGCAAAATTGATTTTAGTATTAAGTCCACGAAAAAGTAGTATAAGGAAATATGTAATAAAAAGTCTTGAGTGCGTTATGGAAGTGATTTTTATAAAAATGCCTTGAATAGCAAATATATCTTTTTAATGCAAGCAGTCATTAATTTGATTACCGGTATAACCTATATAGTAGAAACAATGTGCCATATTTTATCAAAATAACTTATTGCTTGAAAATGTCCAAAAAATTTCCGACAATGAACTTTAAATATTGGTTTCCTAGCCAACAAACCTTAGGTTTAATTTCTGAACGCCACAACGTCTGGGTTAGACATCCCAAGCAACAAATTAAGGCATGTTAACCAGTACTCGAGTCCAAATAACCTAACCAAGTTGTAATTTAGTAATAATTAACCAAAATATTGCCGTAGTTGTCATAATGACTACAAATTTAGAAACGCGGCTCCGAACTAGGTTATTTTTGACTATTAAAATTACTCCAAAGTCAGTAACTTATAAGTAACTAAATTGGGAAAAAATTGGTTTAATTTTACTCATAAAATATACTTGAATATACTTTTGTGTTTCAATTCCAGAGTTGGTAATTTTTAGGTCGAAGTGTGCCCTAAATTGGACTGAAAATCGACTACTAAGCCCAGATACCTGAAATACCTACTTTAAGGTAATTTATTACCTAATATTAACCTGCAATATGTCTCTTTGGTATAGTAAATTGGTGGTCTTCTTATGAAGTCCAGCTTACATATATATTACCAATTTCATTGCAATACAGCACAGGAAATATTTTAGGCACTGAGCTAACCTAAAATGGCTTTCTGATCGGCTATAAAGTCATAACTACTGCAGAAATGGTCTTCCAATTCAAATTGCCTACCTTCAAGTTGAAAATACCCATAAAATCTAACTTGAAATAAAAATTGTCCTCAAAGTTCAAAGTGTACAGCAGTTTGTGAATCTTAAAGGTGTGTCAGTTGATAAACTTCATCAAAAAGTTTATTCTTGTTGTTAACGTGCGTGCACCAGTAACAAATATAGTGTTACAATGCCCCTTTGAAACCAATAAAAGTTTACAGACATACTACAAACTATTAAGAGTAGTAAAGAATGCTCACAGAAAAATAGTGATAGATGCTGATCATTCAAAGTGGCTTACATCAAATCAGCACGTTTCCCTCTTCAATATAATACATGCATTTTCATGCCAAATGGAGTGAAGCAGTGGCAACAGGGTCAGCTGTCATGTTTATGTTTATTTACTTATTTTATTTTGTTTCTATTTTCTATTCATGTCTATATATTATGACCAAAAGACCAAAAGCGCTGTATAATCATTCCTATATGTCTCTCCGCTGTACACGGATATAGGTAATATATATTTCTATACACGAAAATGTTTCATTTCTAATAAATTCAAACAAAATTCGTTTACTATATAGTTGAAATTCCTATAATAGGACAAAATGCCTTCGAAATTTGGTTAGTTTGCCCTGTCATTAGGAATTGTGACTTATAGGTAAAAAAATAGTGCAAAATTAACTTTCAGGTCAGTAATATTAGAAGGGCAGCCATATTAAATTAATTTTGCGGTATCCATCTTGATTGTATTGGAAAATAAAAAATAATTTTTTTGTTAAATACAGTGTAATCAAATTTTAGTTCGATAAAAACATTAAATAATGATTGTATACCATGACAACAAGATAGTTTTGTGTTGTTTACATCACCAATCCTCGAAAATCAGAATTTCATGAATTTTGAATAATTTTTTATTTTCACTAATGTTATCTTTTATACGAATTTTATCGAAGTATCATCATCATGTTAACAGAAAAAAACATAACCGCAGTGGGTTTTGTCTTTATACAGTGCGAATCACCTTTATCATTGTTGCAAATATTTGAAGTAAGTTCTTTGATCATTCAAGATGTCATTGTTTGACAAAGATGGACAATATCTCTACTACTCTACTGTTTGTTTATACATACATAACCACAGATCCTACAGAACCGAATAATGTCACATGCGTAGTTCGTTGTTAAGAACGTCACGGCACTCGGCGCCTAGATGTCAGATTCAAGTAAAGCGTGGCACATATTTACCAATATATTACGTCCATTGGCCCAATGTTGAATGAAAATGCCCTAAATATAACTAAAACGCCTTGGTCGAAACGCCTTGCTGGACCTATTATCGACTTCCATATTACTTTGACTTTATTCCCCACCTTGGTAATATACACTTAAATTTTACTTGAAAATGACCTGTGGTGATTTGGTCGCGGACCTATTGGTAGGGCGATTTTACGTCAATTTGACTTTAAATGTTGCTTGGGATATTTCCAAGGTAAAAAAGAACAGAACAAGGCTATGCTCCAGACGGAATTTTTATTAAGTAAAAGCCCTACGCGTGTCGGCCCATAAATCTGGCCATCATCAGGGGCTTCGTTCTGTTTTTTATATAGTCCAGTTCCTGTTATATAAAAAACAGAACGAAGCCCCTGATGATGGCCAGATTTATGGGCCGAAACGCGTAGGGCTTTTACTTAATAAAAATTCAGTCTGGAGTATAGCCTTGTTCTGTTCTTTTTTACCTTGGCAAAAAAAACCTTAGGTTAATAGCAAAGTGAGTTATTTAAATTTGAAGCATTTAATGAAAATTTGCTACCAAAAGGCGCTTACTGCGTCTCGATTTCTTTTTCTTATAAACCTGTTTCTATAAAAAAAAATGCAATAAAATAAGGGTGTTCGAAAAAAGTGGTAGGGATCACCAACGACTTATGGGCCAGCCTGTGATTGTGAAAATAATTTTATGAGATGCAGTTCAAGACACCCTATAATTAACTTATAAATTTTTTTCTCGTCTCTTGTATAATACTAATTATATTGAGGTTTACCGTAGAAATGCGTCACCCTGTATATATGTAAATAGATAAAAACTGAACGTAAACCCGGATATGGATTCTAGTGGGCTTAGTTTGCGCTCATTTGAAGAAATCTTTTTAAAATTCCAAAGTCGCGGTCTCCACATTGACGAATTTTTTGTACGAAAAAATTATAGACCGTTAAACCATAAACTTAACTAAAACTGCCGCCAAAGCATCAGCATATAAGCCCTTTTTGTAAATCTTCGCTCTTTTATGTCTGTGGACAAACATCACAAACACTATTTAGTCCACCCACTAACATTAATAAAATCGTAAAGGAATAATTTGCACTTGTATATTAAAATTCCCAAATAACACAATTAATTTGTCAACTGAAATTGATAATTAACTAAAAATTATGGACCGTTAAACCATAAACTTAACTAAAACTACCGCCAAAGCATTAGAGAGAAAACAACTAACCTGTTGCATATCACCCCTTTTGCAAAACTTCGATTCTTTATATGTGTTGACAAAACATAACAAACACTATTTAGTCCACCCACTAACATAATAAAATCGTAAAGAAATAATTTGCACTTGTATATAAAAATTCCCAAATAACACAAATAATTTGTGATAAACAATCTAATACCATACGACATAGTTACATAGTACATAGTTTAGGTCTTTCCCAAAGCAGCATGCCGACCAAATTTCATTGAAATAGCTTTGTAATTTTCGGAGAAAAATTTTTTTTTGAAAGGAAACTCAAAATTTTCCGGAAAACCTTGTCTGATTTTCCTGGCTAACGAACTCATCCAAGCTATTAATAAAATAAAGGCACTTGCCGAGTTTCATCAAAATCGGTTAATTATTTTTTGAGTTATCCGTTGGATATATATATATATATATATATATATATATATATATATATATATATATATATATATATATATATATATATATATATATATATATATATATATAAACATATAAAAATCGAAACTGACCCCGGATATGGGTTCTAGGGGCCCAAATTCGCGCTGATTTGAAAAAATTTTTGCAAAGTCTCACCATCGATACCTCTTTATTAGTGAATTTTTTTAATAAAAATTCACTAATACAAATGATTACTGGCACCTGTGCGTTATTCTAACAAATTTTTATAGAAATCTTTCAAGCTTTAACAGTTTAATTTTCATGAGGGTAAAATATTTATATTTGATACATATTTAACACGTAAAGTGCCGTGTAGGACAAACGCTGTCCCCCATTTTACAAGAAATTTTAATGTCTGACTGGCCATGGGGGACGAACGTTGTCCTCCAGTATATATTTCAGTTGTGGCTTTGTCGGTCGTGGTATATGCGACAGATCAATGCTACGCTTATGGATATTCCTTTTAGATGCTTTAGCCAAGATTAATGCATATTTGGTTTTGATGTCGGGATCTTCTGAAAAATGCAGTATGGTTCTCAACGTAATGCAATAATAGAAACGAAATGTTAGAGTGGATTAGAGTTTATTATATTTTATTTGAGTTTACATGAATGGCTGTCTGAAAAGCAATTCAAACAGAAATATTCATTGATTGTTGTTGCCCTTACTTGGTGAAACTTGTCCATACTACATACAGACTTGGAGACTACTTCTCTGGCTTCACTGTTGGTTTTCGTTGGTGAAGGACGTAGCCAGCGCGTGAGCTAACTGGAGCAATTGGCCCTTCGAAATCTGGAAGTTCTAGGATGTTCTTCAATGCTTCTGTGACTATAGTTTCGCTGCTTGACAGCATTCTCAGACAGATTAAAATTCAATTTTAACAGCATTTTTTACAGCATTCTCAGACAGATTAAAATTGAATTTTAATCTGTCTGAGAATGCTGTCAAGCAGCGGAACTGTAGTCACAGAAGCATTGAAGAACATCCTAGAACTTCCAGAATTCGAAGAGCAACTTGCTCCAGTTAGCTCACGCGCTGGCTACGTCCTTCACCTACAAAAACCAACAGTGAAGCCAGAGAAGTAGTCTCCAAGTCTGTATGTAGTATGGACAAGTTTCACCAAGTAAGGGCAACAACAATCAATGAATATTTCTGTTTAAATTGCTTTTCAGACAGCCATTCATGTAAACTCAAATAAAATATAATAAACTCTAATCCACTCTAACATTTCGTTTCTATTATTGCATTACGTTGAGAACCATACTGCATTTTTCATAAGGTCCTGACAGATTAAAATTGAATTTTAATCTGTCTGAGAATGCTGTAAAAAATGCTGTTAAAATTGAATTTTAATCTGTCTGAGAATGCTGTCAAGCAGCGAAACTATAGTCACAGAAGCATTGAAGAACATCCTAGAACTTCCAGAATTCGAAGGGCAACTTGCTCCAGTTAGCTCACGCGCTGGCTACGTCCTTCACCTACAAAAACCAACAGTGAAGCCAGAGAAGTAGTCTCCAAGTCTGTATGTAGTACAAACAGAAATATTTTATACACCCTCCGCATTTGAACTGGGTTTTTGGGGTTCTACCAGAGGATGCTGAAATTTTTGCATAGCAAGCAGCACATGATCGCCGCTGCTCTTCTTCAATCAATGTATGTTCAAGATTGGTTTCTTCGTGCTCTAGTAAATTATCACTCTTTATACGGCCTAAAAATAAACACAAAAGGTAAACTATGTACAAAAATTTAGACCTATGGGGTGATAAAAAAGTTATAGGTATTTAAAGGAAAACATTTTGGGTGCCACTGATGATCAGATAAACGCACAAAAGTAAAACGTTTTGTGTGGATAAGAAAACCAATTGTATACTACGGGCATAAATTAAGTTTTTTTGGCGCAAAAACGTCAAGAAATTCCAGAAAAATTACTTTGAAAATTTTATAGTTTTTCCTGTTAACGCGTCTAAGTCGCTATTTGAAACATCAAAATTGGAAACTTTTAGTCAAAGAACATAAAGCTAATACGGACTATGTAGAGAAAATGATGCAAGAAATGTGTTTTACAAGTTCTTAAGTTGTAGCTTCAACCGTCATTTTTCTAAAATGTTTCCAGAAAATTCATTTCAAATTGACCCTTTTTCTGATGCTTTTGCAGTAGTTTTAGTTATAGAGTTTATAGTTTAGTTTTCTATAATTTTTAGCAAACTTTTGTACAAGGAATTCGCTATTGAGTAGACCGCAACTTTTGAATTTTAAAAAGATTTGTTCAATTGAGGGCGAACTAGATCTCCTAGGACCCATATCCGGGGTTAGTATCAATTTTTATCTGGTTACATATATACAGGGTGGCGCATTTCTGCGGTAAAGCTCATTATTACTGTTATTATACAATATACGAAAAACAATTGTATAAGTTAATTATAGGGTGCCCTGAGCTACATCTTAAAAAATTATTTCTACCATCACAGGATGGCCCACAGGTGGTTGGTGATACAAATTTTCTTTTTTTTTATCGAACACGACCTGTATTATTGCATTTTTGCATTTTCCATCGAAATATGCTTGTAAGGAAAGACATTCGGAACGCAGCAAGTGCGCTATGCTATCGAATTTTCATTAAATGCTTCAAATTGGAATAGCTGCATTTAGAGCTGCATCTTATAAAAATTATTTCGACAATCACAGGTGGCCCATAAGTCGTTAACGCGACAATAATGTTCTTTTTAAATCGAACACCCCTTATATTATTGCGTATTTCATCGAATTTTTATGCATATGTTTGTTTTCAAGTTATTTCAATTGTTTTGCCATTTTTCACATTTTTGGCACATATCAGAAACAGTGATACGGCGTTTTTCCAACAAAAATCTAAATCTAATGCAAAGCACTCATTCAGAGAGGTTTTCGTTGATATTCTTTCATGAAAAAATCCAGATGCCATGCGCCGGGCGCTCTCCCATAGTGACTGAATTTAAAAAATCAAATTGTCGTAACTCAATTGTTTCAAATAAGTCTGTATGTTGTGTTACAGAAGTGAAGGGCATCATAATAAATGTTTCATAAGTTATTTAAAAAAATGGTTTTAAATAAAAATAATAATGTATGTAAAAAATATATTTAAAAAACTTTTTTTGGGAGTTTTGTCTAAAAGCTTATTTGATGAAATATGGTACATTGTTTCTGCTATATATATTATACTGGTAACCAAATTTGATGCCGGCTTTGATGCCGCTCAGGCAGTTACGTGTCCCGTAGTGAACGGAATTGGCCACTCTTCCATAGAGGCTAAAAGAGAAATTGTCTTTCGACCTCTAAATGAAATGACAATTGATGAATTCAAAACTCGTTTTGCCATAACATACGATTTCAATTTAAGTGAAATTGAGGATGTAGACATGGCATTTAAAAATTTTTTCGACACTTTTGTCTGGTGCTTTGAGGTAGCTTGTCCGAAAACTAAAAAAGTTGTAAATTCCGTTTTTAATAAAATATCGATTCAAGTTTTCACCAAATTTGCAACAAAAACTTAATGACATAAGGCTTTTAAATTCAATGCGGAAACAATCCGGAGAGAGGGAGATTTACGCTATGTATAGAGTAATGAAAACCGAGGTAAATAGCCTAATTAAACAGGAAAAACAAAACTACACAGCATCTTATATTTGTAACGCCCCAGATAAAACTAAAGCACTATGGCAGCTTGTTAATCTTAAGAAAAACAAACCTAGTGAAAAGCACTGCATTTTGAATTTACTATATGAAAACAAAAATATAACTAGTAGGGTAGAAATTGCTGAGGTACTTGCCGGATATTTTTCATGTGTTGCTGAGAGGAAGCTCATGTTGCATTTCGGAGGCCAGATGTCTGATAGCTGCACAGCCGAACAATATAAGCCCAAAACACTTTTATAAAACTTTTAACTAAATGTGAAGTGATTGACATAATCAACGAACTTTCTAATAAAAAAATCAAGCAGCTTTGATGATGTTCAAATAAAAATTATTAAGCAATGTGCTACTGAGCTTGCCGCGCCACAAAGATTATAAATTTCTGTATATGTCTGGGAAAATTCCCTGACATATTGACACTGGCTGTGATTGTTGCTGTATTGCAGGCAGGCGACAGTACCAATTTGAAGAAGTATCGTCCCATCTCTGTATTAAGCATTTTTTCAAAGGTCGTAGAAAGTGCAGTACATAAAAGTATGGTCAAGTTTTTAAACGCTAATAAAAAGATATCACCATCACAGCTGGGATTTAGAACTGATCATTCTACAGAAACTGCCCCTATCGAATACATTCAATATGTAAACGAAAGAATGGACCTCAATAGTTACATTGCAATGACCTTATTTTTTGACCTGTCTCGTGCCTTTGACATAGTAAAGGCTTTTTTTTTGTTAAGGAGAAGATGTGGGCGTTGGGGATAAGAGGCACTTGCAACGACCTTCTACTTTTGTATCTCACCAAGAGACAGTTACTTTTAAAAGCGAATAATATTAATTCCCAAAGATATAGTGTAAGTATGGGCACACCCGAGGGAAGTGTCATTGGCCCACTTTTGTTTACACTCTATGTAAACGATTTGCCGCAATTTATACAAGACGGAAAAGTCTTCATGTACGCCGATGACACTTGTTGTCTACAACAAGACGGTGGAGGAAACTGAATTAAAGATTCTACCACTGACTTTAATTTTAATAAGTCAGTGGTAGAATCTTTTAATGAATTGTGTTATAGAAATCGACTAATAAACTATGACAAGACTTTTTATCTTGAAATGCATAACTGCCATCGAAGAGAGAGGATGTGCGACAGCACCATTTTGGTGAACGGAAATACGGTACAATTCAAAAAGGTGACAACATTTTTGGGTGTTAGAATTGACAGTAGCCTGTTATATATAGACCAGATTGATCACGTGTGCAAGAAATTAAATTCCGCGTTTTATGCAATTTTGATGCTTAAAGCTTCCTTAAGCTCGGAACAACTGCTAAAAGTCTATTACGCGGCTGTCTATTCTGTCATCTGAGTTAGGGTATCGTTATCTGGGGCCAATCTTCGGACTGCTATAGAATATTTGTGCTACAGAAACAAATCCTGAGATTAATATACGATCTACCTTATGGGCACTCTTGTCGTGACATTTTTTTAAAAATAACATTATAACGTTAACATCAGTTTACTTGTTCCATCTGTTAACTTAGATTCATAAAAACAAGAGAAAACTTGTTATCAACTCAGATTTTCATGGGTACAACACTCGTGAAAAAGATACTTTTCACCTGAATATATGTCACTATTCTTTTTTAAGAAGTCACTATGTTATGCTGGTTGCTTTTTGTATAACCAGCTGCCTTGTTCTCTGAAGGACACAAATTGTACAAAAAAATTTAGAAAGCAAGTGAAGGTTGCTTTAATTACTCATAGTTTTTATAGTTTGAGTGAATTTTGTGAAGCTGCACTGTGAACGTATGTTTTTTGTTGTGATGTGAAGCTCGTTAGATTTTAGATTTGGGCACGTACCTTTGATAGGTTCTGATACGTTTTTTATCTTTTTTGTCTTGTAAGTTTTTTGACTTATCCGATTTACAATAATTGTAAAGGACCAAATAAATATTATTATTATTACTATTATTATTACTTCTAAAAGACACATTTGCTCTTAAAAACCTTTTTATGAAAATTCACTATCATATCACGCTTGTTGCATCCAGATTTTTACATTGTTTAAAAAATTACTTTTTGCTGCATAAAATTCATTTTCTCATGTATTCGTCTTTCCAGGAATGATAGGGCTGTTATTATATTATTTGATACGTCACTTGTGAATATTTTACCTACTGTCAAACCAAAGGTCTCTACATTACTGTTAAATTAAGTTATGAAAATTCGCTACAATAACGTTTTCGCTGCATCCAGACTTTTAATGACCCAAGTAATTTAAGGTGCTTAAGAAGTTTTTTTGTGTCAAATGCAGCGTAACTCGCAGTTAAAATTTCCAAGTAAAGCAGTATTAGTTAACTAACTGAAAATAACTGAATTCTGCAGACAGATCATTAAGCCCTGAGTTGCACAAGTTGTAAATTAATTCCTAGCCACTAAAGCCGCTCTTGTAGTTCTAGCTGTACTTTAAGAATATCCAAGTTGGAAATTGTTCAAGGCTTTATCCACATTCCACAATGAAACAATAATTGGACAGTGATAGATGACACTAAATTTTCTAAGAAAATTAAGAAACTCCAAGATACTATGTGGATTCGCTTAGCAACTTACAGTAGTATGGGGTGTCTGATATCAATCCTACGCGCGAGTTATGTTATCCTTATATATTTTCCATGGTATTCTATTTATGAAAGTTTATGTATTTCAAGTGCACTGAGAGAACGCGCTTAGCTCGATGTTCCTAGAATATCACATTTTTGTCAACACAAACCAGGCGAGTCGATATATAGAAGAAAAGCTGACCAGCGATTATTACAGGAACGATTTCTCAAAAATAAGAAGTGGAGGAAGATGGTTTGCCATTATTTTTGTCATTAGAAGTTAGTCTGGTTTTAGTTTTTGTAATGTTAACATTGTAGTAGTGTAATCATAATTTCATTATATACCAGGCTCAAACAATAGTTTTTTTAGTATGATGAATTTATTTTTTCTACTGATAATATTTGAAATAAGTTCTAAAACCATAGCACTTTTGAATAGAAAATAAAGAGGTATTACATACAAGGTGTCACAAACACCTACTTCCTCTTTAAAAATTTGGGAGTTACAACTGTCTGTCGAAGGGGGTTGGAGTTTTACTACGGAGGATGTCATTTGTTAATCACAAATTGACGCGTTTAGGAATTTTTTCATACACGCGCACAATAATAGAGATACTGTTACTCTATTTGGCTCTTTCACTCTGTATATTTCATGTGCAACGAGAATAGTTGTGAGACCAAAACACGGCATCTGGGTTTATTGTACTCAAGCAGTTTGCCAGTTGCCTCTATTGTAAGATGTCTGAAACAGACGAGTTAGGAAATGAGCAAGTTCTGGTGCGCATTTTTTGAGAATAATTGCTGGGATCTCGTCAAGGCCAGAGGCTTTCCTGGTATTAAGAGAAGAGATCATCTTTCGTACCTTTTTAGTTTTGAAAATGATATCCGTCATATTATGCGCGACATTAGGGACTGTTGGTGGTTGAACATTTGGAGGTGGGCTGAGAGTAGAATTGCTGGCGAACAACGAGGCAAAAAGTTTAGCCTTGCCCAGGGCGGTAGAACAGTATCATCCTCTGAGACCAGAGGTGTAAACGTGCTCTTGCAGAAATTATTCTCCATAGATTTAGCAAAAGTCCAGAAGGGTTTTCTGCCGCTGGAGCTTAAGAGGACTTTGTTTTTGATGTGGTTGTTAAATGAGTTTTTTGCCTCGGAAAGAATGCATAGCGTTTTCTTGACTGGGATTGTGTAGAAGCGTTTTGTGAGCTTTGACCTTTTCAAGTCTGGTCTTGTCACAGGATTTAGAGGACCAGGGCTTTTGAGTGGCTGCAGAGGTTTTCTGCGTACGTGGAATAAATAACTCCATGCCAGCTTGGCTAATTTCAGTGACGTTTTGTTAGATATCAGAGGGGCTAGGATGAGAGAAGCAGACAGACGCCCATGGAAATGTGAAGTAATCTCGCATTTCGTCCCAGTTTGCGGAGTTGTAGTGCCAAACGATACGTGGGTGTGATGACTGTGTGACCTCGGGTTGCATTGCGCAGGAAGCAGTGACAATGCCGTGGTCTGAGCGACCCAGCGGGACGGTGACTGATATCTTATAGCAGTCAGGATTTGTAGTAAGAAGGAGATCCAAGAGATTTGAGCTGTGTGTTGGGATGCGAGGAAATACTTACTTTTTGCTGAACCATATTGGCTAAAGAATTGCTGACTGAAAAGGCCTCCGCTGCTCTTCCTTGTGGATCGGTTTTTGAAGATCCTAGCCATTCCTTATTATGGACATTTAAATCACCAAGAATAGTGACTTCGGAGGAAGGATGTTCAGAAATCAGATGGTCGGTTCTTTTCAGAAAGGTAGTCAAAGAGCTGGACAAAGTTGTTGTCAGAAGGTGACCGGTAAATGCAACAGATGAATTTAGTTGCAGCCTGAGAGAGAGTTTTATCCAATGTATGTCTTTTCTTCCAGCTTCTAAATTGGGGAGTCTGGTGCAGGGTAGATTGCTACGGACGTAAGCGCACACGCCTTCATGCAATCTAAAGGAAGTAAGGAGCTCATACCCCGAAAAATTAAGGTGATTAGTGGCTGTTTTGGCACTGATTTGAATTTTGGTGAGGAAGAGGAGTTGGGGCCTATTAGCCTGGAGGAAATGGTGGACGGAGTTCAGCTTAGAATTTAGGCCACATATATTCGAGAAGTATATGTTAAATCTTGATGCTGACGCCCCCTGTACACCCCTCTCCCGGAGATCTGAATGGAGGGGTATTTACCTCCGGAATATTTTGTACAAGGAGGGGCCATCATCCTTTTCGCTTATAAGGGAAACCGACTCATACATCAGAACCGGAAACGTCCGTTGGGACTTCACTTGATGTAAGGGGTGGTACCTCCTCGGGCGTGAAAAAATCTTTTACTGTTACGTAAACAAAAAGTCCACTACCACCTACCACATTGCAAGTATACCACACCAGTCAACTATTAAAGAGCTGGCCAGCTCTAGAACTTGCTAATACAAAGTTTCTACGATTACAAATAATAGGATATAAATAAACTTAAATAAAGCTACTATATCGGATTATCTATTTTATTATCTTATATAATAAAATCTATTTACATGATAAAGTAAAAAAAGGTGACTAGAAAAAAATTGTGCACATGTGTGAGTAAAATTTTTGAATGATGACATCATTTCCTTACAGTTTTTTTACACAGAACTATACGCATTCTGAGTGCAAAGGGTGAAGATAATTTCCAGCTACACAACCTGTTGTACCTCTTCCAAGTTTCACACAATTACCTGCTACTCTTTTGACAACCTGAAATTAAAGCATACGTGTTAATTAGTATTACACAATTATTAACCAATTATAGCTTTGCCATATTACAACCTGGTTCAATAGGCAGCAAAGAATACGTCACAAATTATGTAGTCAAAATATTAATATGTAAATACAAACAATCATAAAATATAAAATTAATTTCATTTCAGTGAGGCATATTAAAGAAAAAGTTCGGGACGCAGCAAGTGCGTTATGGCAGTGAATTTTCATTAAAATGTTTTTAATAGCAAATATGATTTTTTAAGAAAGCCGGCATCAAATTTGGTTACCAGTATAACCTATATAGTAGTAACAATTTGCCATGTTTCATCAAAAGAACTTTATTGTTTGAGATTAACAAAAATTTCCGCAAGTAAACTTAAACTGTTCCCGAAAACACTGGTTTCTGGGTCTACCTTATAGGTTAATAGCAAAATGAGCTATTCAAATTTGAAGCATTTAATAAAAAAATCGCTACCATAACCCACTTACTGCGTCAAGAATGTCTTTTCTTACAAATATGTATTATATTTCGATGGAAAATGCAAAAATGCAATAACATCAGGCGTGTTCGATTAAAAAAAAAGAAAATTTGAATTACCAACGACATATTGGCCAGCCTGTAATTGTAGAAATATTTTTTAAGATGTAGCTCAGGACACCATATAATTAATGTATACAATTTTTTTCCTATCTTGGATAACAACGAATATATTGAGCTTTAAAAATTTTTTACGAAAATTCGACAAAAATGAGATACCATTAACCGATAAACTCTATAGCGAACACTACTGCCACATCAGAGAAAGGGTTTATTTGAAATGAATTTTGTGGGAACATTTTAGTAAGATGAAGGACAATGACGATTGTAACTAAGACTTCAGGGTTTGTTAAACATTCCTCTCGAGACATTTTCCTTCCAGAGCTCATATTAGTTTCAGGTTTGTAAGATATTCTTTTTGCGACGCTTTCTTTACATAACCCGTATTAGTTTCAGTTTCTTTGCCTTAATGTTGCCAATTTTGACGTTCTAAATCGCGACTTTGGCGTTTTGAGAAAAACCCCAATTTTTTTTCTTTAAATGCCTATAACTTTTTTGTCTTTTAACTTACACAGCTAAATTTTGGTATGTAATTTGCTTTTAATTTACTTTTAATGATATAGATGCGTGTACCAAACTCAAAAAATACTCAACTGATTAGAGCAATACTTGGCACATATTTTCATTGTATTAAAACCGCGGACGAGTTCGTATATAGGTTATAACGGACATTTATCCCCCAAAAAATATACAAAAAGAATTTTGACAGCGCTATATTTTTGGAAGTAAACTGGTATGAGACTCTACATGTAAGTAGAAATGGTATATATATATATATATATATATATATATATATATATATATATATATATATATATATATATATATATATATATATATATATATATATATATATATATATAAACCTATGTCGTGAATTTTGAGTAATTTGGATCACATTTCGTGTTTTTCTAATAAAAAAATAAAATCTGAATGTTTTATAACTTTTAAGATAAGGTTAAATCACTATAAGATATTCTTATGAATATTCACTACCATAACGCACTTGCTGCGTCCCGAACTTTCTAAATTCTTTCTAGTATTTATGTGATGGATTGTTGAGGGAAAAAATAGTTAATGTACCCTGATACATATTCGTTTTACAAAGCAACGTCGGAATTCACACGCATCAAAAGCGTATGCATTAGGTGCACTCGGCTAATAGCATACAGCTGGGAAATAATATCCAATATTTTACCGAGAACCTGCATATGTATAATATGCACTTCAACTTTTTATTAGAGCTAATGAATTTATTTTTCTGATGTGCGATGAACAGGTTTTTTCATGTGTTGATAATAAAGCTTTACATTCTACCTCCATTATTTCAGTTTTTTAGCGCATTTTCCCTATAGAAAGTGATAATCACACTTGGAGAACCCAAATCATTACAACACATTTAAAAAAACCTGAGGATCGCTTCATCAACCAAGTTAGCGTCATCAGATGATGAATCGTTATTCTTATTATTAAGGAAGTAAATGTTTAAAACTAGGATTAGATATCCTATTATTAAAAATAAATATTATTTTGTTAAATTAGTATTAGTTATGTTTTTGAAAATAAAAAAATTTGGCGGCATTTTAGTCTTTTTAGAGGAACGTGCTCTATAATCAATAATCCGCGATGTAGAAAACTTATGTTAATAATTTATACATCGTTGTAGAATGAATGTTTTATAAGAATTAATATTTTTTAAAAATTCAAGAAAAAATTCGGAACAAGGTGTAGTCTATAAAAAATTTGGACGCCGCAAGTGCTTTATAGTAGTGAATTTTCATAAAAATGTATTTAGTAGCAAATGTGTGTTTTTTTTTGAGAAATCAGGCATAAAATATGGTTACCAGTCTAACCCATATGGTAGAAACAATGTGCCAGGTTTCATCAATATAACTTTATTATTTAATTAAAAGCCTGGACGCAGCAAGTGCATTATGATAGTGATTTTGTTATAAAAATGCTTTGAATATCAAATATGTCTTTTTATCAGTCATCAATTTGGTCACCGGTATAACCTACATAATAGAAATAATGTGCCATATTTTATCAAAATAACTTATTGTTTGAAAACGTACAAAAATTTTCCGACAATAAACTTTAAACGCTGGTTTCCTAGCCAACAAACCTAACGTTGATATCAAATTGAGTTATTGAAATTTGAAGCATTTAATGAAAATTTGCTCCCAAAACGCACTTACTGCGTCTTGATTTTTTTTCTTACAAACATATTTCAATAAAAAATGCAATAAAATGAGGCTGTCCGAAAAAAAATTTAGGGATCACAACGACTTATGGGCCAGCCGGTGATTGTCAAAATACATGGCCTCCCAGAAGTCCCGATCTTACCTTAATGGACTTTTATTTATGGGGCTATCTCAAACAGAAAGTCTACGAGGCTCCATTAAACAACGATCTTGATTTGTTGAAACTGATGTTGAGAGAGGCAATTGACGGTATTCCAAATCCACATATTCAAAATGCCTACAAAGCATTTACTAAACGGGCTGAGTTATGTGTATCGGTTGGTGGCAGCACATTTGAATAATGTCTTTATTTTTCGTTGTTCGTTTTGATTTTTGTTAGCAATAAGCGTTTTGTATTTTACTAATAAATTATTATTTAACATTGCCTGGTTACTTACTTTGCGCACCTGCGTTCAGAAAACCACAGGTAAAAAGCTCCATGTTGTTAGGGAAAAAATGTTAATAATTTATTTATCTGTCAAAAAGAGAAGCTTCAAAATTTAAGTGAAAAGAAAATTTAAAATTACACTGTGTTTTCGTTAACAAAATAGTATGGAAATTGCTTAACAAGAAAGGAGATACAGTTTAACAAAACTGGAAGTGTTAGCCACTGACGGAACTATACTGGGAAGGAGTGAGAATAAATTACAATTATACTGTCAAATCTGACAGTTTTTAAACACGACTTTGGATGAAAATATTATTTTAGATACTAAGCTTTAAAATTGTACATTTAATACAGCTACAAGCCTAAGCTTATTTGTATTGTACATTGTAAAATTTATGTCAGAAACAAATAAGTAAATAAATAAATTTACTTGAAAATTCAAAGTAAGGTGATTTTGCTGAAAATTGAGAGACTGTCAGAAGTTTTAATTCTAAATAAGTTTTGTTAATAACTTTTTGCGGTATCTTTATAAACGAAGGTAGTTTACTCTTAACACATTTAATTAAATCAGTTCTAAACCACCCTGTATATTAATTGATTTTGTTCATTTCCTCAACATCTTAGTTTAAGACAAAGCAGGAGCGATTCCAAGAATATCATAATCTAAATCAAAAATCTGTTGTCACTTATACCTTACCCACACTCAATCCCTGGGACACACTGTATATATATATATATATATATATATATATATATATATATATATATATATATATATATATATAAAATTGATTGAACAATATATAATGTTTTACAAAACAGGTTACAACATTCATTGAGAGTCTGATTGTTTAATAACATCACCTGAGTCAAAGACTCAAAGAGAAAATATAAAGCAATCCAAATAAAACACCAAAAATAAATAAATATATATTTATAAACATTTAAAAATTGGAACTGACCCTAAATAAGGACTCTAATGGCCCTGGTTCCTACACATTTGAAAAAAAAATCACGATAGGTGCTCTCAAAATTTTTCTACAAAAATTCGCTAAATCAAGAATAAAAACTGTTATCTTGGATCCATGTCGCCAACAATATTACACGATTGGTTTAATATTTATTATATATTAATATTTTCAAATAATTTATTTGTTTATAAAATGACTCCCCACACCAATTTACCTTATATTTTATACTACTAAGAGTATTCCTTACCTGATACTCGATATGGCAAAGTTTTCCATCAATAGGTACACCGTCACTGGCAGAGAATCTCTGTAAACTACTCATCTTGGCTGAAGGCACTTCTTCTTCGACAATTATCTCACGACCGATTGCCATACTAGCTAGAACAAACAGAATCAGTGTGGTATAAACTTCTGCCATTAGATCAAAGAACACTAAGAATGGAGTGTGCTCGATCGATTTTACTGCTATTTATCTCTTAGAAGAAACCTTTGAAATTCCGTCTAGTTTTATAATTAATACGTTTGTTTTATTTGTAGAAACCTTTCAAATACTGTACATTTAAAATGTATACAGGGTTCGTCATCAAAAGTGGCAAACTACAGTTGTAGTCGCTGACAAACGGGACGCTGTTCAATAAAAGTATAATATTTAACTTAACAAGTGTTATTTTAAATTCGACCTCTGGTCGGCTTTGAAAATTCCGATTAACAAAACTGTAAAAACTGTGGATCTTAATTTGATTCGCAATAACGTAAATATCCAAAATACGATACTAGATCGTCAAAAAAATTATATATTTAGTCGACTGCCATTATCAGTGATGTTAAAAAAGGTTTACCTATACAAGAATACTAATATGTCCTTTATAAAAGGACTAAAATTCTCCTAGTAAACGTCCTTGAAATGCTTTAGAAAAGATTTAAAGACTTTTGCTGGCTTGATAAATGCATGTATTTTCTATGCAACTGATTTCATCCTTTACAGCATCATCAGGCTCAGCCGTTTACATAAAAGACAATCCAGAGAAAATGTCTATGCATATATATTGAGTATAGAATAGTTTCACTAACTAAAGGCAACAGCAATGAATTTGGTATTTTACTAAATTTTCGTAGAAAAAGTTCAATGATGAGAAGATCGCGACGTTTGAATTTTGAAAATTTTCTTCAAATAAGCGCGAACTAGGCTACCTAGAACATATATCCGGGGCCAGCTTCAATTTTTATATGTTTATATTTAGTATATATGTTTATATTCTACTAGTATACTAAAACTTTGTTGATACGTCAAAATTTATAAAAAAGTTTGAGGGTTGGTTTTAGGAAAAAATATGTACGCCATTCTTCAAGACTGTTACCTGCCAAATTTCATCAATAAGTAACCATTATGACGAACTATGAAAGTCAGTAACAACATCTCAAAAGTCGAAGAAAAGAGTTTATAAATGCCGTGACATATGAAAATGGTTTTAGTAGGCCCTGATCGAATGGCATAAGAAACAATTTTTACAGCATCTATAGACTTCCTTATTTTCTATCTTTTGACATATCCTTAGAAAAATCGCCTCATAAATACAAAATTTACAGGAGTATATTCTTCTTTTGTGGTAAAATTCGGTACCTATATATCTTGAGGGAGTCTGAGTACAGTGGTGTACTTATTTTATTCCTCGAAGAAGCCCTAACCCCTTTTGCCATTTTTTGACATAGAAAAAGCTGCATTAGTAGGCCTTGGTCAGGTCATAGAGAACAATTTTCACAGCATTTATAGAGTTTTTCATCTTATATCTTTTGATCTTTTCTTCGTCAAAATTAAATTGTAAATACAAAAATTACAAGGGTGTTTCCATCTTAATATAATCACACCGATAACTCCAAAAATAAAGGGCCGATTTTGATTAAATTTGGTAATTTCGTTCCTCTTGCAAGTGGCTTTTTTCGTTAGCCAGACAACTTTTTCTGGGAAAATTTTGGGTTTTCTTTTGGACAATTTGTGTATCTCCGGAAATAATAAAAATATGGTAACCAAATTTGGTACGTAGGTTTATATAATGAAAAGTATACTACGTACTAAAATTTATATTTCTAAGTTAAAAGAAAACAAGTTATAGACATTTAAAGAAAATAATTTTGGGTGCCACTGATGACCAAAGGAACGCACAAAAACAAAATTTTATGTGGATAACATAATGTTATGTATATTATAGACAAAGACTAAGCTTTTTGCCTCGAAAACGTCAAGAAGTACAAAAAAAAATTACTTAAAATATTTTATAAGTTTTTCCTTAAAACGTCAAAATCGCAATTGGCAACACTGGCAATTGGTAAATAATCTAAAAGAAATACGGATTATGTAATGAAAATGTGGCAAACGGAAATTCACTAAAACGTGATTCTTTTGTTTAACCGCGTCCAGAACTTGACGTGTCGGCTTTGGTCGTATCACCCCAAATATACTGAGAGGCACCTGATATATCTACACTACCATCGCCGTTGTGGTAAAGATTTTTAATTTTAGTTTCAATAGGTCATATCCGGGGTCATACTATATATATATATATATATATATATATATATATATATATATATATATATATATATATATATATATATATATATATATATATATATATATATATATATATATATATATATATATATATATATATATATATATATATATATATATATATATATATACATATATATATATATATATATATATATATATATATATATATATATATATATATATATATATATGTGTGTGTGTGTGTGTGTATCCACATGACAACTCAAGAAGTTATCAATATATTTTGATAAAACTTGGCAAGTGTCTTTCTTTTATTTATGTCTTGGATGATTTGGATAGCCAGGAATATCGGACAAGGTTTTCCGGAAAATTTTTGGGTTTTCTTTCGAAAGAAATGTTTATATCCGGAAGTTACAAAGATATTTTGATAAAATTTGGTGGACATGTTTATTTGAGGCCTTATTACATACCAAATTTCAACTTTATTGGTTTATAGAAAAGTGATTTATTCGAATTTGAAGCATTTAATGTAAATTCGCTACCATAATGCACTTGCTGCGGCCAGATTTTTTTAAATATAAATTCAGATATGGGTCCAGCCAATTCTACAATTTTTGAAAACCGTTGATGGTTGCTTTCAACACCAACATAACAACCGGCTAGGCGTAGTTACTGACACAACTATCCTTGGGTTGCGTCACCAGGTATCACATCATCCCATATTGCATCATCTGGTACTGATTGATCATCCGGTAGTTCAACATCCGGCATTACGTTATTCGTAGTTTAGGCACTTTGGGTATATAAATATGATAATTTTGCTTATATAGTAAATTTAGCGACAGCTACTGACAAGGACAATTTCCTTGTCTAAAGACGTATCTGGCACATAATTGTCGTTATAATTTTTGTGGTTTTTGTTGGATATCTGGTTTTTATTTCCATTTTTATTGGGTTTAAATCTCGATCACACAAAATGCGCTTACGTTTGTTAGTGAATTTTCTTTAGAAAAATTCACTAATGAGGTGATCCCGAATTTAAATTTTGAAAAAAAGTCTTCAAATGGGCGCTAACTAGGCACCCTAGAGCACATATTTAAGGTCAGTTACAATTTATATATATATATATATATATATATATATATATATATATATATATATATATATATATATATATATACAGGGTGGCGCATTGAAAGCGAAACAGACCGATTTGCGTCCAGAGAATTTTTTTTAAGAAACCCTGAAACACGTCAATTTTAATATTGAGGTGGACATGTTTTGAGATAAAACTCAACTTTGTCACATCAACCCCTTAAGGGTGGTGATAACAACCCTTATATTTTAAATAGGGGACATGGGTCGAGTGTTAAATCATTTGAAAGCCCTTTCTTTTCTGAGTTCTATACACTAATTTTTTTAGAAGTTTTATCAACTCGTTAAAAAATTATCCACAGTTGGCGTTGCAAGAACGTATTGCATTCATTGTGATAAGAAATGCACTAATTAGTCAATTTTTCGTTAAAAGAAACTAAAAAATAAAACCAAACGTTTAAAAATATTTATTCAGTTAAGTAAGTGTTCAACTTGTTGACCAGCAGCTTCCATACAAAAATACAAATTTTGTTCAAAACGAGCTGACATTCTGGAGCATTTGTGGAGTTATTAGACGGCATTCATAAACAATGCGTCGTTCTAATTCTTCCAGAGACTCCGGTTCTGTTGCGAAAATTCTACTCTTCAAATGGCCCCATAGAAATAATTCTAACGGAGTTAAATCCGGTGATCTAGGGGGCCACTCAATAGCACATCTACGCCCAATCCATTGCTCTGGAAACTGTCTGTTCAAAAACTTCCTAACACGTTATGAAAAATGCGGTGGAGCTCTATCTTGTTGAAACACCAATTGATTTTCTTGATAGCGATCATCACTTTCAACAATATCAATTAGTAGAAGGTAAACGATATCTTCTAGTAACTCCAAATACGTTTCGCCACTCAAATTGCCATCAAGAAAAATTGGTCCTTTTAAACGGTATCCAAAAATGCTAGTCCAGACATTCAATTTCTGTGGAGTTTGAGTGTAGACTTCGTGAAAATTTCTTGGATTATTATCTTCCCAATAACGACAATTATGACGATTGACTGTAGAGTTTAATAAAAACGTACACTCGTCTGAAAAACAGATATCGAACAGAAAGTTCCCGTTATCAACTATTCGTGCAGTCATAACTTCACAAAAATCCAGCCGCCGATCAAAATCATCTTCATCCAGTTGTTGTACAAGATGAATTTGATACAGGGGAAATTTATGATGCTTCAATATTTGCTGAATAGTTCTTCTTTTGATGTTTGAAACAGTGGCCAATTTTCTCGTGCTCAAAGTTGAGTCTGCAGCAATTTTTCCTAAAACTTCAATCTCAGTAGTCTCATTTCTAACCGGAAATTCACGTTCAGGATCCCGTTTTTTGTTGACTACTGAACCACTTTGTCGAAACTTTGCAACTAACTCCAAAATGTATTTTCTGTTAATATGTCATTAAACAAATTTGCGGTACGGTTGGCACAGTCATCGTTTTTGAAAAAAAGTGTAATTATTTCAACTCTTTCTTCTACAGAATACACCATTGTGAAAAATAAATTTCGGTAGTACTATCAAGTATCAAACCTACCGTTCCCTATTCAAAATATAAGGGTTGTTATCACCACCCTTAAGGGGTTAATGTGACAAAGTTGAGTTTTATGTCAAAACATGTCCCCCTCAATATTAAAATTGACGCGTTTCAGCATTTCTTAAAAAAAAATTCTCTGGACGCAAATCGGTCTGTTTCGTTTCGCCAGCCTATATATATATATATATATATATATATATATATATATATATATATATATATATATATATATATATATATATATATATATATCCAATAAATTATAACATAACTCTTCACGAAAAAAAAATGAACCACGTATATATATATATATATATATATATATATATATATATATATATATATATATATATATATATATATATATATATGTATGTATGTATGTATCACACCGATAACTCAAAAAATAATGAGCCGATTTTGATTAAATTTGGTGAATACCTTCCCTTTGCAATTGGCTTGGACATTTTCGTTACCCAGAAAAATCGGCCCTGGTTTTCAAGGCAAATTGTGTGTTTTCTTTCGAGAAAAATCATATCTGCGGAAATAACAAAACAAGGAAAATCAAATTTTTTACACGGGTTTATATCACTATAGGCAAATTACACCAAAATTTAGCTCTGTAGGTTAAAAGACAAAAAGTTATAGGCATTTAAGGAAAAATAAATTTGGGTTTTCCTTAAAACGTCAGTGCGCGATATAAAAGGTCAAAATTGGCAACATTTAGCCAAAGAACCTGAAACTAATACGAGCTATGGAAAGAAAATGTCTAAAGAAGAATGTTTTACAAAGCCTAAAGTTTTAGCTTCAACAGTCCTTGTCCTTCATTTTACTAAAATGTTCCCAGAAAATTCGTTTCAAATAGACCCTTTCTCTGATGCTTGGCAGTAGCCTTAGCTATAGAGTTTATCATTTAATGGTATATAATTTTTGTCGAATTTTCGTAAAAAATCAATAAAGCTCAATATATCCGTTATTATATAAGATATGAAGAAAATTTGTATATATTAATTATAGGGTGTCTTGAGCTACATCTTCAAAATAATTCTACAATCACAGGCTGGCCCAGAAGTCGTTGGTGATACAAATTTTTGTTTGTTTAATCGAACACGCCTTATGTAATTGCATTTTTGCATTTTCCACCAAAATATAATGCACGTTTGTGAGAAAAGAAATTCGAGACGCAGCATATGCGTTATGGTAGCGAATTTCCATAAAATGCTTCAAATTTGAATAGCTCAATCTGCTATTAACCTATAAGGTTGACCAAGAAACCAATTTTTTCGAGAACACTTTAAGTTTACTTTCGGAAATTTTTGTACATTTGCAAACCATAAAGTTATGTTGATGAAATATGGTACATTGTTTCTACTATATAGGTTATACTGGTAACCAAATTTAACGCGTGATTTCTTAAAAAACACAATTGCTATTCAAAACATTTTTTGCAAATTCACTACCATAACGCACTTGCTGCGTCTAGATATATTTTTTAATTATTCACGTTGATTTCGCAAAGTTTTCTATGAAATAACAATACTCTGCTTTATAGGGTCACCTCTCAGAGAATTAAATGTAAGAGAATATGGCTTTTGAGGGGTGAGAAACGGTGGAGTCAGGCAGAAGACGGACAGGAACAGGACAGTTGGTTATGATGGATGTTAGTGCTTGAACTGTTGTGAGGCGAGAGTTAACTCAACTTTACCTAATACGATAAAACACAACACCCGGAGAAAGCGGTCCACTCAGAAGCCTGCTGTGACTTCCTTTAACCCAAGCAAACTAAACTCGAGTTTGCCATTAGCCAGTGAGATAGTACACTTGAACACACCACCAGATTCTTTAGTATCAATAACATTTATTCATATAAAAATAGGTCTAGCTTACTAACAGGCAACGATGAACAGAATATAAATACTATATGACTATGCAACAGATTTACTCATGTTTTATTAAAAATAATGTTAAAGTTGGACGCAGAAAGTGGTCCACGGCAACGAATTTTTATATTTTTTTCGGTTAAAATACTTAGTATTTAATAATTTGATATAATAGTACAGTAGCGGCTCGTGCCTTAATGCGGGTGTGCAAGAAAAAAAGTTTGGGACGCAGCAAATGCGTTACGGTAGTAATTTTTTATTAAATGATTCAAATTTGAATAACTCAAGTTTCTACGAACTGAGACAGTTGAATTTTAGTGTATAGTTGGCTCTTACCCAGGGCAACAAATCCACCAAATTTCATCAAAATCACTTAGTAATTTTCGGAGAAAAAATTTTTTTTCAAAAGAAATTTTAAAATTCGAATAACTCAATTTTCTAAAGATGTAAAAAGTTGAATTTTAGTGTGTGGTAAGGTCTTCTACAAGGAAACATATCCACCAAATTTCATTAAAAGACCTTTGTAATTTTAGGAGAAAAAGATTTTTTTTAAACCTAACCCAACTTTTGCCCGGAAAACGTTATCCGATTTTCCTGACTAACGAACTCGTCCAATCTATTAATAAAAGAGAGGCACTTGCCGTGTTTCATCCAAATCAGTTGCTTATTTTTATATATATATATATATATATATATATATATATATATATATATATATATATATATATATATATATATATTTATACATACATACATATATATATATATATATATATATATATATATATATATATATATATATATATATATATATATATATATAAACATATAAACATTGAAACTTACCCCGGATATGGATCAAGGGGTCCTAGTTTGCGCTCATTTGAAATTTTTTTTTGCAAAGTCTCTCCATCGATACCTCTTTATTAGTGAATTTTATAATTAAAAATTCACTAAAAATGAAGGACTGTCCTATTTTTTCCCCCAAAATGTATTGTAAAGAAACCTTGCGGCAGTGCGCGCGCACGGGCGCACTTATTGAGGAGCCGCCCCTGTAATAATATAACGATATATACAGGGCCTTTATTAATTCCCGAGTCCCACGTGACCGCTTAAGTTAGGCAACCAAACATACGCAGTTGTACACGGTTTTTCCCCGAAAATGTATTATAATGAAACCTACTTACTAAACTTAATAATTATTAACTACTTACCAAGTTTTCCTCTAGTTAGTTATACGTTATAGTAGTTAAAAAGTCCCATAAAAAGTTAGCCTTTAAATTTAAAATATCCACTGAATTAATCACAGTATCACAATTATTTTGTCCACTTATTAAGGAACCCGAAGTAGTAACCATCATAATAATAATAACTGTCTTGTTAGAACATGTAAACAACAACGAAATGATCTAATTAAATCCGACACGAAGACGAAAATGACTACGTAGTAGGTACATAAGCTTTGCCAAAAGTCTACTACTAACTGAAAGTGTGTAATTTTATAGCGCACAACAGATTGCTTATTCGGTCGTTTTCGACGAAGATTATTAAGATTCGACGATCATTTTGCACTGAAGTATCGCATTTCGTGATAGCGCCGAAAAATACACACCGCCGCCTGACTGCTTTATATGAATATGGATGTATATAACGTCTGCAACGATTAACACTATACTCATTCTGATTCTGTATTCTGTATTAATGGCTGCCGACTCTCTACTATCCTCGATGTACTAATTTTGTTTGTTGAATGCAGGAAGTAAAAAAGTAAATAAACATTTATTAAAATATAACATAGCAAAAAGATTGTTATTTCCACGGCAGTAGGCAGTGCGCACGCTCGGGCGCACTTATTGAGGAGCCGCCCCTGTAATAATATAACGATATATACAGGGCCTTCATTAATTCCAGAGTCCCACGTGACCGGTTAAGTTAGGCAACTAAACATACCCGGTTGTACAACCTGAATAAATGAAATCCCCAAGTTACCAGTGGCGTTTCTTATTTCCTTTGTGGTTTTATAAAAAATATAAAAATTATAATAAGCTGAAACAGTAAATGTCTTAAACTTTTAGTTTTCTTCAATTCTACTTCCACATTTACGCATTAGAGTGAAAATATTTTTCGCAGAGCAAAATGTTTTGCTCAGATGAGATTAAAATTGACCTATCGCGATGCAATGCGTTAGCGGCATTCCGCTGATGATGTCATGTCATTTTTGAGGTTTCAAGGGTTAGGGAATTTAAATGTAACATTGTTACTTTTAACATTAATAACCAGTTCGTAAAAACATTATAAAATATTACTTTTATAGATATCAAGATAAAACAAACAAAACTAGCATTACAAAAAACATTTTAACCACAGTTCAGTAAATAAAATAAGTTTTTAAATTTTTTGCATTTCTTATAAAAAGGGTTATTTAAACATATAATTTACGGTTTTAGGAATGTGTATTGTGTAACATATAACAAATATGTACCTGTTTGGGCAGATAACCGACAAAAAGATTTGGTAGGGCTTCATTCCATGCGTTGTCGAATATCGTCAACAACATTCTCTGTCAGAATGTTGGCCTGCCTGTATATTTGCCTTTGCAAATACAGTGCTTTACCTCATATCGTTTAATGAGGACCAATTGGTGGTTTTTAAAAATATCGTATGGAATGTTATCCTTGCGAAAACCTTCAGAATATTGCTCGATGCATGATTTTAACGAGTACGACCAACGTCCATTTGGATTTCGTGTACCACTGCGAAAATGGGCCATTAAAATAAAGGCATACTGCTCCGGTGTGAAAGGCATCCTTACAATCAAGTCTAAAAAAATGGAACAAATAAATACACATAACCTTAACATACCTACACTTTTAACTTACGTAAAAACGCAATGAAAATGCTAAGTTTTGATTCAAACTGTTTATTTTTATTGTCCAACAGATAGAAAATTATTTAAAGATAAACACTGGCCGAACTTGGAAAAATGCTCAATATACATACAAAATAACCTGTCAAAAGGGAAATGAGCGCCAATGGACTGAACTGTCAATTGTGAATTGATTTAGTAACTTTGGGGTCTCTAGTCTAGTGTTTTTTTTTGGTTACTTTTTAACTGCCAACTCATAAAATCATACTCCACTAAGAGAGAGACAGAATCCGGTCACGTGGGACTCGGGAATTAATGAAGGCCCGTTGCTTGTTCCGAAAATGGAATCGTTTCCCCCATAAGAATAGGTGGTTTTAATTTGTCCAACCTTCTTCTTCTGGTAAATGGAACAATGATCGTTTTGCGGGGGTTCACAGACATCTGTTCCCTCCGGCACCAATCATTCACTACATTTAGTGTCTCCTGAAGAGTACTTGCTAGTTCCTCCTCATATTTGCCCCTAGCCATTATGACTAGATCATCAGCATACGCCTGGACCTCAACCTCCCACATTCCGAGGATAGCCAGCAAATCGTCCACAAAGAGAGACCACAGCAGGGGGGATAGAACTCCCCCCTGAAGGCAACCCCTCGCAGCCCTGAAGCCGACCACCTCCCCCTGCAGCGAGGCTATAACGGTCCGATTATAGTGCATGCTTCCGATCTAGCCACAAATGATAGGTTCCACCCCTCTAGCGATAGTGGCTTCGTAGAGGGAGATAGGTAATGCATTGATGAATGCTCCTTCAATGTCGAGAAATGCAGCCACCGTCACCTCACCGTTATGTGTGTCGGTTATACGAGTCGGCTGGCGAGGGATTGCTTGGGAATTAATGAAGGCCCGTTATATAACGGGTCCGCTATCCCCACAGTGAGGGATATATATATATATATATATATATATATATATATATATATATATATATATATATATATATATATATATATATATATATATATAACGGGCCTTCATTAATTTCCAAGCAATCCCTCGCCACCCGACTCGTGTCCGCTATCCCCACAGTGAGGGATCGTGAAGAGATTGATATTGCGGCAGAACAGGTAAGGGAAGCTGTGGTCTCAGCATATCACGAAAATTGTCCACTAATGTCAAAAAAAGATAGTCGATGGTCTACTTGGGGGAACAATAACCTCGAAAAACTAGGAAGAGAAGTGAGACGTCACTTCAATCGTGCTAAGACAACAGGCAACTGGGAACAATATAGAACCGCTATAACACAGTACAACAAAGAGATAAGAAAAGCTAAGAGGGAATCCTGGAGGAGGTTCTGCGGGGACATCTCTAATTTGCCCAGCAGCGCCAGAATCCACAGAATACTCTCACTCGACCATGTCCAAGGGACTGGTATCGATAAAACGACCATATGGCTCATTTACTGAATCACCGAAAGAAACGTTAGAGCTCTTAGCACACACACACTTCCCAGATTGTCTGATCCTGAGCAACCAAGATGTCAGGCCAGCCGAGGGTCGATTTAAACGCCCTCGGAGGGAGGACTAGCAGGTTGCTCGGAGAATAGTTACAGCCTCGGCGTGGAGTGTGCTGTGAAACATTTCCAGGCATTCAAGGAGCCAGGGGAGGATGGAGTGGTACCGGTCCTTCTACAAAATGGACTGGAGAGTCTCCTACCTTCCCTAATAAGGCTGTATAGAGCCAGTCTGGCTTGGAACTATATTCCATCCAGCTGGACGGTGATTAGGGGGGTTTACATTCCCAAATTGGAACGTTATGACCTCCTACCCAGATCACTAAGACCTCTCAGTATTACATCATTCCTCTCGAAGGGATTGGAAAAAATACTGGACGGACACATTAGGGGGAGCATCTTAGTCAACAACCTCCTTAATACCCACCAGTATGCCTACCAAACTGGCAAATCTACTGATTTAGCACTCAATAACCTCGTCGAGAAGATCACACACTCCCTGGATAACGGTGAAGTGACAGTGGCTGCATTTCTCGACATTGAAGGAGCATTCATCAATGCATTACCTATCTCCCTCTACGAAGCCACTATCGCTAGAGGGGTGGAACCTATCATTTGTGGCTAGATCGGAAGCATGCTCTATAATCGGACCGTTATTACCTCGCTGCAGGGGGAGGTGGTCGGCTTCAGGGCTGCGAGGGGTTGCCTTCAGGGGGGAGTTCTATCCCCCCTGCTATGGTCTCTCTTTGTGGACGATTTGCTGGCTATCCTCGGACTGTGGGAGGTTGAGGTCCAGGCGTATGCTGATGATCTAGTCATAATGGCTAGGGGCAAATATGAGGAGGAACTAGCAAGTACTCTTCAGGAGACACTAAATGTAGTGAATGATTGGTGCCGGAGGGAACAGATGTCTGTGAACCCCCGCAAAACGATCATTGTTCCATTTACCAGAAGAAGAAGGTTGGACAAATTAAAACCACCTATTCTTATGGGGGAAACGATTCCAATCTCGGAAGAAGCAAAATATCTGGGAGTTACCCTAGATAAGAAGCTCAACTGGGATATACAGTTAGAAAATGTAATCCGCAGGGCTAAACTGTCCCTGTGGACATGCCGGAGAATCTGTGGAAACTACTGGGGAACAAACCCCCAACAGATGTACTGGCTCTATGTAGTGGTTATCAGACCAATTATAACATATGGAGCCATAGTTTGGTGGCGTAAGGCACTTCGTGGTATCGCGAGGGCCAAACTGGCTCATCTATAGAGACAAGCTTGTCTGATGAAAACGGGAGCGATAAGCACCGCACCATGAGACGCTCTGGAGGTCCTCCTTAATATTCCACCTCTTCACAAATGGTTGGAGAGGGTGGCGAGGTGGACAACGTACAGACTAAAACAAACGGCCGACAGTATGCCGAAGGAAATCAGTCTGGGAGGGTCCGGACTCTTCGATGACATTGAGGGTCACGGGATTCTGGGAATGGTCTCAGACTTGATGCCTACAAAGATCAGTAGAGATATGTCTTTCAAAACCATCCTCCCGGAAAGGGAGGACTGGGAACGAAATCAAACGACCCTATTGAGAGCCGATCTCTGCTGGTACTCTGACGGCTCCAAAACCAATATGGGAGTAGGAGCCGGCGCATATGGGGACAGCACCGATGCTAGACTATCAGTTAGCCTGGGCAAGTACGCAACCATACACCAGGCAGAAGTGTATGCCATCGAGATCTGTGCAAGGCAAAGTGTAAAAAACCAGTGCAAACACAAATCGATAAAGATATATGCAGATAGCTAAGCTGCAATAAAGGCTCTTGGTTCCTACCGGTGTAATTCAAAAACGGTTTGGAGTTGTAAATCTGCCCTTAACGAACTGGGTAGCTGTAATGAGGTGTCGCTGGTCTGGATACTGGGTCACTCGGACCATGATGGCAACGTTGCGGCCGACGCGCTTGCCAGGAGTGGTGATACTTTGTCGGACCAGAACCGGTGCTGGGGATAACCTTGCACAGCAAAACGCACCTTAAAGACCAGGACAGAAAGAATGACAATCCAATATTGGCAAAATCTTCCAGGATTAGCTCACTCTAGGGCCTTCATAAATGGCCTGTCTGAGTCAAGGGCTAAAAAACTTCTAGAGGTAAACAGACAACAACTGAGTACTCTAGTCTGCCTGTATACAGGACACTGCCGCTTGCGGCACCGTATTGGGATCGGTCAGGAGACCAAGTGCCGGCTGTGTATGGAGAGCGACGAGACAGCAGAGCACGTGCTGTGTTCCTGTCCGGCAGCGGACAGGACTCGATACCTGCTCTTTGGCAAGATAAAGCTTGCTCCTTATGGTCGCGGTGGAGGGACCGGTATGGCCCACTCACAAACAAACCTAACCTAACTTTGGGGTCTCTAGTTTAGTGTTTTTTTTGGTTACTTTTTAACTGCCAACTCATAAAATCATATTCCACTAAGAGAGAGACAGAATCCGGTCACGTGGGATTCGGGAATTAATAAAGGCCCGTTATATATATATATATATATATATATATATATATATATATATATATATATATATATATATATATATATAAACATATAAAAGTTAAAACTGATCCCGGATACGTGTTCTAGTGGCCCTAGAAGATGCTTATTTGAAGAAATTTTTTCAAAATTCAAAAGTCGAGATCTCCTTATTAGTTAATTGTTTTAAGAAATTTCACTAACAGAATCTATACATAAGCTGGCAGCTTCTGGTATTTTTTTTACTCCGTGGCCTGCCTATTGCATAAGTCTCACCTGTAAGGTAATTTGAGAATATCTATTCGGTGATCACACGCATTTCTGATACCGCAAAAATAAATTGGATCTCGCAAGCCAACCATATAGAAACAGCATCGGACCAAAAGATAAACTGCATTGAGCTTTGTTAATTACAATTTCCGCTACCCCACACCATCACACATTGTACAATTGGAATTACAGATGACCAATTTTGATGGCAGTTGGTTGCGTAATATGCACCGTACGCGTCAGCGGGTTTAATTCTGGATATTCTAATAGCATGGACGATGCTTAATTGACGGATCGGCTAGATATCACACCTGCATGCGGGTATGGCTTGATACCAATTAAACATTAAGTTATAAAGTGCTGTTCATCTGTACGTGCCAGCTTCCCTGATTATACTTTGATTGCCGAGGCTGGGCGACACTGACGTAAAAATTATTGCAATGTTAATGTGAATGATTATAACAGGTAATAAAATGTATATTGTTCTTAAACGTCAAAATGTTTGGGGTTGACATCTTTGGGTGAGCTGAATAAAAAGGTTTTTCTTTCCAAGCAAATATTTTATTCCTTGTCCCTCGCGTTTCAACCCTTTTTAACTGGTCATCCTCGGGGGAATCTAGAATTTACATAAGGCTTGTCAGAAAAACTTAGTTTTCCGGTAGGCTACTTCTGCTAGGGTACAACACAGGAATACAAGATAAAATGGGGTAACAACAGCTAACCCCAACACTAATTCAAAAGTTAAAGGTTAAAACTGTCAAGCTTCAAAGCTATAAAAGATTACAGGTATACAGTCATAAAACTACTACATGCAATAAAATGAAACAAATACAAGTCAAATTGAACTACAAGAAAAGCTAATTTGTCCTGAGATTTTTAGCGAATTTTTTTTTTTTAATTCGCTTATGGGGAGATCTGTGTTTATATATATATATATATATATATATATATATATATATATATATATATATATATATCCGACCGATAACTCAAAAAATAATGGACCGATCTTGATAAAATTTGCAGAGTACCTTCCTTTTGCAAGTGGCTTGGATAAGTTCGTTAGCCAGGAAAATCGGACCAGGTTTTCCCGGAAAATTTTGTATTTTCTTTATAAAAAAATTCATATCTCCGGAAATAACAAAGTAAGGGCAACTAAATTTGGTATGCGTATTTGTATTTAAATCCTTAGCTGTAAAGACAAAGAAGTTATGGGCAGTTAAAGTAACAAATTTTGGAGTTTTCCGCAAAACGTCAAACTCGCAATTTTAAACGTCAAAATTGGCAATGTTTAAGCAAAGAATGTGAAACAAATACTGTTTGTGAAAAGAAAATGTTGCAAGAAAAATGTTCTGCAAACCGTTAAGTTTCAGATTCAACCGTCATTGCCCTTCTTTTTACTAAAATATTTACAGAATATCCATTTCAAATAGACCCTTTCTCTGATGCTTTAGCTGTCAGTTTAGTTAAGTTTGGTGGCTTTTTGGATATTTATTTGTAGGGTTAGTGAAGTTTATGGTTTAACGGTCTATAATATTTTTAGCTAATTATCGTAGAACAAATTTATTAATGCATTTTTGCATTTTTTATCGAAATATGATGCGTTTATAAGAAAAAAAATCTGGACGCAGTAAGTGCGTTTTGGTAGCGAATTTTCGGTAAATTTGCAGTTTAGTTCTCGAACGCTTTTCAAAACACTGTTTTAAGAAACCTGCCTAGCCCCCCCCCTGGATCCATAAACCCCAAAAAAAAATTCTTGTTCACACTCCCCAAGGAAGTCACGGGACCAGGGGTGAGTAGGGGTGCATAATTTTTTAGCTAATTTTTGTAGAACAAATTCGTTAATGCATTTTTGCATTTTTTATCGAAATATGATGCGTTTGTAAGAAAAAAAACTGGACGCAGTAAGTGCGTTTTGGTAGCGAATTTTCGGTAAATTTGCAGTTTAGCTCCCGAACTCCTTTCAAAAAACTGTTTTCAGAAACCTGCCTAGGGCCCCCCTGAATCCACAAACCCCAAGAAAAATTTCTTGTTCACACCCCCCAAGGAAGTTACGGGACCAGGAGTGAGTAGGGGTGCATAATTTTATTTTAGCTAAATGTCATAGAACAAATTCGTTAATGCATTTTTGCATTTTTTGTCGAAATATGATGCGTTTGTAAGAAAAAAATCTGGACGCAGTAAGTGGGTTTTGGTAGCAAATTTTCGGTAAATTTGCAGTTTAGCTCCCGAACGCTTTTCAAAAAACTGTTTTCAGAAACCTGCCTAGGCTCCCACCCCCCTGGATCCTCAAACTCCAAGGAAAATTTCTTGTTCACACTCCCCAAGGAAAGTACGGGAATAGGAGTAAGTAGGGGTGTATAATTTTTGTTTAACTAATTTTCGTAGAACAAATTCGTTAATGCATTTTTGCATTTTTTATCGAAATATGATGCGTTTGTAAGAAAAAAAACTGGACGCAGTAAGTGCGTTTTGGTAGCGAATTTTCGGTACATTTGCAGTTTAGCTCCCGAACGTTTTTCAAAAAACTGTTTTCAGAAACCTGCCAACAGTTAAGTTTATTTTGGGAAAATTTTTGTATATTTTCAAACCATAAGTAATTTTGTTAAAATATAGTACATTGTTTCTACCACATAGGCTATACCGGTAATCAGATTGATGCCTGCTCACATTTGCTACTAAAAACATTTTTATGGAAATTCACTTCCATAACAGATTTGCTGCATCTAGACTTTTGAAAAATGTTTATATATTTTCAAACAATAAATTTATTTCAATGAAATATGGTACATTGTTTCTACTATATAGGCAACCAAGTTTGATGCCTGCTTTCATCAAAGAAAGACATTTGCTATTAAAAATATTTTAAAGAAAATTCGCTACCATAACGCACTTGCTGCGTCCAGAGATTTTAAATTATAATAAGTCCAACTCTAAAAACACATAAAAGCCTAAAAATGCTTTAAATTCTTTAAATTCTTTAAATTCTTCAAAGCGTCACCCTTGGCAGGATTTTTTTAAAGTTCAAACTAAAGGCAACAATCGGAGCGAAAGCAAACAGCACAAACATTAGCAAGCCATGCAGCTGAGAAGAAACTTTCAGAGAACATTAAACCCATTAACCGAATGAGAATTGAAATAGAAGCGAATTTTTTACTTTTTTATGAAACATGAAAACGCCAAAATGGCGAACTTACTTGTCTTGTTAAACAGTACTGAAAAACTATACAATTGAATGTCCAAGGAACATGCTTCATCTGTTGTTGTAGGATTGAGCCATTGGCATCAGAAGTGTTACTAACTCGGAAAGTAGAAACTTTTACTTAAATTAAGAATGAATTTTTGTTTTAACATGTAAAAAATGAGATTAAAACGGACGTCTCACGTGACGACGAACACGAGCAGACCAAAACATCCAGGCGCAAGATCGGTTTTAAAACCGAAAAACGGAAATGACAAGTGACAAGTGACAGAAGTGACGTATCGACTAGGAAATGTCAAGACGCTAAAATCGAATGACAGGTCCGGAATAGACCAGAACAACAAGACGTAAGATCCAAGGTTTGTGGATTAGATAGGTTGTCTGGTAACTTTTGACCAATCAGAAAGTGACGCGGGAATACGTCACATGAAGTCTGAATTTAAATCTAGTGGATTAATGGTGCATTAAATATAGAAACCAGCCGGCATTTATGTCTGTATTTACAAAGGTTTGTTCTTTTTGAAATTGTAACAAGATTAAACATTTAATAATAAGTTGAAATTAAGATTTTGTTCACACAGTAACAGAAAGTATTAAAGTTTTAGGATATTATTCGATTTCAAAGTAATGGATTCAGTTAATTGGTTTATCTTGAAAATGATGAAAAATTAAATATTTATGAAATTATAATTCATAGTGCCTCAAATTGGACATAATTTCCTTCTTCTGAACTGCAATCTAGGTTTTTGGTTTCTTTTTCTTAATTGTTTTTCTATTTTACTTGATAAGCTTCATTTAATAACATGCAACTTTATTTTTTAAGTTTATAATATTTAGGTAGGTATGTACTTGTACACATACAAAATAGTAGGTTTATAATTTTTGCAATCAATTTACAACCACAAAACTCCTGCATCTTTGGAGTTGTAAAATAGTATACTGGGTTAGCACAATAATTAAATAATGTTTGTATATAATATTAAAGGAGGTATTTATTTGTACACAAACAAAATATATTATACAAAAAAATTATAATTTTGACAATCAATTTCAAAGCAAAAAACCATACTTCTTGTTACGGATTATAAAATAATAATACATTGGGCTAATATATGTAATAAGTAAATAATTTTAGCACATAATAGTTAGGTAGGTACTTACTTGTACACGTACAAAATCGTAGGTCTATAATTTTTCCAATCAATTTTTAATCAAAAAACGTATAGTAAAATAGTACACTGGGTTAGCACAATAAGTAAATAATTTTAGTATATAAAATTTAGGTAGGTATCTATTTGTACACAAATAAAATCGTAACTTTATAATGTTTGCAATCACTTATTGTAAGCAAAAAACTTATACATCTTATATTTGATATTAAAATACTATATTGTGCTATTATATAATTTGTATTTGATTAAAAGTTAAAAGATCTTTAAAGGCCATTTCACTCTATCTTCAAAATTAATGCCAGCTCCTTTTAGCCCTTATTCTATGTAGATCAGAAATATGTTGCTGCAGTAAATTTTGGTGATTTTCATAGTAATCTAGTTTTTTCTGAAACATGGGTTTTCAATTTGCAATTCTTCATAATTCCTTTTTAAGATATCACCATCTGTTTCTTTACTAAGGGGTGGTCCTTCTGACAAGTCTATGCTCAAAGTTTCCTCTTGACGCTTAATTCCATTAGCTGGTTCTGTAATGTTCAATGATAATTCCTGATAATTAAAATTTCCACAATAGCTTTCCTATTTTGATGCATCATTATCTTGGACCTTTTACTCTCATTATGTTTTTTTTGCCCGTTCAACAGGTATAATGAAGGGATAGCTGAAAATATAATTGTAATACAAGTAGGTATAATAGGTACCCTCAAAGGTCTTAGGCAAACTTTATATAATACTTAGGTACTACATACTCTTACACCAAATACATAAATAATCAAAACCAACAAACACAAACTTTGTACCTGATTTTTTAAAATGCGTCGGTTGTGTATTCATTTTCCTAGCCCGCAACTCATCTTCAAAATCCTCAGGTTTAAAATTCTTACTGCCAATTCTCTTATTTGCAACATGCCAGACACCTTTGCGATAACATTTTCTTACCCATTCTTTTTGAATCTTAGGCCCTTTAGGAAAAAAAATAAGGAAAGTGTCTCTCCACATTCCTTTGCCGTTTTAGCATTCTTTTTGCACGTTGATACGTTACAAATTGTTCCACTGGACATCTGAAAAGATACTTAGGTTAAGTTATCTATTGGCTTCTTTTTTTAAGTATGTATAGTTTATTTTTTGAAATTAAACACATATTTACCTTTATGATGAATTACCGATATAATTCTTGATTAAATAACGTCCAATTCGTCCTAAAGTTGCTTCACTGTACACTTATGTTTACAGCAATACAACAAAACACCTTAAAAAATAAAATACACTCTTTAAGATAATAGTTTCGATTTAACTGTTATTTCGTACCAAATAAACATTAAAATATGTCTGTAACTGATCGTGTTCGAAAAATGTTTAGCAAACACATTAAAAGTTACCTAAATTATTTACAGCGCCAAAGCCAAACTTAAACTTTTGACATTAGACTTCACATGACGTATTACCCTCCTCTCGCGTTTCTCCCGTCTCCGAGTTACCAGACAACCTGTCTAATCTATAAACCTTGCGTAAGATCGGCCTCAAAACCAAGAACGCAAAAACGACAACTGACAACTGACAGAAGTGACAAATCGACTCGAAAATGGACGTGAAAATCAAAGTGACAGGCCTAGAAACCACGGAGCAGACCATCTTATAGAGTTATCTCATGGTCTACTTGAATGGTGTGTGGATTGGTGATCTGCTAGTTGACTATATAGAGTTGAGAAACTTGTGACGTCTGCATTGGAAACATTAAGTACGTTTTTGTTAGAACAATTAATATGTTTATAAATTTCCATCTCTTCAACGACAAACTGTTCAATGCCAAAATTGGAAGGATGCTGAATTTTTGCGTCATTTTCTTTGCTGAAAGGGTGGCCTGACTCCCCTAAAGGACAACCAAAGATTGAAGTGTTGTTACAGGGACAAGGAATAAAATATTTGTTTTGAAAAAAAGCCTTTTTATTCAGCTAACCCAAAAATGAAATGTATTTTTATAAACCGCATACTGAGTTACCTAATCCATTGCTGTAAAATATTGAACATTAGGTTGCAGCAATTGCATGATGGTTGCTGCGAGTTTTCATAAAACTAGTTTAAACACGACAAATCGCCAACAAATTTTCAGATGGTATTCAATTGTATCGCCTGAAATAATAAATTTGATACATATGCCTCCCTCATAAAAATTTTGTTGCATGACACATTTTTCAAGACCCGAAGCTTGTTTCGCTACCAAGGTTAGGGTCATCAGATGACTAATAAGTACACTTAGGGAACCCAAATCACCACACCACATCTTTTAAAGACTTGACGATCGTTTCACTAAAAAAGTTAGCTTCATTACAGGATGAAAAATTCTACGAAACGATCGTGAGATCTTTAAAAAGATGTGTGTGTGTTTTTTGTTTCTTTAACGTCGGCCTATTTCCGCGACTATGGCCAATCACCGACGCCAGGGAGCAGTTTCACCTCACTATCCTGGAAATTTTTGCCGAATCCCTGCCTTTCTGTAATGAGGGTAGGGATCTTTAACGTGCTCAACATCGCATGGACACGGGACTGACGGCTTTACGCCCCCTCTGAAGGGCGGAACGTGCAGACATTCAACTTGCTCAAATACAATGCCAGAACCTCAGTTGATGTTAATGTTACAGCTTGTACTGGAAAAGTGACAGGAGTACCCTGGGATCGAACCCAGTACCCTTCGGTTCAGAGACAGACGTTCTTACCCCTGAACCACCGAGGTTCTGTAAAAAGATGTGTTGTGGTGATTTAGGTTCTTCTAGTGTACTTATTAGTACTAGTCACGGTTCCAATCTTCAGTTGGAACCTGTGATGAGCACTGACAAGTACACTTGGAGAAGCCAAATCATCACAACACATTTTAAAAGACCTGACGATAGTTTTACTCACCAAGTTAACGTCATCAGAGGATGAAAAATTCAAACTACTTGAAAAACTAACATCACCTTATATACCGGATCTTAGGTAAAGAGCCGAAGCTGAGAGGGGAACTAGTCGCAGGAAAATTCTGCAGTGTTGTATTTTTATCGCCGGAGGAGATCTTTAAACTGCTTTTAATAACTTATATAAAAGGTGGCCATCTCTAATAATATTGGAAAGGCTTAACGACAACTAAATTGAAATAGTTTCGTTTGGCGGAAATATCTGTATTCTTATGTTATCACTAGGACGTGTTGAATCGTGAGTAGGTATAGATGATATGTTCTGGGACCTCCACCCGGCTACTGCGCATGCGCGCAGCGACGTCACAGGGTGGTGGGGTTTAACCTGAGATGACGTCATCCAAGATAGCGATCAAGATGGCGGCTGACAGCTGACATGTGACATTTCAAGATAGCGGTTGACAGTTAACATTCCAAGATGGCAGTTGACATCTGACAGTTAATATTAAAAGTTGACTGTTTGCGCATGCGCAAACTAACTTTTTTTAGATCAGACCCCACGTGTTTGGTATAATGTTGCTCGTCGTGACGAGTAGAATGCAACGCCGCTACTGAACGTGGCATCAAAGGCGGCGGTGGCTGCGCCCCGGCCGGAACCGAGATCAGAATCGCGATCCAGATCTGAATCGAGATCTAGATCTAACCTGTCTAAACAATAATCTTTTTATTTTTATGAAAATGACGTGAAAATGTAAAAAAAATGGCGGTTTGCGCATGCGCATCTTTTTTATTAAGCAGTGTAGAGGTATAGGGTCTGTTGTCATGTTACTTGTCGTGACGAGTAGAATGCAATGGCGCCACCAGAGGCGACGACAGGGGAGTGGCGCAAACTAACGTTCTTATTAAGTGATGTAGAGGTATGTCACGTGTCATGGTAATCGTCTCGAAGAGTAGAAGTCTAATTTGGCATTCTACTTGTCACGACGAGTAACATGATAGCAAACACGTGGGGTCTGACCTAAAAACTAACAAAGTTGGTTTAAGCATCGCAAACCGCCATCTTGGAATGTCAACTGTCAGATGTCAGCCGCTATCTTGGAATGTCAACTGCCAACCGCCATCTTGGAATGTCACATGTCAGCTGTCAGCTGTCAGCCGCCATCTTGGTCGCAATCTTGGCGGCCATCTTGGAATCCGTCTTGGCGGCCATCTTGGATGACGTCATCCCAGGTTAGATTCTACCACGCTGTGACGTCACCGTGCGCATGCGCAGTGGCCGGGTGGAGGTGGAGGTCCCAGAACATATCATCTATACCTACTAACGTGGGAATTTATTTTACAAATCAATCGATCAGGTGACTCGTAATCGGCGGTGGTGAAATGTTCATACATTTTTTGTTGTAACAATATTTCGCAATATATATATATACTCTTGAACGCGTTTAGCTGTCCGGGTTGCTAACGTTTTTTATTAATTTTAGATTAGCTTCATTAACGTGATGATTATTATCCCAAATATGTCGGGTGACGTACTATCTATAGTACCGTATCGTAATTGGGCTAAGTTTTTTTTTGAATATAATCCCAATCGATCTTTTTGTTTGTCCGACGTACTTAAGATTACAATCTTTACAACTTATTTTATAAATTCCCGACATTTTGGTCGTGCTAACAGTGCAGCTAATTCGTAGGTGAATTTTATTAAATCAAGTTGACAATTTAGTCTTTTAATAAAATCGTCTACGTTGTATATATTTATGTTAAACACTGTAAAAATATCGTCCACCTAACGAAAGCATACTCTAGGAAAATACTAACTTTCACTTTCTAAATCCGTCTCAAATCTACTCATGAAAGGGTCTGCAATGAACGGAGAGAGTGGATTGCCTATAAAACAGGTCAACTAAATTTTAAACCAGCATTTTGATGAAGCCATATTTTAGAAAATATTAAAATCCTGATTTATATATAGAGCAAGCCTTTTTTAGGATAACTCACTAATTTTAATGTATCGCAGCGTAAGGAAAAGTAAATCATTAAAGATATTTTACAAACAATAATAGATTTAAAACCAGAAAGGCATTCACTTATTTGCTTCAATATTGAAATTGTGTGTTATGTAATACGCTGGAAATTAAATATGTTAATTCTACTTTATCTTGTGTTTGTTTGATATTAAAATTAGTTATTTACAGTAACAGCTTTCAATTACGAGCTACGGAGAGATTAATGCTACATCATGTTTCATCTCTCTTACGCACTTACATAAATATTTGTGTTAAACTAGAACCAGAAAATAACACTGAGAAAACTTTCCAGGGTGACCTTAATTAAGATTACATCCACGGAATGCTAAAACACCTCCTGTTTATACACAATTTTTTTATATATCTAGCTTGTTTTTGGTAGCGGGTGTCAGAAGTAAATTGAAAATGCTGTGTTCACTTCAACAGACGTATATAGACAAACTGTGAGTAGTAGTATAAACAAAAAAAGTCTGGACGCAGCAAGTGCGTTATGGAAGTGAATTTTTATAAAAAGGTTTTTAGTAGCAAATATGTCTCTTTAATGCAATCAGTCATCAATTTGGTTACCGGTATAACCTATATAGTAGAAACAATGTGCAATCTTTTATCAAAATAACTTATTGTTTGAAAATGTAGACAAATTTTCCGAAAATAAACTTGTTGGTTTCCTAGCCAAAAAACCTTAGGTTAATAGCAAATTGAGTTATTGAAATTTTAAGCCAAAACATACTTACTGCGTCTCGATTTGTTTCGTACAAACATATTTTGATAAAAAAAATTCAATAAGATAAGGGTGGTTGAAGAAAAAAGTTGGGATCACCTACGACTTATGGGCCACCTGTGATTCGCAAAATAATTTTATAAGATGCAGCACGAGATACCCTATAATTAACTTATACAATTTTTTCTCGTCTATTGTATAATAATAATTATATTGAGCTGTGCCGTAGAAATGCATCACCCTGGATCTATGTAAACAGATAAAAACTGAATGTAAATCCGGATATAGATTCTAGGGGGCCTAGTTTGCGCTCATTTGGAGAAATCTTTTACGAATTCTAAATGCGCGTCTCCTCAATGACGAATCTTTTCTACGAAAATTAGCTAAAAGTTATAGACCGTTAAACCATAAACTTAACTAATACTACCGCCAAATCACCAGAGAAAGAAAACAAGTAACCTGTTTTGTAACACTTCTATGCTTTTTCGCTGTTGACAAAACATCACAAACGCTGTTCAGTCCATCCACTAACACTAATAAAGTCGTAGAGAATACTTTTCACTTGTATATTAAAATTCCCAGACAACACAAATAATCTGCAAAATGAAATTGAAAACCGATAAACGATCCAAAAAAGCACGTCAAGTAATAAAACTGTTACAGTGTGTAACTGACCTACTCAATGATATCAAATGTTCCGTTGCCAGGGTAACCACGACTAAGACATACTAGATCTAATATATAAACGAGTTTTTATCATTGTTAATAAAAACTGTTTGATATTAAAACAAAATGTTTCAAATTTGAATAGCTCAATTTTCTCTAAACCTAAAAAGCTGAATTTTGGCACATATTTAGGCCTTTCAAGGCAACATGTTCACCAAATTTCATCAAAATAGCTTTGTAATTTTCGGAGATGAAAGTTTGTTTCTAAAGAAAACTCAAAAATTTCCCGAAAAACCTTATCCGATTTTCCTGGATACGGACTCATCCAAGCTATGAATAAAAAAAGGCGCTCGCCGAATTTCATCAAAATCGGTGAATCACTTTTTGAGTTATCGGTTGGATATATATATATATATATATATATATATATATATATATATATATATATATATATATATATATATATATATATATATATATATATATATATATATATACATATATATATATATATATATATATATATATATATATATATATATATATATATATATATATATATATATATATATATATATATATATATATAAATTGAAACTGACCCTGGATATGGGTTGCAGGAACCCAAATTCTCGCTCATTTCAAAAAAATTATCTCTATTAGTAAATATTTTTTAAATAAAAATTTACTAAAAACGATTAGAAATATAGGATTATAATAAAAATAATAAAATTTACTTATTTAAAGTTAAACTACATATAATAGATGCAATATTATGGTCTGGTTCCAAATTGTAAGCAGATTTATTGGCAGTGAAACGAACTGCGATAGGAATTCCATAGGCGTGGAGTTTTTTTTTATAGCGATGTGATGTTTTTAGTAATTTTTCTTGAAAAAAAATCCACTATTGAGGAGATAACGATTTTGATATTGAAAAAATCATTCTAATGAACGCAAACGGTGCCCCTAGAATACATATCCAAGGTCAGTTTCAATTATATATATATATATATATATATATATATATATATATATATATATATATATATATATATATATATATATATAGTAGTGGGATCGACAAGTTCGTTAGCCAAGGAAATTGGCCCAGGTTTTCCCGGAAAGTATTGTGTTCTCTTTCGAAAAAAAAATTATATCTCCGGAAATAACAAAGTAAGATCAACCAAATTTGGTAATCGTGTTTGTATTATAAAGCGTGAGCAATGAACTAAAATAAAGGCCTGTAAGTTTAAAGACAAAAAACTTATAGGCATTAAAAAAAACTAGGGCTTTCCTCAAAACATCAAAGTCGCGATTTGAAACGTCAAAATTGGCAACATTTGGGCAAAGAACTTGAAACTAATACGCGTTATGTAAAGAATATGTCGCAAGAACAGTGTTCTGCAAACTCTTAAGTCTCAGCTTCAACCGTCTTTGTCCTTCATTTTACCAAAATATTTCCAGAAAAATCTTGTCAAATAGACCCTTTTTCTGATGATTTGCCAGTAGTTTTAGTTAAGTTTATGGTTTAGCGGTCTATAATTCTTAGCTAATTTTCGTAGAAAAAAATTGTTAATGAGGAGACCGCTAGTTTTGTATTTTAAAAAGTTTTCTTCAAGTGATTGCAAACTAGGCGACCTAGAATCCATATCCGGGTTTAGTTTCAATTCTTATCTGTTTACATATATATAGGGAGTGACGCATTTCTAGGGAAAATCTAAATATAATTGTTATTATACGAGACACGAGAAAAAACTATATATGTTAATTATAGGGTGTTTTGAGCTGCAGGTCCATAAGTGGTTAGTGATACCTACAAATTTTTTTTCGAACATCCCTTTTATTATTGCATTTTTCATCGAAATATGATGCATGCTTGTACTAAAAAAATCTAGCAAACTGATGCATGCTTGCATTAAAGAGACATATTTGCTATTAAAAATATATTCTAAAAATTCCCTTCTTTTTACATACGTTTAAATTTTGAGAATTTGGAAAACCTGATTCTGCGTACAAATCAGTCACTGAGTTAAACCATTTTATTGTACTTACTGTACTGAACCACCTTATACTGAAATAAATTATATATATATATATATATATATATATATATATATATATATATATATATATATATATATATATATATATATATAACTGTTTTACAAGAAGCTGTTAAAATTTAGGTGTCCAAAAACGAAAAAATTAACTATAAGGTAAGACGACAGTCGTTGGCACCATTGTAATGTGTTATACTTTATTTATCCTTCAGTAATCGATTGTTGCTTATGTAAGTAAAACTACGAAGGGATATGAAAGCCCATATATCGGTTGTTCCTTTTCCAATCCAACATTCTATACTACATACAGACTTGGAGACTACTTTTCTTGCTTCACTGTTGGTTTTCGTTTTTGTACAAACCGGCTAACGTTCAGGTTATTAGTGAATTTTATTGAAAAAATTTCTTCAACTGAGCGCGACCTAGGCTCCCTAGAACACATATCTGGGGTCACTTATGATTTTTATATAATATATATATATATATATATATATATATATATATATATATATATATATATATATATACATATATATAAATATGTACCACACCGATAACTCAAAAAATCATGGCCTGAGTTTGATAAAATTTGGCATGTACCTTCGTTTTGTAAATGGGTTGGATAAGTTCGTTTTTCATTCGAAAAAAATTTATATCTCAAAAAATAAAAAAGCTATAATAATTAAATTTGGCAAGTAGGTTTATGATATAAAAGTTAAGCATACACGAAAATTTAGATTTCTATGTTACAAGAAAAAAAGTAATAATAAAATATTTTTTCTATGAAAATTCACAACCATAATGCACTTGCTGCGTCCAGGTTTTTTTATTTATAATTAAAGGCAATATCTCTAGTTGCAGAACATCGGTGGTTCAGGGGTAAGAACGTGTGCCTCTGAACCGAAGGGTACTGGGTTCGATCCCAGGGTATTCCTTTCACTTTTTCAGTATATACTGTAACATTAACATCAACCGAGGTTCTGGCATTGGATTTGAGCAAGTTGAATGTCTGCACGTTCCGCCCTTCGGAGGGGGCGTAAAGCCGTCGGTCCCGTGTCCATGCGATGTGGGGCACGTTTAAAGATCCCTACCCTCCTTACAGAAAGGCAGGGGTTCGGCAAAATTTCCAGGATAGTGAGGTGAAACTGCTCCCTGGCTTCGGTGATTGGCCATAGTTGCGGAAATAAGCCGACGTTAAAGAAACAAAGTACACACATCTTTAGTTGCATAATGTTTACAGAAACGCTTACTCAAAAGTTGACAAGGAATACCCAGATTCCAATTACTTTAACCCCAACGTAATTTTTCCTTCGCTTTTATAACAAATTTGGCATGCAAATAATTTATAATTAAGTATACACAAACGTTGGCAACTTTACATTAAAACAGAGAGAAACTCAATATTATGAAGAAGTTTCGATGTAATAATATCTGTCGTATAATTTACATTTGAAATTATTATCCGTCGGGATTTCACCAATCGAGTTTGCAACCTAAATTACATTTGTAAACAATAATGTATTTCGACGTTCCAACGAATTTCCTTTAATTCATGCCAATCGCTTTCCTGGAAGACTTCAATCTAATGGAAACTTTATTCAGCTCAGACATCGTTGTAAATTGGTTCTACAGCGAGCCACTCACTCCTCGTTTGTGTACATATCAACAAGACCTAAATTAAGCGATTAAGCTCACAAGTGCACAACAATAATACATGACAACGGCGAGTTATAGCCCCGGAGCAAGAAACATGACCCACTTTTATTAGTGAATTTTCATTAAGAACATTCACAAATATAGAGGTATCGATGGTAAGACTTACGGAAAATTTCTTCAAATTGGCGCGTTACCTGTGTGCGTACCCGCTGATCTGCTATTTAAATAAATCGTAGATCAAAATATAACGATGATCGTTATAATTATTATTGGAAGATGAAGTTGTTTCCTACCGGCGTTGTCAGATCTTTAGAAATTTTATGTAGTTAAACCTTTTTTTTTTTTTTTTTGTTCCCTCAGGGCTCGTCCGCGGCCTTGCCGCCCCGATAGCACCGCAACCCTTGGTTGATTGTGCATACCCCTAGTCTTACTCCACCCATTCCAAAATCACTGTGCCTTGAACTAGTCTGCACAGCGATTGGTAGGGTGAAGTTTTATATTGCTCTGTCTCCGGTCTAGAGTGACCGTAGATCAGTTGTCTTTTCCGGTCCAGAGCTATACACTCGCACAAGATGTGCTGGGCTGATTCCTCCCCCTCGCCGCAGAGTCTGCATGCGAGGTCCCCTTCGAACCGCCCCATTTTATGTAGGTGTTTCTTGACGGCCATGTGTCCCGTCAAGAGACCTGTTGTGTTTCTGAGCTGTCCTCTGCTAAGGTTTAGCAGCTCCACAGCTCTCTTTGAACTGGGTCCGTCAATTATTGACTTCCCATGTCTGAGCCCTGGACAGTCCGCCCAGTACACCTTGTGTTGGTTTCTGACCCAGGACTTAATGGCTCCCCTGGCAGTGCTCTTTGACACGCCCAGAGCCGGTTCTGGTCCCATAAATGGTTCTGCTGACCCCCTCTTTGCGAGACTGTCAGCTTCTTCATTGCCTTTGACCCCCGAGTGACCCGGCACCCAGATGAGGGTCACCTCATTCTGCCCAGCCAGGTCGCTCGTCTCGTCTCGGCACTCACTCACCAGCCAGGAATTTACCCGTGGGCTACTTAGTGCCTTAAGGGCTGCCTGGCTGTCTGTGGCTATGAGGATCCGCTTGTTGGTGTAGCCCCTCCTCTTGTTCTTCCGCACACAGTGCAGGATGGCGTACATCTCGGCCTGAAACACCGTTGCATGGGCTCCGAGGGAAATACTGTGACTTACCCTCGGTCCTTCCGAGTAAACACCTGCCCCCGTCCCACGCTCCCCGCCAGATCCGTCTGTGAACCAGACGAGCGCGTCCCGTGGTATGCCCGGTGTCTCCTCCCGCCATGCCCCGCGATCAGGGATTTCCACTGTGAAGTTGTTTTCCCTGCACATTCGCGGGCTCGCGAAGTCTGACCTCATTTCAAGCATGGGTTCCTTCACGATCTCCTGAATTTTGCAGTGGCCCCTGAAGCCTGGGTTGATCTTCAGTCTACCATTGCAGGCTAGTCTGTATAGTCCTAGCCTGGCCTCTCCCATAATAACGAAGTGTAGGGGGGGTAGATCCAGCAACACCTCCATGGCGGCTGTTGGGGTTGAAGACATGGCCCCTGTGATGCCTAGGCAAGCCATCCTTTGGATCTTGCCTAGTTTTTGTTTGGCACTGGATTGTGTCACCTTAGGCCACCAGACCAGTGCCGCATATGTTAACGATGGTCTGACCACCCTTGTGTACAGCCAGTGGGCCATACTAGGTCTTAGTCCCCACGTTTTTCCATATAGCCGCCTAGTGACGGCTAAGGTCATGACTGCCTTACGCAGTATTTTTCCAATGTGACCATTCCAGGTTAGCTTAGAGTCCAATACGACCCCAAGATATTTTACCTCCCTGGCCATTGGAACGCTCCTACCGTATAGAGTGAGAGTTCTGTGGCTTTCACACTTCCTCCTCCTCGTAAACGGCACGACGGTTGCTTTCTCGGGGCTCACCCCGAGCCCTTGATCAACCGTCCACCCTTCCACCACTTTCAGTGCAGTCTGCATACGCTCCCACACTGCCTGTGTGACCTTTCCTCGGACTATGATGACAATGTCGTCCGCATAGCCCTGTACCTCATACCCCCCTCCCGAGAGCCTCCCCAGCAGGCCGTCCACGACTAGACACCAGAGCAAGGGAGACAGAACGCTCCCCTGCGGACACCCCGCCGCGACCCCCGCCAGCAGAGTCCCTCCCGCGAGTGAGGTGAACACCGCCCTGTCCCTGAGCATGGAACCGATCCACCTGCAGCAGGTCTCCTCTATTCCACGCTCCCGGGCAGCTGCCAGAACCGATCCGAACGAGGTGTTGCTAAAGGCCCCCTCTATGTCTAGGAAGGCCCCCAGCGCCACCTCCTTGTTCTCCAGCGTATTCTCCAGTTTCAGCACCAGTTGGTGCAGTGCTGTTTCTGTTGAGAATCCTGCTCTGTATGCATATTGTCCGCAGTGTAGAGGATATGCTTCCAGTACACCGCCCCTAATGTGCCGGTCGAGCAGTTTTTCCACTGTTTTCAGCAAGAAGGACATGAGACTTATTGGCCTCAGGGACTTTGCCTGGTCTGTTGGACGCCCAGGTTTAGGAATAAATACAACCCTGGCCAGTTAAACCTTGCGTGTATATAAACATTTTTAATGTTCATAATTTTTGATAATGAATAAAAAAATTACAAAAGTTAACTTTATCAGTAATCAGTAACTGTATTTAATACCTGCAGATTTCGATTCACCAATTTCTCATGATTTTTAGTTCATCGCTAGAATTATAATTTATTCTATTTCACAACTCGGTAGACAAGAGCGTGCGGTGACATTTTAAATAAGGGCAGCAATTCTCAGCAACTTACCTATTTGTAGTGGAACTCAATTCTTCTGTCGTTTTTTTTGGCAAATTCGTCAATAATCTCGTCATAAAACTGTGTAATCTGGGACATTTCCTGGAAGGTTATTTTCAACTGACAAAATTGAAATTCGAGAAAGTCTTTCCTGTCCTGTTGAATTCCTAACAAAACTCTTGATACGTTTCAATGTCGAAAAATTTCGTTCTACAGAAGCACTAGTAGCAGGACATGTTAATACTAATTCACAAAATTTGAACACTTCAGAATATGCATTTTCCAATTTTGATTGTTTTAAGAAAGTTAAAAGTTCACTCGCGTTAGTTTTTGTGTCAATAACATCGGTTTCATAAATGACTGTAAGTTCTGATCGTAATAAGGCTTTGTTAAAATAATGTCCATAGTGGTGGAATAATGATTTTAATTAATCTTCTGGGAAAGGTATCCCTTTAAGTCCTCCAAAATTACACAATTCAAGAAATTTCAGGTCACTGAGATTTAATTTGCTGCTGAATTTGATTTATGATTTCGTAGAAAAGGCGGCGGTAAGAAGTTTGAAGATGTCCCACATTATCAGTGCGCAGATGCTTTCTTCGTGGCCCCACTTCTCCTAATTCAATTGTTTTTTCCCAGAACTTATCAAATTCATTCCTTTTTTGAATTGTAATGGATTTAAATTCACTAATTTTTTTTCAGGCAAAAACCAATGTCATTTGCTTTACATTGCGATATGTTAAATACATTATCTGAAAACGGAAATATTTCCGAAAATATATTAAATAAAAAATTAAAATTAAAGTCTGTTTTCAAACCATCCAAAAATCCTCTAGAACTATTTATTGTTTCTGCGTCCCAATTTTTGCTATTTTCCATAATGTTTTCAAAAGGTTCAATTAACGATTCAGGGCGTTCAAATATAGTTAACGCAAGTCTGCCGTTGTAGTTCCATCGGGTTGCAACTACTTTGGGTAAACGTTTTGGAAAAAAAGCAGCCATTCCACTTAGGGTAGCAAAAAACACTTTACATTCTTTAATATGATTTATAGATTGGGATAAAATAAAATTGAATTTGTGAGCACAGCAGTGTACAAATAGAGCACTGAAGAACGTTTCCCGCACTTTAGCTTGAAGACCTCCTAAATGTCCGGCCATAACAGCAGCCCCGTCATAGGTTTGGGCAATTAATTTCTTATCAGCCTCCTCAATATCTTCCATAATATTAAGCACAATTTTATATAGAGCGTTTGTAGTACGATCTTCTGTCACATTTTTAAAGCCTAAAAATCTTTCTTGTACACTCCCATCCATTTTTACGTAGCCAATTACTACAGGTAGTTGACTTAAATTAGTTACATCGGTTGTTTCATCTAGAACAATAGCAATGAAACGAGTCTGTTTAATTTCCCATTTAATTCTGTTCAAAATAATAGTGGCAGCGGCCGAAATTAGGTCATTCTGAATGCGATTTGGTGTCCCACGAAAAACGTTAGACTGTTCCAAGTGATTTTTTAAACAAATGTCGTACTTGGCTATTAAAGAAAGTAGGTCTTGAAAGTTTCCTCTATTTGCAGGTGTAGTTGTTTCGTCATGACCCCTGAAGCCCAATTCATACTGACCAAGAAAACAAACAACATCAATAAGTCTTTTTAATATGTTTATGTTTTTATCAACCAGTTCATTGTGTTGGCGATTACTAATTTCTATCTGCTTGTCAACGGCGTGTTCAATTTGCATTTTTCCAAAGACACTTAATTTTTACTACTTTATGTAGATTATTCAAGTCGGAAAACCCACTTTTATTTCACACCCACTTTTCAGTCACAAATAGACTACAAGGCCAACAAAACAGTTTATTCCTGTTTTCACAACCCGTTAACTATTCATATTGTTTATAAGTTTTTTCCGCGTTAAAATGTGGAATACATGTTTTAATTCTAGTATTTAGGTTTTTAGAGTAGGTTTCGGCCTACCTTTATTAATAATAGCAAGTTTTTCAGCAAACGGTAAAGCTGAAAATTCTTTGGTTATCAAAAAACACACAACACAATCACAGTTATTATTACCACTTGTTTGTAAAGTTTGTAAATCCCCACCCCTACCGTCGCCGCTGTTAAAAGCTGATGTACTTGTAGCCATATTAATACTCATAAAATGCCAATGTATTTAACTTAGTCAACTGCTTATATCTACGAAAAACCCGAGACATTCACTTTGTATGCGCACCGGGTCTTCCTAGTAAAACACTTTCTAAAAATACACGTACATCGCGTGGATCGAGGGTTTCACATCAAGTTGCCCGCTGACTACATGTATTTGACTGAAGTCATTGCATCTACTCGTAGTATCAGGTTCATGCTAGTCGTTGGCGGTCGCATTTACTGAGACGACGTCCTTGCTAAGAGTGCATATGCAAGTACAGAATAATGCATAATAAATAATTATGTGTGTGAGCTTGCGAATAAAAAATTGTAATAATTAAATTAGATTCAGAATTTGAAATTTAATATTTAAATTACAAAAGGGATTTTAAATATTGCAGGTTAATATAACTTATTTTAAATAGGTATGTAGTCGTTATTTTAAGGAAAGCAATGCTTCCCTTGCTTCCATGAACCTCACGCCACTAGCGGCAGACCACAATTGTGTGAGAGCGCAGCACTGTCCCTTGCTTTGATCAGAATCTGACGCGCAGTTGTCATTCTGCATTCCGTTGTAATGGTGCGTTTACAACTACGGCGAGATATGCCATGCAAGTTAGAGCATGAAAATAATCGGTGTTTACATCTAGTGGCACAAATGTGTCGACCTTAATGCTGAATATTGAAATATATAATTTCTCGGACAGAAATTCCTTAGCGTTTACACACACACACACACACACACACACACACACACACACACACACACACACACACACACACACACACACACACACACACACACACACACACATATATATATATATATATATATATATATATATATATATATATATATATATATATATATATATATATATATATAATGTAATAAGTGTCAGATGTAAATGCACCAGTAATTGTACTGTAATGTCATTTTCATTTGCCATAATAACAAATTAGACGTTTGATATTGCTAGCTTGCATAGAATATAAAACCTTTTTTGAAAGCTAGCTAGCCCAAATTTAAATAATAATTACTTTAATCTATAAAATAAACATTTTTTATTAGCTGCTTAATCGACACCGTCAACTTAAATATCTGCCGATAATGATAAAGCTATGAAAATGAAGTTGCTGTGTTATTAGTGTGAGTGTTTAAGTTTCATTGGTTGTAAATCGGAAAACGTTTCATTCAACCTTCTGCATGTTCTTGCTATAATATGACCATATTGCCCGCCATTTTGATTCCTTTCAAAACAAAATTTCGTCAAAAAACGCGCAAACAGTATTGTAATGATGCACTAATTATCAAATAAATTTTCATAATGCTCCACATGTCATAAAAAATATGACAAAATAATCCGAAATTTATAGATATCTGTTATTATTTCCAAAACCTGACTAGTTAGGTATAGGAACATGTACATCATTTCAAAGAAACTTTAATTGTCTTTCAGGATATTTAATAATATACAAAGTCCTCCAGTTAGAAAAATACACTTTTCACCATTTTTGTATCTATTGATCAAATCACAAATTTTGAACAACCCTGTATAATGGAGAATAAATTACCTAAAATCTCAGTAATATACAGGATGTTGGTAAACTAGATCCAAAATTGTAGTCCTCTGAGAGTTGAAGTACCGCAGTAATAAACATTTAATTGAAGGTATGTTTTGTACAAATAGTAAGGAAAACAATTAGTTCCTCGAAAACCGCTGGAGATAGGTATAGGAAGTGTCACGCAAGAATAATCGGAAAGCAATAGTAAAGCGAAAAATGCAATAATACATAGGGTGTCACATTTAAAAAATCAAAATTGTTGCTAATTTTCGATAAAAGCGGCAATGCCGCAGCGCTGACAATTATTTATATAGTTAGAACAAAACTAAACGAAAATTGTTTGTGAGGTCTCAGTGTGTTCAACCCTACGCCTCAGAGAGATCTGGCAGTTCGTTGCAAGTTTTGTCTTTTATATGTGGTTCCGTCTACCTGCTTCGTTATCAGTGAAAGTAGTGGGGTCACCGTCAATTAAGTGGGGGGTTTTGGTCACGGTACTTAGAGGATGAGGAGGATAACGAAGCAAGTAGACGGAACGACATATATAAGAAATGACTTGCACCGAACTGCCAGATCTCTCTGAGACCTAGGGTTGAACACACTGCGACCTCACAGACGATCTCCGGCGAGATTTGGGGAGTAGGCTGATTGAGGCCCCGTAATCGATCTACAACAACCCAACCCACCTTTGTCCACCGCTCTAAGGAGTAGGCAGATTGAGGCCTTAGAGTGTCCTAACATATTTCCTTTACCCACCTTTGTCCACCACTCTAAAGAGTAGGCAGATTGAGGCCTTAGAGTGTCCTTACGTATTTCCTTTACCCACCTTTGTCCACCACTTTAAAGAGTAGGCAGATTGAGGCCTTAGAGTGTCCTTACATATTTCATTTACCCACCTGTGTCCACCACTCTACGGAGTAGGCAGATTGAGGCCTTAGAGTGTCCTTACATATTTCCTTTATTTCTTGAAAATGGCTCCAGAACAGGAGCCGAAACGTCGAGTTTTCATAAATTCTGGACGCCGTTCAACCCGAGAACCAAGTATGTCTTATATATATATATATATATATATATATATATATATATATATATATATATATATATATATATATATATATATATATATATATATATATATATATATATATATATATATATATATATATATATAATATATATAAATATATAATATATATAAATATATATATATATATATATATATATATATATATATATATATATATATACTATGAACTGGGTTCGATACAAATTGTTTCCTGTTTGAAATATAACTGCTCATAAGGTTCAGTGTTAGTCCCCTAAATCCAAACTCCTCCAAACGCTGCAAAAGTCTAGCATGACCGATGGTATTGAATGCTTTAGACAAATCCAGAAATATACAAAGCGCTGACTGCTTTGAGTTCAGCGCCTCGTACACTTTAGGCTATGCCAAACCAGTTGACACTAGGGAAAACCTATTACAAAGGATAAATTTTCATTATCGCTAAATAAAGACCAAGGTTAAGGTATTGTGGAGGCTCTGATAATCTTTAACTCGTAGAGCTAGGGAATGCATAACATTAGAAGAAGCTCATGTCAAACCGACATACAAAATTATGTTATAAACGTCATATTAGACAGAAATAGTTTCTTTCAAAAAGGGTTCATTTTATCTATATGTATATACAGGGTCCGGCAAGTTGAGATGATCACATAATTATCTTCAAAACCGCTCTACCTAGAAATGTCAACTTTGGTATCCATGGATATACCAGTGTTTCGCATAACCATTCATGTATACAGAGTGATCAGTTTCTCTGTGCCACACCAAACTTGTATTTCTTATACGGGACACCCTATATTTTATTTTATTTTTTGGTAAAGCACTTCATGGCGAGTAAAATGATGCGCCACAATAGGGGCCTGGGATCAACGGTTTAGAAATTATTCAATTATTTGTCAGAAACTTTATTCCGATTCAACACGACAGTGCTGCCATGTCGTCACAAAACCTATCAAGATCTGGTATTACCATGACTCGTGACTCAATCTAGCATAATAAAATATGGTAATATAGCTTGCGGAGATATCCACTTATACAGGGTGTTACATTTTACAAAGCTCAATTTTGCTCAAAAATTTTAAATGGAACACCCTGTATATGACTACGGTATCAGCTAGCGGGTTTAGTGAGCTTTCTCCCAATACCATATTAGGTAGGATTCAATTGGCTGAATTAACACAAACTGATGGATCATTTGTAAACGTCTGGGCTTTCTTCTTTCTAAAGGTGAATTATAATTTGTACAGGCTTTTAATGAAAATCATAGACATGGCATTTTTTTTGTAAATTGTTACATCGTTTTTAGTTAATTGTATGGTGAAATTAATTTTTAACTTAATTTATAAACAATAAAAATTAAATAAAAATAATAGTACCACATTAATTTAAGACATAAACGAATTAATCAAGAATGTATTAAAATAACAGTTTTAATAACAAATCTCAAATCAGATGCTCGAACACGTTCCTTCCTTGCTGAACGCAAAGTTCTATCTTTCCATAATTTGTCTATGCGTAGCAGCATGGATCATCTCCCGATCAACATTTCGACATGCATCTAACATCCGTTGTTGTAGATTGTGAACGCTAACTACAGGATCTATGCCAAAATCTGAATGGACTTGGTCCTTGATGTAGCCCCAAAAACATAGTTCATGGGAGTCAAATCTGGCGACCTTGCAGGTCATCGTATTTGGGCATTTGTACCTATATAACTAGGGCCAAAAACTTGGTCCAAATAGTCCACAACTATCCTGCTGTTGTGAGCTGGACATCCATTGCGCTGAAAAATAATCCTAGGTCGGACATTCAGTGGAACATCCAACCAATCGTCCAGATGGGTGTTTAGGTGATTGAGGTAAGTCGTCCCGTCTAAATTTTCTTCAAAAAATACGGTCCCCATCAATCTATTATCTAATAGCCCACACCATACGATGGTTTTATATTCAGTTTGGTGGTTCCTCGAAAAAACCAAGTGTATATTTTCCGTTGCCCATCTTACACTGTTATGCTTATTCAACACACCATTATTTGTGAACTTTGACTCATCCGTCCAAAGGATATGGCTTAAAGTTTTATAATCTATATTTAAAGTTTCATTCGTCCAATACGAAAACTCTAAGCGGCTCACGTAGTCGCCATGTCTGAGGCCTTGGACAAAATGACACCGGTAAGGCGTATAATTATACATTTTCATTATTCTGCTAACACTTCTATTTGAAATATCGGTTACTGAAGCTAGTTGTGTAGCTGATAAACCTGGATTTTCTTGCAAATGAAGTAAGGTATTTTGCGAAAATTCTTCATTGGTAATTGGCTTTACGTGGGTTATTGACTTTGTGAAAATGTATTGTAAATACGGAGAAATGATCAATAATTCGGGTGTCGTCGCTCTGGGTACCAATCCCTAAATAATTATTGTAACAATTAGATGGAAACTCAGTGTAAATGAACAAAAAAATATACCTGTTTCTTCGCGATGCACGGGCCGCCACTTTTTTTGACATTCAATATGTCTCTAACATATCCTTTCTCTTCCGAACTGAATAATTCATACTGAATGCAGACATCTATTAATTACTGTATTGACAAAAATAACCTAATACACGTAGTTTCACTATTTTGTTGTTAAACTAGTGAAGTAGCTTTATTATTTTTAATAAACGTTCATTAGTCTGTTGCTAGGCAACAACTTGAGCGTTTTAGTGATAATTATTTTAAATCTGAATTATTCTGAGTATGTAAATCTATGCTGCTACCCTTAGGCAAATCATACGAAGATTAGACTTGTTATTAAAACAGTTATTTTGCTAACTAGTTGATTATTTTAATTATATGAAATCTTTCGTTTATGTATTAAATTAATGTGGTACTATTACCTTTATTTAAGTTTTGTTGTTTATAAATTAAGTTAGAAATAAATTTCACCTACAATTAACTAAAAACGATGTAACAATTTTAAAAAAAGATGCCATGTCTATGATTTTCATTAAAAGCCTGTACAAATTATAATTCACCTTTAGAAAGAAGAAAGCCCAGACGTTTACAAATGATCCATCAGATTCTGTTGATTCAGCCAATTGAACCCCAGCAAGTATGTTATTGGGCAAAAGCTTCTTAAACCCGATATCTGATGTCGTAGTCATATATAAGGTGTTCCATTTGAAATTTTCGAAAAAAATTAAGCTTTGTAAAATGTAACATCCTGTATAAGTGGATACTTCCGAAAGTTATGTAACCATATTTTATTATGCTACATTGAGTCAAAGGTCATGGTAATACCAGATCTTGACAGGTTTCGCGACGACATGGCAGCACTGTCGTGTTGAATCGGAATAGAATTTCGGACAAACAATTGAATAACTGCTAAACCTTTAATCCCAGGCCCCTATTGTTGGACATCATTTTACTCGCCGTAAAATTCCCTATCAAAAAATGAAACAAAATATAGGCTGTCCCATTTAAAAAAATACAAGTTTGGTGTGGCACAGGGAAACTGATCACTCTGTATACATGTAACTAGCTTCCGGTTATGTGAAACACCGATTTATCTATGGATACCATATTTGACATTTCTAGGTGGAGCGGTTTCAAAGATAATTATGTGATTCTCTCAACTTGCCGGACCCTGTATATATATATATATATATATATATATATTTGGGGTTAAGGAGTCGCGGGCCAAAGGACTCCAGGGGGCAAGCTGAGGAAGTGGAAATAACAACATAAACTCCCGATGAAGCTTTCCCCAAGACCGTCATGCGCGGTAAAAATCCGCATCCTGCACGAGGTGACCCTGCTAATAACTAAACATGACGGATCTAGACAAGGAGGTCGAACTAAACTCCCCCAATCTACGGTGTCACGTGACCCGTGCCTATGGATGGATGGCACCAGGGCGATGGTGTCGTGAACGGAACCTCTGGAGTACCAGGCAACCCTCCAGAGTAACCCGCCTTGCACCACACAGGGGGTTCTGATGGTGTGGACAGTATTTCCCCCATTCTCGTGGGAACAACATGAAGATTATAAATACATATAAAACCAAAACCAATGAGGCTCGAGGAGTGGCTCCGGCTACAGACTTGTGCCTTGAGTCTATCCCGGAAACGGAGACGAGCCAGGGGGCGGCAGCGGACTCTGGAGGTCCCACGACCGGCGTAGATACGGGGGATCAGGGGGTAGCTTCGGCCAGAGACCTGTCCCCGACACCCAAGCTGGAGGCTGGGTCCCACCGGAGGGCGGCGAGCTCCGCGGACTCCGGGGGCCCCTCCACCAGTGAGGACTCTACTGTTAGAGTAGAGGGACTGCCCCGGCAGTCCAAGCGTCTTTCCGGGGCGCAAAGAAAGAAGCTCCGGTGGGCGCAAAAAATGGCGGCCGGGACCTGGACGGTCGAGAAACCTGTAAAGGCGCAAGAGGGGAGTGCGGGTGAGAAGAGGACGCGCTCGAACTCTAGCACGCCCACTACAGACAGACGTTCCAAAAGGGCCAGGGTGCCTGTAAAGGCGCAAGAGGAGAGTGCGAGTCGGAAGACGCCGCGCTCTGGCTCTAGCACGCCTACTACAGACAGACCTCCCAAAGGAACCAAGGCCGGAACACGGGCGCAGACTGGCTCTTACAGGGAGGCTGCGGAGGGCCTCGGGATGGCGGTGATTGACAGACGCCA